>JAPDSC010136295.1:81602-134794 GCA_026290005.1 Latrodectus geometricus
ATAATAAATTAAATTTTATTTTATTTAAATTAAAAGCAATGGTATTGTAAATAATCAACTTTTTATTAAAGTTCATTAAATAATATATTTGAAATAATTTTTTCTACAAACTTTCTTCCTAATATTCATTATATATCCAACGTAACAATTAGATATTTTCTTCATGATTATTTGATAAATATAAAACTAATGACTATGTATTTGTTAATTTTTCTAAAATACAGAAACAGTTACTTCCAAAGAAATTAGTTAAAATATTTCTTAATTAAAATTAAAATGTTTTTGAATTATATGATTAAAAATATTATACAAATATCCATTTCTTTTAAATTTAATTATGTAACACTTAATACGCTTTTATGCATAAGTTAAACTTGAACGACTATACATTAAACATAAAATACGTGTATATATCTGGCTATTCATGTTTCATTTTCGTATACAAATATTTTATACTGAGTATGAACTCATGTATACTAATATTTAAAAAAAAATTAAATTAGTTTTATTATAACTAATTAACAATACGAAAATTTTTAACTAGATTTGATATTATATTCCATCGTTTTTCATAAATAAAAAAATAGAAAGTTTAACAAAAGCCTTTATCATTAATGTTTTTAACGTGATATAATTTCCAGCCAATGTATAGTATAAATAAATTAAATTTAGTTTTTCAGCAATACAAAGTAAACTAAAAGTAGTGTTGATAACGCTATAAATTTCGGCCTGTAATTTAAGCATTTTGCATATTTCAATTTACTAGTTACAAACACATTCATTTTTCTTACTTTAAAGCAAATTAAATATATATGTAAATGCATATAATATATTGCACCTCTTAAGGAACAAAAAATGAAAGGAGATTACATTATATAGTTACATTAAAAATAAGTACATTTTAATGACTTAATTAACTTAAATTTAAATGTATTAGCTTATAAGTTTAATTTATTTATTAAATTAAATTATTAAAGTTATTAAATTTTAATAATTTGAATTTATTTGAATTAAAATTTACAAGTGATTAAATTTTCATGTGCGATTATTTCTTATGAAAATATTATTATTCAAAATCATACTATTTAATAATAATTATTTACTATTTATATTTGTGTGTTGCAGTTAATTATTAAGTTGTATTATTTCTTATGAAAATATTATTGTTATAAAAATCTTACTTTTTAATAACAATTATCTTACTATTTAATAATTTATATGTGTGTGTTACAGTTAGTCATTAAGTAGTATTGTTTCTTATGAAAATATTATTATTAAAAATATTAGTATTTAATAATAATTATTCAGTATAGCATATTTAATATTGACAATAATTTTAGAAGAATAATTTTTTGAATTCTTAAGAATACAAGTAATCTTGCAGAAAATTCTCAACGTGGAAAAATGGAAAAACACACCAGAATATTAATGGAAGTTTTCTATAAAATTCTGAATTTTGATAACAATTTCCTCTGAAGACGATCTGCTTAAAATTAATATTTTTTATGGAAAATATCATTATTCTTTACCAAGGTTCTTTTGTATGTTATTTTAAATTCAATAACAAGTTACCATGTTTCATTACGCATTCATGACAAACTGATTCAACTAAAACTTATGAATACCATTTTACATATTCTCTTACTGTTGTGGATTTACTGGATTGTATTGTTATGCATACGATATACGGTTGCAGTTTATTATTTTGAAAGTGTGTGACGCATATTTTAATCCTGTTATCTAAACTTAAGCAACTTATGTTTTATGAAAGAAGATATAACTGTTTTCTGAATTATATATATATATATATATATATATATATATATATATATATATATATGCTTTAGTACTTTATAGTTAGAATAATAATATAAGATTAATATTTTAAATATATCCTTTAAAATATTTTAATACCTTATCCTCATTCCAAAAATACTATTGTATAAATAATTTTTCAAAACTTTTTGAGAAAATATTCATTAAAATTTTACAAAAAAATCATTTCTAAGATATTCTAAGCCCTTAACTGCATCCAAGATAACTAAATGACTTGAGGTCCTGAACTCATAGGTTCAGAAGTAGAATAATCTCGACTCTAGGGTACTCTTGAAACCAGATACGTGACCAAAGGATCTCCCTGACATCACGTTGTGTCAACGTCAGCCATTTTTAAGATCGTTGTCGACAGACTTTCTTTTTAAACTAATAATATGTGAATTTCATTTTTTCTTTGTATAAAAATTTAAAGTTCAGTCTTATTCTGGTTTTGAAGTGCGTAAGAAATCTTTAGTTGGATGATTAACAAATAATATTTTAAAAATATTTTCTTAACTCAGCACAATAAAAAATAGATAAAAAATAGAAAGATATTAGGGAATTTAATATAGACATATTATATGTATATACATATACATATGTACACACGTATATATATACATATATATATATAGATAGATAGATACCATAAAGTACAGTACATCCATAGACAGACAATATACATTTCCTTCTTTCATTATGCGTAATTTCTTTCAATACTATATTAGTAGATTTAAATATATTATTTGTATAAAAGTAATTCAAAAGATTAAATTAATCTATTAGAATATACATAATATACAGTTGGAATTAACAAAAGAACTTATTATTTTAATATAATAAATTTAAAATACAAAAAGAATTTAGCGATAGTTGATACTCCGGTATATTTATATATATATACCAGATGCTTCTGACATACATAACATTCAAACTTTTTAATAAACACTTATTGCAAGATGAATTTTCAATTTTCTTAAAATCATCTAAATAATTTGAGCCTAAAATATTATTTTTAAAGAAAATATTTTTGATACTGTCACCACATTCAATTTATTATTTAAATTTTATAACTCATTTTAAAAAATTTGCAAAAACTTAATCGTAAAATTATTTAAAATTACATATAATGAATTGATAATCAGACCTCATATTGTTATTAAAAATGCATTATTACTTTATCTCATCACAATGAAATAGTATAAATAAATAATAGAATCATTATTTATGTCACAATGAAGTATGACATGGAGTGAGAATTATTTTTAATTGAGAATATTTACTATAATATGCAAATCAATATTGCATTATTTTTCACATTCATTCGACTAATAATTTCCATAACAGGGCAATTTTTGTTAATTACAGTTCAATTTTTGTCTACATAATTATTATTAGCATCCGTAAACTATTTAAATTAACATAAGTTATTTTATAATAACAAATTAAGAGTCTTTTAGAATGAATTGTTTTTTAGTTTATATGTAGTAATTAATTGATACTTACAAGCTTTGTGAGGAAAGGACTTTCTTTTTAGTCACACAGCTTTTGTAGTTTCCTTAAAAAAAGGATGATCGTTGCCAAAATGAGGGACATAAAAATACGATCTAGCTAAAGTTTAGAAACACATTTTATCTTACATTTTGATGCCACTCTGAAGGGACAAAATCATCTAAACATTCTTCTTAAGAACATTTTTATCTTGCATGTTTGTTCTTAAGATATGACAAATGACTAAAATTTGCCACTCACATTTTTGGTTCTTTTTCAATCGAATATCATACAAGTGTGCAAAATCGCAATTTAACAACAACAGTTTCTCCTATGACTACAACTACAAGATAAGTTAAAGAATTTCAGTTTGTTCATTACAACACTGAATATAAACAGATCTAACTATAACCGAAACTGAATCATAGCAAAGTTTCCCAGAAAGCAGCTTATTGGTGCAAAATGTACACGAGTGCATTGGGTGTACTGTACAAAATATTAATTGCAAGATTGTTCAAAATAGTTCAGCAATTGAAGGTAAAATTATGACATCATGTCCTTGCATGAAGATTTTCAGAGTTTTGAGTTAATTCAAAAAGCTAATTTGAACTGACTGGCAATTAATTTAAGTTTTCCGGGTTTTTTTTCGTAAAGATAATCATAATTCAGCTCATTGAAAGTGTATCTGAAATATATTAATTAAAATACTGGGAATTTTGAAGCACAAAACTAAGACTTTTCTTTTTTATTTACCAACATTGTCCAATAGCAAATTCCATCTTCAATTTCACTGTTACTTTTAACTGTTATTTTTAACACTGTTATTTTTAAGACAGTTAAGTAGATCGAAATCTAAAATGCTTTCCCTTAAGAAAAGAATATTCTTCTCTGAATTTTTTTAGTTACTTGAATCAGTAAATAATGTGAAGTTAAATAAAGTTTTCCTTTTGAAAGATAATGGTAAAAATCTCAAAGCAATGTAATTTTTTCTATATTATATTTTATTTCTTTCATCTATATCTGTATGAAATAAATTCTAATTTCATTTACACAAAATGAAAGGAATGGCCAACTTTCTTCCGTATATTTTTCAGTCTGTCAGTCATTTCAATTTAGCCTTTGATATTACAGATTCACACTTCCACCAAAGAAAAGATACTTAAAACTGATATTATTATTCATCTCTCTCGTATTTTAAATATCAGTTTTGTACATTTTCTATTCCTTGTATTGGAATTTGTTACTTTGTTACTGAAAAATTCCTTACTTCTTCCAACATTAATCGTTTTGCATTGAATTTGACTACTTAATCAAAATTGAATTTGGTGATATTTTCCACATTTTTGAAAAAAAGAATGTTGAATCCACTTAAATAATTACATAAAGAAAACAAAACTATTCTTTTTTCCATTTTTTTCTTCTTTTTATTCGAAATGTATGAAGAACAGAGTCATTTTTAAAGTTTTTACCATGAATAGATCATTTTAACCATCAGATATTTTTAGACAGATTATATTGATCCCGTTGAAAACAAGTTTTGAGGTAAGCCAAAACAAAAATTTAGCATCCCAATTCATGAAATTATCTTATTTTTCATCTATAAATTCAATTTTATTCTTTAAAATTTTCATTTTGAAGTACGACAGGTGAGTCTTGGCTAAGTACAATTATCCTTCCTACTAACGAGATCTTGAGTAAACCTCAAATATTTTTTGTCTTCAGCAATAGAATGGAATAATCGAATTTAAAAGGCAAAAATAAGTCATTTTAATAAATAAAATTGTTTCATCAACTTCTTTTTGAATTTAAACAAACATAAGAAGTAGCTCCCAAAAGATTCTTCAGAACATACTGTACATCATTTCCTTCTGAAAAAGGACCCATAATTGATTTTTCTCTTTCTTTTGAAATAATTCCTTTAAGGATGAAGACAAAATGCCTGAGGTTGTAGAGGTTTTGGAATTTAAATCTATTTTCATGGTCCACGAATGAAACATAACAAATATTTTTGGTGCTGAAAAATCCGGTAATAATCTATTTTTCATCGAAATAAAAACATCTTCAATTGAAATCAATTTTTAAGAAATTACGTTCTTCTCTTTTTCCTTCCAATTCCTATTATGTTCGACTGCCATCTTTATTCTTTCAAAGGAAAAAAAAAATTATTTTTCTTTCCAGCATATCTTCGCGTCGGAATAAAAGAAACTTATCGATGTAAAGTTTATCAATCCACCAGACTTCCTGATATTTCGAATTGACTTTTCTATTCTTCATAGCCGATTCTGCGCAAGCGCAGTTACCTTCAGAAGCTGAAACGAAACTCCATATTCCCTAACTTCGAAATTCTGTCTTCACTTCGCTTCACAACTGATACGAAATAGTCTGCTCTGGAAACAACAAGTATCGATTCGCACAGCCTGGCTTCTAATAGGCATCTTCTTTCCGAAAGACATCTGGAGAAAGAATCGTTCCTCGAATGGCATTCTTCTACAAGTGAATTTGATCCGATTCTAAGAAAAGTTCCTATTCTTCGGGAGGAAGTAAAAACCTCGAGGAGCTGTTTAATCCTCCACAGAGGGAAAGAGGAACCTCGATCCACCCTTCTCCATCACCGAGGGTTTAAATCAGTGGGAAGACATCTTCCCCAGACAAATTCACTCGTCTTTCTTCACAGTCTAGAGAATGATCAGGAAATTTCGGTAAGCACATAATCTTGAGGAAGGCTTCAAGGAAAAGCCAACAGCATCGGGCGGAAGGCAGCAAAAAATGGTTTCTTCCTCACAGAAAACTCTGAAAAGGAAGAGCGGGAGGAGAGAGCTCCTGGCTCTTGGAATCCCACACGGGATGCTGAAGAGCAAAATCCCCGCAGCATCACTTAGCAGCTCTCGCGTGTACTTTAGATGGCCGCCTCTGATTGGATCTGTGTGTGTAATTACTACTATCGATTTTGTCACGTGGCAAGGCTTCGAGTCTTTTGTTCTTCGCTCATTACATTATAATTCTTTTTCCTCCCCCTCTTCTCCGGAGCTACGTCATCACCTACCCACCCGCATATGCCTCCCCTTTCCTCCAAACTACCGCAATTAAAGAAGTGACACGTTAGTAAGGGGAGCGGGGGTGGAGGAGGCTAAGCATTTCTTACGCGAGCGATACGTGTATAAAAAATAAGCGCCCGGATGACCTATTTTTCCCCTGAAGCTATTACCATAGCAACAAGGTTTGTTTTTAATGAGTCTCTCCCAGTTGTATCCATGGTTACCGAGAAATGGGAGGATAGAGTTAATTGAAATAAATTATCATTATTAATGAGTTACGCCTGTAAATTGGGAGGTGCTTTGCATGAATAATTAACTCATTACTTACGCTAACGAAGAGCTTAAATTAGTTAACATCAAGTCCACCAGGGGGAGATTGGTTTTCTTAAGAATTCGATTTTATTTAGTACACTAGCTTCAGAACGTAACTAACGTTATTATTTCATTATTAACTATATGAATTTAATTAATATTTTATTGTTGTTTTTAAATGTTCAAAGAAATTTAAAAAAATTACTTTGTTTCCAAACCCAGAATTTCATGTAAATGTAAACATAGTGCCTTATATACAAAGAATTTTCATGAGACTCCTATAATTAAAATTATGTAATTTCATGATGGACGAAAAAGTTTTATTCTAAACCAAGAAATGTTCGCTTTATAAGTTGAAGTAATCAAATAAATTGAATCAGACTTATTTTTTATTTCACGATATTTATAAATATTTCAGTTTAAAACAAATCAGATTTTTTCTGAAACAAAGGTTTGGGGTGGTCTAATATTTAACATTTTACGTCAATTAAAAAATTTTAAATCTTCAAAAAATTTTAATCTTATATAATATTATCTCCACATTATTTAAACAAAACAAAAATTTGCTTAGCTTAATACAGGTTGAATTCAAAAAAAAAAGTAATTGATACTCTGAAATCGTAATATGATATCAGATATTATGAAGCTGCAAAGTAACCATAAAGTAAATGTTTATGGGACAAAATAAAAAGAAAATAGTATATTACATCTATACAAGTTTCTAAAATAACAGATCATCAAATCACCACTAGTATAGTTACAAAGAATTTATAAGTCCTGTGCTAAATCCTATCTAAAATTACACGAAAACTACTCTCAAAGATTATGGAAAGTTCTGATTACAGTTTTCTCAGTTTTGCTTGAATTTTAAAGAAAAAGAGTGAGGAGATATAAATGTTTATGTCCTTTAACCAACGTATCTACGTTAATTTGTGACATTTTAAGTCCTTCCGCTTGTGTGGCATGGATGTGGAGAGGAGTGACAGCTCTGGTGTGACCACGTCACATGAAACATGGTGATGAGCGAGTATTCCAAACCTATCAATATTTAGGTACAGTCCGGGTCTCACCAGTACAGTACCGTTATGTATATATGTCCTTTAACACTCTAATGTTTTTTAACCCTTTTTTTAATTTGTAATTCCCCACCCCTTGAAAATAGTTCATATCTTACTATAAGGAAATTTTAAAATTCTGTATTTGGAAGGTCACATCATTTAAGATCATTTAATATTAAGAAATTCTTTGTTTTGTGTTTATGTATATATATATATATATATATATATATATATATATATGATATTCACACTCACCATGTGTATATAATGTATATGTGCATACAATGTCCATGTGCTTCAAATACACACAGATGTGTTTTTTCTTATTAAATTATTCCCTGTTTTAAATTTATCATGGAATATTATTTGTGTGCTTTATAATTCCCAAATCTCATTTAAATAAATAAAAATTTTCTTAAAAAGTATAGATATTAAAAGAATATCTTTGTTCTTTCAATCTATTCTCAATAAAATTTTATTTTTTTAAAATCTTTTGGCCCTATCTTTTTGTGGATGTTAAGTGAACTTCACACAGTTACCAATAACATAATTTTCTTTCATTTACGTAATTAAAAACATTATCTAAATTCGGTGAATTAATCTTTTCTTAATAATTTCCTCTTCTTTGTAAATGAAAAAATTCCAATTCTGCTTTATAATCAAAATATTTTGTTATATAAGTCACCATTTCATTATTTAGTTAAAGTAGACATCATCATAAATAAGTCTCATTCAAGTATTAATTACATATTATATAAGGCCTCAGTGGTAAGATTGTGTTGTTTGGGACGCTCGTTCTTACAGTAGGAAGGTAGTGATTTTGAATCCTGATTCAATCGAAAGTCCGCCGTGTTCGTTAATGGGCATATTAAATACGTCGTAGTAGCAATGACATAAATGTGAAATGATATCTTTGTGAGTGTCAGGCCAAGCCTGGGATCTTGTGTTTGGTCCCTGCTTCTAAATTACGAAGACCCTACCACTCCCTGGGCACCATGGCACACCTACTGGGTGCCCCACTATATAAGGTGCCATTTCTTCTACCCTTTGTTGACTTGAAAAATGATATATCCTACTAGCAGGCTTGGACATTATAAAAAAACATTATATAAAGGGTTATTTTCCTATTCATTTGTAGTATTAGTTTTTTTTGTTTATGGCTACCAAAAGTTTTTAATTCTAGATACCAATTAAGTTAATAATTGTTTTTTTAAAAATATTCATATCACACATACAAATGTTTACATAATAATTTAATGTCAGAAAAATCTAGATTTGTATAATTCAATGCATTTAAACTACGATATACAAACAATGTAATCTAAAACATACTGTTATATGAATATGTATATATATTACATTACATAATTCTTACATAATGATTAAAATGTATTTCTTTCAAGCTATTTTTTAATAAATTAAATAAAATACCTTAACATCCAGCAATTTTAATATTGAAGAGGTGTTTCTACATTGCTATTTTTGTGAAGACGATTCTATTTCTTTTAATTTACTCTCACCAGTTTATTTACATGCTGAAGGATATCATGCTGGATATTTATTAGAATTTTCTTGAAACTCAAATACATTTCCCCAGTCTACGTTCACGAAAAGTGTGATAAAATAGAACCTTATATTGACATTCCAGCACAATAAACATGTCTCGTTTTTCTCACAACAAAATATATTTTTTATAAAGCCACAATTTTTAATTCATATGACACACTTATATTAACCCTTTAATAATAGTAATAGAGTTTTTCTTAACTTAATAATAAAAATCTATTAAATATAGCTTTATTCATTTACTGATGGCATTTAGTTTAAAAAAATTCATTTATTTGCTATATATGGTGCCTATAAATGGAAAGAAATCAATATTCACAAAGATGTTAAGCAATATTTCCCGAAATTTGAGTCACAAAGAATGTTTCTGTTGGCGATATGGTCAACAGAAACATTCTTTGGGAGTCAAATTATTTTAGGGAATATTTAATTGGCTAAATTGCCAAAACAACATTTTTGGATAGACAAAAGCTCGATTTTGGAGCTCAACAAGGGATACAACCACTTTTGAGCAACGTGGAATGAAAGTTAGGAGCGTCTAACTTAATACAGTTTTTCTCTCAATAATCACAAACGAGGACTCATTAGACCATTGCTTACAATTTATAATTAACTTTGCACCACTGCATAACATCGATGCTGGATATGGTAGACAGACAATCGACTTCAACAAGTGAAATGTTAGAAAAACTAGATAAGATTTGGTTTTAAGATCAATGGCCATTTTTGCACTAGCGGGCTAGTTGGATAGGGCTCTACAATTAAAAAACAACTTTGGACAACTTGTACATCCAATTTAAAGTGAAAAATTAAACTAATTAACCAAAGTCAAATTCAATTGGTGAGATAAGAGAAAAATCATATTAGGTTTGGTTTTAAGGTCTATGGCCATTTTTGCACTAGAGGGCTAATTGGAAAGGGCTCTATAATTCAAAGTGAACTTTGAGCCAATAATATATCCAAATCAAAGTGAAAAATTCAACCACAGAAATGTTGAACTGAAGTCTAGAGCACAACAGCCGCTCTAACTTTAATATATAAAGATTAGAATAAGAATCTAAATGCTACACAGAGATTTGATTGCTATGTGTGTGTTTACTTCAATTTATGTTTTAAAATGTGGTCCATAATAAGAAATGTAAACAATATTATTAGTCAATATATGAACCAATGAAAAAAAGATACCTCATAATAGAGGAAAAGTGATCATTTATGTGATGTTTATAAAAAAAATTACAACAGTCCATAACTTGGGCAAATTATTTGCACAGAGACTTTTGCTTTAAAAGCTAATTCATAATTATTACTTTTTGAAAACTTAAAATAATTAATAAAATTTACCAAATTCCTTTTTTTTTATTTTTATTCTGCAGCTTTATTTAATAAAAAAAATGTATTCTAATTTTAATGTTTTCAGCTCATTTTATTTACTTTTTTAATATTGCTTTAATGACTGTCATTTATTTAAATATAAGAGAATTAAAATTGCATATTCAAACAATTCTCACATTTATAACTTAAATATTAATCTTTCATACGTTTAACTAAATACTAATAGGGTTATACATGCATTACTCATAACAAATTTCTTCAAAGTTTTATTAAATGCTGTGAATATAAATACTTTTCAGGTATTCCATTATTATGTTTAGATTAAAACATAATAGTGTTTTTAATACACAAAGTATAATTTACTGATTTACAATTAGTTTCATCTTAATATTTACAAAATGCATTTTATAATTTTTCATTCATTTATTTTTACTTAAATGAATGAAAACAAACACGTAGAATTTTCATCGTGTCGATACATAGATTAAATTAAGATACAATTGGATTATTATTGTACAAATAACATAATTTGTATACTTGTCTTAATTAAAAAAACATAGAGTTCTAAATTAATTTGAATCTGTTTCAACATAAGATTTATTTTAAAAATTTAATAAATCAAATTGTTTCATTGTTCAAGTGAAATTCAGATCTTTTTATGATCTTCAATTCAACATTATATCAAATATTTGTGTTAAAAGTATGAAATTAATACTTTTATATATCTTGGTGAATTAAGGAATTTGTATACAATTTTTATCATAGTAATATCTTATTATTTATTATACTTATTACTCTTATATCTTATTATTTATTATTTATTAGTAGGCAATCTATTACAAGTCAGTTCCCTTATAAGTTTTCTTGTTAGGAATAGCAAATTATTATTCTCAATAACAGTTAAAATTAACTTCTTAAATTCAAACATTTCAGAAGTGTGTAGAAAGTTAAAACTTCACTTACAAATATTATATATATATATATATATATATATATATATCTTACAGAATCAAAATATTATTTATTGCTTGAAGGTTAAATGATTAGATATTATTTTCATTTATTTTATTCTTCGATTGCCAATAATAGATTTAAATGTAATAAATTCAATTAATAAAATAGTGAATCAAACAGAAGCCAATGAACTGTTGCTAAAAGAAGCAAAAAATCTGAATTTCAGATCTAAATTGTTTATAATTGCAGAACTATGAGACTGGAAATAAAAATGAAATGAAAGCAATAATTGTTTCTCTGGAAGACCAATCGAATAAGGAATTACAGAATAATAAATTTCATTCGTATGATTTAAACGTTAGTTTATCAATCTCAACAAACGTATATTATGCTGATATATGAATTCAAACTGGTCACTTTTTCTCTAAATAAACACAACTAAAGCAATCAAATTCATAAATATTTTTGAAATTCAAATTCACTTTATAAAATCGAGTTCTATTATAGAAAATATATAAAATCTTGGAAGAATTTCTAACTTTGCATGTTTTTGAAAGCAGTTATTCATTTTAAAATATGAAAGCTTGAGTTAAAAAGTTGGAACAAATTGTAATGATTATTAATCTATTCAATTTGTTCAATTTATTTTATCAAATATAATCAATTCAATTAAGTATTATCGTTTTTCGTCAAACGTGTTTACAATTCCATGAAAATATAATGATTCTGTTTCAAGTTTAAGATATGTAATAAAAGAGTTTTTACCTTTAATTTAATATTTTTATGATCAAAAAGTGAATGAGGAACTAAAATAAAGCCATCTATATCTAAAATATATAATTCTATTCTATTTTTTAGAATATTATAAGAAAGGAAGTTTTAAATTAACTTAATGAAATATATTAAATTTGTAATTACATATAAAAAATAGAAGTATCACTGATCTTTTGAATGTTCAACAATGCATTATGGAAAATTAATATATTACACTACTTTATATCCACTGGTTTAAACTACTTTTAACGTTTAAGAAATGCTTATTTTGCAAATATAGTATAAAATATAGCTAATATCTTAAATTTAGAAAAATGAAGCAAATATATTACATTTACATAATAGTAATATTTGGAACAAAATCATGTTAATTCTGAATTCATTTTACAAAAGACATATAATCAACATAGAGATATATAGACAAAGTTTGATTAAAAATCTAAAATTAATTTACGAATATCATTGCTTTTTTTTTCTTTTTATTTTGAGGATTTTTATATAGCCACAATATATATATATATATATATATATATATATATATATATATAGAAATTACTAAACACAATGTGTATATATACATACATATAAACAAAAGGTTCAAGTTTTGCAATATGACTCAATAAATGAACTTGGGAGCTTGCAAGCTACAGCACGTACAGACATGTTCTGAACTTTCATGGTAACGTCAGGCAGCACGTCTATGGACTATATTAGTGAACTGTGATAATTTAAAGTGCGGATTAGGGCATCGTGATCATGTAGTCAGATAAGAGCAGTTGTGAGGTATAATTTTATGTATAATTTAAGTATGATTAGTTCGTAGAAGAATCAGTTTAATTAAATGATGATTATCCGAACGGCTATATTCAAGTGATACAAGGAATTCAAATTTTATTTTGGAGGACGCTGAGAGAGAAGTAAAACCATGAAGTGACCAGTAACAGAAGAAAACTATTCTGTTATAGAGAAAATGGCTCATGAAGACCTGAGAGTGAGATAACTATCAGATAAATAAATCTGTACACTTTCCTACACCATAAATTCATTCCATTTTAAGTGATAATTTCCACTTAAATACATTTGTCTGTATTCTTATGATGTGCCACCCAAATCTCAAAACAAAGTTTGGGTGTTTGATGATGAGAAAACACTCAGAAAATGTTGATTTGTTAAGAAAAAAGATGACAGCGATATTTTTCATATCAACTGTTGTGTTCGAATTGTTAAGCATGTCTTTTTTTTTTACCATAAAGTGGTTGTTTCTTTCGTTAAAGTTATGATCATGATCATGATTATTTTATTTTACTGATAATTGGTCTATGAATTAAACATATAATCATTTTCACCAAATGTGTTGAATATACAATTTTGCCCACCCATCAAAAACAAGTCAATTTGTCAGTGGGATTAGCTCTTCAGTGAGCAGTTGGAAAGAAAATGTTGGCCAATATCTTAGTGGGATGGGTTATTTTAAATGTTATTGGAGATTTGTCTCTCTTGATACCGCTATTAAAATAAATACTTATTTATCATTAAGTAAAGATAAATTTATTTCATGTAGCATGTGAAGCAAATAAAATATTAATATTGGATTGTTAGTGCAAGCAATAAATAAATCATAACATCCACTTTATGGTTAGTTTACATCGGCAGGGACGATTTAAATGTTTTTTTTTATAAATATTATTAATTTTATTTATTTATTTTTTTGACACATAAAAAATAGTCACAGCTTAGTGGTATTCTAAATAGTGCCTGTCTAAAGTCCTTCAGTACATGAAAAACCAGTCATGAAAAGTCATGAAAAGTCAGGAATGGACACCTGGTTTCTCCAACATGAAAACGCTATAGCTGACTGAGCCAAAGCCTGCATCAAATATTTGACCATTACTGGAGTGAAACTTTTTAAAGATCCCCTTTACAGTCCAGACCTTGCTCTCTAAGATATTGCACTGTTTTTGCATGTGAAAATAAAGCTTGAAGAAAAATTATTTGACAGTGAAAGGAACCTTTTTTAGGCCTAATTACCATGAGTGTACCTCACTTCTGGATGAAACTTTGAAAAGTTAAAAATAAACCAAAACGATGAATAAATGCAATGATTAAATACAAAATATGTAATTATATTCATAATAAATATGTCAGAATTGAATAATTAAAGTAAATTGCATTGAAAATACAATAATAAAAGGATAAAAGGACAATAATAAAATTATAAATTACTTATTTTATTTTTATTCTACAATAAATTACTTTACCAAATTCAACTAAAACTATAAAAAGGTGAAAAATTAAAAGATAATTGTTAATAAGCGTTTTTTAATGGAACTTCAGGGCTTTAAAATTTTATTTAACATTGCATGCATGTATTTAAATGATATGTTTAATTATTTAATATAATTTCTATATTAATTTATGCTTTATTCAAATTCACAAATATTTTTTAAAATTTCAAAATGCCTGTTATCTTCTCATTCAGAACAAGTATTAATTTCATAACTTACGATATTAAATTAATTTTTATATGATAATTTTAACTAAATTTTGAGCTATTTATGTTCTTGTAAACATGTATGTTTAGACAAATAAGGTTTTAATGGAAATAACAAATAATTGAGACTAATGAGTACAATAACAATAAGTAATACTATAAGACATATCTAATTTAAAAATTATAATTAAAGTTTATTTTATCAAATTTGCATAAATTATTTATATTCATCATAAAATTTAATTATCTGAAAATTTTTTTCATATCGTTTGGGATAAAATAATCTGATATTGTTTTCTTCACCAAAAATATATTTTATGAATAATTTGAAAGAAAATGGGTTTCAAGTTTTACATTCTTATCAAAAGAGAAAAATTTGTACAAATACTGAAATATAGATACATGTAATCAAATGACTTATTACCAAACGTTTGATCCCTTTACTCAAAATGTATGACTCAAATATTATAATAGAAATAGAGTGGTGTGGTATTTCTGACCATGAATATATCAAGATAACTTAGTTGCTATACAAAATTCTGGAGATTAACATGGAGAAATTTCTGGGTATAGCTACTATACCGTCAGTATACAAACAAACAAAACACAAGTCTGTAATACTCTTTTCCTATCTAATGATACATTAAAGAGTAATTCTTAAAAGAAAAATCAAAGAAAAGTTTGATTATTTAAAGAAATTACATTCGGTAATTAATCTGTATAGCTTCACTGCGAAATTTCTTAAAAGCCACATGTTATTTTAAAACTAAAGATAATGTAGTCATATTTTCATCAATTAAGTTGGTTTTAATTATACTTAAATGTGTGTTCTTTTATGTAAGCTTGAAATATTCCTTAATTCTAATAGGTACATAAGTAATCGTTGGAAGTGAGTAACATTTTACGTAAGACAAGTAAATTCTTCAATATTAACTATTTGGAGAAACTTTTCATGAAGACAATCTCAAAACTATCCAATTTAATTTTCAAATAAATATTATCTTACATTTAAATATTCAGTTTGCAATGATGTAAGAAAATTAATACAAAAATAAATTGCACACCATATAATCAGAATTATTTAATTTAAATATTCTTGGTAAATATTATAGAACAAAGCGTAAAATACTCTTGAAGTGTTTTGCAATAAATAAAATATCTGAATATAAAACATAATTGTACATGCTAACGTGGCGTATTATTTTAAGTTAAATTTTAATTTCTGTCAATGATTTTTCTTGAATTATTTAAAGAATTAATAAATTAACTATTAAATTATACTTGAAATTCTTAAAGAATTAGTTTAAAAATTTTCAAGCAGATTAAGACAATATTTGAATTAATTATTAAGATTTATGCAGATTAATCTTTTCATGATTATTGCAAATTTATATTTTGATAATACAGTGTTCACTCTAGATTTATATTAATATAATCTTTTAAATCACCATCTTTATCAATCAGAAAATTTAAAGAATATACGATTTTATTATTAGTATTTTATAATAATAATTTCATTTCTTGTATGTGTTTTTATGATATGAACTTATGCTATTTTTGATTTCAATATCATTTCTGTTATTGCAAGAGGTACTTATCAAAATACATTCTGCATTACATTAGAATAGGCTTCTTAATAAAAAAATAAATTATTATAAACAATTAATTTTTTAAATGAAATTTAAGAATTAAAAAAAACTAATACTCAAATTTAATTTTTATAACTTTATTTAAACGTATTTTTCGACTTATTTATAAATAGCCAAATTAAATTATTAAAATTTATGAAAAGTAAATTTTAAATAAAAATTTTCTAATATCTTCTAATTCTTCTTATAATATTGACGTATTTTATGAAATCTGAAATTATAAAAAACATGAAAGAAAAATTTTGTTGATCAAAAATATTTTTACAATTATAACATACATTGTTTAATAATAAAATGCATAGAAAATATTTCGCTTATCAAGAAAGTTTTTAAAATTAAGGTTGTTTAATTAATTTTATTTTAAACGAGCAATTCATGAAAATTGCTTTTTATGCATACTGAATTGAATTTTCATCTAATTCTTATGACAGATGGTAGTTAAAATTGTTTACAATTGCTTGTCATAGTTTAGAATAAAAACGAGTTAATACATTACGTATTTTTAAACATTTGTTGATGGATGAAATGTTGATAATTTAATAAGTTAAATAATTGCAGTTAATTAAAAGTTATTCCAGAGACAATATAATGTCTTTCATTAAAAAAATGAGTAAATAAGAATGGATATTCAAAAAAGAAAGGAAAAACTCTAGCAATTTGATATTTAATAAAATATTTCAACAATCATTTTATTATTTACTCTAATTACATCAGTAGCATTATTTTTTACACATTAAAGAAAAGTTTCGAATTTATTTAAAATATTTGTAACTGTTCTGTTTTTCGAAATTATATAATTTTCTGTATATATATAGATAGAGATAGATAGATTTATACTTAAAATTTTGGGGTAACAGAAATTAGAACTTTTTCTATTTATTTTTCTTAATTCGACATCAACTTTTAGAAGATGCTATCAAATATATTTCTGAATATACATTATTTATAAGTATCTTTCAGCTATACAAATCTTAAATACTCACTTTAGTATTAGATATTTCAAATTCTTTTAAACAAACGATTTTCATAAAGAATATTTTTATGAATTTTCTGGTACTCTTTTATGTTAAGAAATATCATTTGTAACTCTTTGAAAACTCGTACAAAATTCATCTGTAAATAATGAATAGTTGTCAATTTAAGACATATTATCGATTCAAAGGTCTTAAATTACAGTTAACGGTAAAAATTATTGATAAGTCTCTACTCCTGAATTAGTACATTCGTATTCTAATTTATACATTAAAATTATTCTACTATTTGAAATTGTTTTTAAAACATGTCATCAATTAAAATAAAATGTATTTATTATGGGAAAATTTGATAGTTAATTTCACATTACTTTTATTGTTACTAATTTTTTTGTTCAAACTAATTAAAGAAACCTATGATTTTATTCGTGTAGTTTCTTAATATCCATTGATCTTATTTTATGGAAACATTATTCAAAATCATTCTATAATTTAGTGAAATAAAATAATTTTTGAAAGTAAAATCCTCACTTTCATGATTTAGAAATTAAAGAGAAACAAATTATATATAGGTATTTACTCTTTATTTTTAAATACTTATATATATATATATAGGTATTTAAAAATAAAGAGTAAATGCCTATATAAATATATATTGCCTTTGCTAAAAATTTATTTAAAAAATATAGAATTTAGCATTATATTCGATTACTTAATTTATAAAAATTATTTTTATAAATTAAAATTAACGATACTTCTTTTTTAACTTACCTTAATTTTAAATAAAAGAAACTTTAATTTAAAACCAATGGATACTTGACGTTAAAACATCTTCTATCCATTAATTTTCTTCATTTTTGCAATGTAATTAAATTAATTTAAGTATATTAATTAAATTAAAACAGTGATATTATATATTAATTAAGTTATAATATATAAAAATTAATGTAATTAATATACTTGAATAATTTTATTAATTTAGATATATTAGTTAAATTACATTCCAATTATTTAATTTAAATAATTATTAGAACATATAAAGCATATCTTAATGCATCAAAATAAATTAATTCATGTTTCATTTAAAATTATTTATTGAAACTTTTTAACGCATTAAAAATAAATAATATTTAATTTAATGAATAAATTTTTAATATATTTACTTAAATATTTCAAGAATAGTAACACTCACGGGATACATAAATTTTACAGTAATAAAATAATATCTGGATTTATTGTAGTTCATATAAAATAAATTAAAAGGGATAAAATGATGTAAGTAATAGTTGATTTTATTCCTTTTTTTGATTGATACACAGTTTTAATATGAGCTATTATCCATAAAATTAACTTTTAAAAATTTTAAAATATTTAACTTCAATTCATTTAGTTTTGTATGGTCAGTCACGGTCACTTTCATTTTATCTATTCAATTTCTTCGTAGTTTTCCAAACACAATGAAACCTATCCTTATTCAAATTCATTTCTTGTAATATCTATGAGCCAAAATAGGTATGGGAACAATAGCCCATATCTACTTTGGCATACATTTAATAATATCCCTTTGATATTTTTAGTAGTAATTTTACAGACATTTTCCAACTGTTATTACATTTTACTTTTAATATTGTTCAGTTATTTTTTTTAATCATAGGTAACCAATTTATTAATTATTCCTTTTAAATATTACCATTATTGATTTAAAACTTTTTTATTTTAGTTCAATTAATTCATTCTCTTACGAAATTAATACAATTATTGATCCGATTTGAATTCAGTCTAAAAAGAATCTTCAAAAAAGGTCACTAGCGGATATATATATATACATATATATATAAGATAAGAAAATATTTAATCACTTATGTCATGATTAAAAATCCTCGAATAATTTAGTTTATAAAATAACTGAAACTATCTGATAATATAAAGTTACGTAGAATATATGTTACGTAGAATAATTTGAGAAAATGAAGAAGTATGTTTAGATACATTTAAATTTATTTAATATAATTCTGATATTAAGTGAAATAAAATATATGAGAGTAAGAGATAAATAAAAACATTAACAAAAGAAAATCTAGTTTATTACATTGAGTTATTTATATTTCATTTTGACTTTAAAAAACTTATTATTTTACATAAAAGGAAAAATAGGAATGTTATATTAGGATTGAACATTATTCTTAAAAGTATTTTTACCTTAAATCTCTTTTAATCGGTCCAATTCTATAATTTCATAAAAAAAATAATATCAAACGTAAACGTAAAATATTTCAGTAATTTTGAATGTTACTGATTCTTTCTGTTACAATAAAAAAATTAAATTAAAAATGAAGATGAATTCATTCCCACTCTGAATTATTATTTTAAGACGTGAACCCCCTAATGACCATCCAGTGAGAAAGAAATATCTTATTTCGCACATACAATATTCGGAACAATTCTCCTTCTCTTTAAAACTAAGTAAAGCAAGCGCAATAAGCTCGTTTTAGATACAATGGAAAACTAAACATCTCTCATCTTCTCCTCATCCCGCTCTTGCTCTTCCCTTTTGCTCCCGCTGCTCCTTCTCTCGCTCCTTCCGCAGCATCTCTGGGAGATGATGATGACGATCCTGCTTAATGTCTTGGTTATTGACGTCGATAAAAGGCGTTTCTCTTAAAGAGGGAGGAGGGAAAGACCCTTCTCTAAATGAGCCAATTAAGGAGAGATTAATTTCAACTCCTCCAATGAATAAGATTCATGTTCATTAGGGAGACGCCTTTTTGCAAAAATTTGCATCTCATTAATTGGAAAGAAGAGGTTTGTTTATTTTTTGTATCACAAGTGCAACATTTGACACTGCTTCAAGAAGCTGTTTTATTTGATTAGAAGAAATTTTAAACTTTCAAAACTTTAATTCTGAATTTAATATTTTAATACATCTTTACAATATGCAATATTTTGATGCTGATTCTCTTATTATTTTATTATTAAATTATGATTTAAATTTATAAATTTTTGAAAACTGTCATAAATATACTTCATAAGTAATAAAATTTAACTTACATAATTTAAAATTGTTTCGTTTAAAGTACAGAAACATTTATTAAGTAACATTGCAGTAGTTCTGTTATAAATTAAAATCTAAATTCAATTATTTTCATTTTGGTTTTAATTTAGAAAGAAAACATATATAATTCAAATACATTTACTCATACCCACATAGTTATTTTCATTTTCTCAAATATTTACTTTCCTTGTATAACTACTTAATAAACAGTGCTTAAATAATATCCAAATTCTAATTTTCTTTCTTTTCCGTTATAAAATAACAACAATATCAAATTTAAAAAATACATTGATTAAAGCCTTATTTTTTATATATTCTACGTATTTCATCCCCTAATTCCATTATCATAAAGACATTATGTATCAGAACCATTTTTCAGGAACAATAAAACTAACGAATACCATTGATGTATCAAGTTTGTTTACAAAAATATTATATATACTTCATGTTGAAAGTTTATTAAAATTTTGAATCACAATTACATGATTACATTATGCATAAAAATCAATTTTTATAAATAAACAATAAACGGGTCTTGAAAAATCTAAATTTTAAATGGTACTAATCATGATTTTCTTTACTCATTTTATTCCATATACATCTATAGTTCCAACAGATGAATAAATAATTTAACTATTGAATTTCTTTTTCAATATATCTTCGTAATAATCAATATAGTTAAGCAAAAACCTATACTGTTTAAACTTTACAGAAAACTTTTTCTGTAAAGATTTACTATTATAATAAGATCCTGTCAATTCCTATATTTATTTATTTTTATATTTAATAGTTTTAATATTTTTTTTACAAAATGATTAATCAGAGTATTTTATCAAAAGGTCTAAAATTTTATTGTAAAACATTGAATATAATAAAAACTATCAATAAGTGCAGTTTTTTTTTCTTGAATAAATTTTAATAATAAATTTTCATGACAAATTTAATAACCGATGACATTTAGTTTATCTTTGAACATATATCATTTATATCGTGTTTCTACCACACATTTTTTAATAATTTCGTTTTAAAATTGAAAATTTTAAGATTGTTTATTTCTCCATTAAACAAATTTTAAAATTTTATTCTTAAATTGAAATTGTCACAAGTTTTGTTAATTCTTTTAAAAACATTTACAACAAACATATTTATAAAAAAAAAGCTTATGCTTTTATATTAAATGTTCATTATTAATCTGTGTCATTATTTTATAGAGGAACATCAAAGAATAAGATTCAATATTAAATGCCAAAAATATTCTGAAATTGTTTTTGTAATGTAAGTTAAGTTCTTTTCTAGATTATTTTTTTCATTTAAAAAATAATTTTCATCCACTAATCAAAACATTTTACATTTAGAAACAAACAATTTTCTTTAAAAATATTATTCTTGTAATATTTCTGCAGTTATAAGCTCTTGATTAAATAAAGTTTAAAATAAATTTCAAATTATTCAGTACAATTACAAAGTCATAATCAAAATTTATCATTCTCATATAAAATATAATAATTGTATACTATAATAGTCATATAAAATATTATAATATTTAAGAGACACAACAACAAAGAAGTCAAATTTTAAGAGATATATTTAATAAAAACTCTTCCCCTTTTAATATTAAAAAATTATATTATAAAAATAATTGTTATTTACTTTTATTGCCTTTTAATATTAATTATATATTACTTTTATTAATTTAGTTATCATCATTATTAATTTTTGCTTCTTATTTGTTATTAAATTCTTATCGTGGAATTTAAGGTAGAATAATATTATAATAATTTTTTTTATCTATATTTTAAAATATTATATGATTATATTATTATTAACTTGTGTCACCAAAGTAATTTTTTGTTTCCATCTATATTATATAAATAATTTGCCTGTTATTGAATTTGTAATAATGTTATTTAAATTAATAATTTTACTATATATTTTTAATTTAAATAACATTATTAAAAATTTAAAAAATAATATATATAAAATTATATTAAATGATAAATATCAATATAATAAATGAAATGATTTTATCATTATAAAATAATATTATTATATATTATTACTTTAATTGTTTCATTATAAATATTTTTAATTTATTTACTCTTAAATAGTCATAACTAAATTAAATAGTAAGATTAAATTATCTAATAACAAGAATAAAGGTATTATTAATTTAAAAATAAAAGAATAATTAATATTTACTAACACATATAAATATATTCGCCATTGCAGATATAAGACATGAGAATTGAAATAATACCAGAAAAGTTGCATATATATTATTCTTAAATAAAAATTTAATTTATTTCATATCTTCAAAAACATAAGCAGCAAAATAGAACACAATATTCCTTTTTTTATATTTATTGAATTTTTGAATTTTTTATTTAGTGAGAGTGAAAACGAAAATTCGCAGAATTAGGAGATGTTCTCAGCGATCTATTTTGGCGGCCGCCAAATAATTGAGTTTTGTCGACAAAAGCAAAAAAGAGAAAAATATAGCAAAACATAATTCGCAGTTTGGCGAACACCACATCTCAATTGAGTATTGGTACCAGGAGAGAACACTTTGGCAGTTAATAGAATTTGACTCCCTCGATTACAGGTCTTGCTCGTATCATTCACTTATTTATTGATTTATGGAAAATATTTTTGTCTCTTAATTTGTTTTTTTCTTCAGAATTCACATAGATTTTAGCGTATCTCGTTTTTTCCCTCGCAAAAAGTTTCTGGTTCTCACGTTTTTGCAACTTCATTTATTCCCACGTAGAATAAGGTGTTTCGTTGTAACTAAGCAGATATCGATTAAAGTGGGACTTAATAAAAGTCCGCGAAATGGGCTGAGAAATTTTCCCGCTCAATTCCGATAACCTTTGAAAGTGACAGGATTAGAAAATTTCCCATCCAGTTTTATTATATGTAGCTTTATATTTGTAATGCACTTATGTGTGGTACAAGTAAGTTAACACAAGTCGGTAATTGATTCTTATCAAACAAATAAGCAATTGTATATACAAATAGATTTGTTTATAAAAACTAGCGTTATGTTCAGTATAGCTTGTAGCAGAAAGATATAACAAACCGTCATGAAATTCGATAAATGTGTTGAAAAAATAACAATGACTTTCAATACTAAAAATGTTTTATTTTAAGTGTATATATGTATTTAAATATTTACAAAAAACCTACATTAATTACATTGTATGATATAAATATAAATTTTATTTAATTAGATGTCTTCCTCGTTATATTAAAATATGATTATAATTCCTAAAGAGAAGGAGTTACAGCAGAAGCACGAAAAAGAGATATTATTAAATTCTAAATGGAAAATTAATTGTATTGCAATTATAATTTATAAAATCTCAACTGTTTCTGAACGTGCATTTTTTTCTATTTAATAAATATAAAGAAGCAAAAGTAGAAAGTTAAAATTTTTATGAAAGATTTATAATAATATTAGTTATAATTAATTTAAATAGTTTTAATAATTATTATAGAATTATAATTAATTTCGTTTTAAATAAAAATCAAAAAATAACTAAATTAAATAATTTTCAATATTATTTCTGAAATTTTTGTAAACAAAATAAAAGAAAATATAAAGCAACTTTTTATGCTTTTTTTTCCCCCTTTCATTTATTTCGTCCAAAATTTCTAACAGATTTTGCATTATTAATTAATTAATTTAATTATTAATTAATTTTTTTGATCAAAACCAATATTTATATTGTTATAAACTCGTCACTAAAATCAAGTACACATTTAAAAATTGTGGGGAAATATCCCATATGAATCTTGAGAAATAAAATGTTTTTCAAATAAATTAACAATAATATTACAAAACAATTTGATGAAATTTATAACTTTTTTATTTAACAGAAAAAAATTAAAAACATAAAACCGAACTGGGTTGCCTAATGTAACTGAGAAGTAAATTTAAAAAAATTCTCTCTGAAGTAATGTCACAAAAGCAAACTAGGTGGCGCTGACACAGCGCTTTGGGTTTTTTTTAGGTAATTAATCTCTTAATAAGTGCATTTTGATTAGGCTAGAACTTTTTGTAGAAGTTCCTTGTTTTGAGTCATCTTTTGAAATTCGTGAAATAAACAAATTCTTTAAAATGAATTGTATGAATAAACAGAGAGGTAAACATGCTGTTTATTAGTTTTAATTGGGGAAATAACAAAACAGTCATGTATTAAGTGCTTTTAGATTACGAAATACAATTTCCGTTTCAAATAAATTAGGAATGATGGAAATTTTATAATTTTATTATTTTTTTTTATCTCAAACGGCTTCATGAAAGAATTATTTTATTGAATGGAAAAACTATTTTTTACATATTTTTCAACCATACATGCATAATGGATCCTTTACAACTTCTAATTTCTAATAGTTAATTGTTTCTATCTAATAATTTTTGTTCATTTCTATTTAGACATGCGCTTACAAATCAAAAGAAACTTTTAAGCATTTTTCATTCTAATAGAAATTAATTATTTAGAGATATATCTTATTTTATATTCATCTTTGAGTTTTATTCTTATAAACAATAAAGTTTTTACAACATACTGTTTTTACGCTCTGTGATAAATGAAATAAAAATTTGAAATTAATCTTAAGCACTGAGGAATAGAATCATTAAGTTGAAATGCAAACAAATGCAATTAAATTAAAATTATTTAATAAATAATTTCAAAAAATATATATATATATTAATATTATCAAGTTCAGTAATCATTTAATTCTCAAATAAATTGCAAATTATAGATAATTTTGTGCAATTTAAAAATATTTTAAGATTTCAATACTTAATCATACAAATTGTTTTTATTATAAAATTAAGTATATACAATTAAAAATATTCAGCAAATCATTTTAAATAGAACATATTAAAACTCAATAATCTTAAAAATAATTCACTAAAACGAATGCCAAAATAAATTTATCAATTTTGAATTAACTGTAAAAATTAAGTTTTCTTGATTTTAAAATTACTCAGCTTTAAATTACAAACAATTTGCATAAATTTAAATGGAATAATTTTAATTTAAATTATCATAAAAATAAATACCAAGTAGCATAAAAGCAAAATATTTTTAAGTGATAAATACCAAAAAAGTTATTTAAAATAAAGTAATAAATAAAAAAAAAATAAAGCCTGGTACTTTCAACAATGGTGATTGAGCTTTCTCAGTCACCAGGGTTGAAAGTACCAGGTTTACCAGAAATTAATTTTTTGCGCTAAATATTTTGCCATTGTAAGGGCTACCTATTTCTACACCGAAACCTAATTATCAAAACAACTGTATACTCCAGTAAAAAAAAAACGACAATTTTGCTTCTTGAAAATATTCATCAACCTTTGAACAACTGCAAATTAATTATTACCAATTTTAAAGTAAAATCTTTTCTAACATTTATAAAATATATTTCAAACATTGAATTCTCTTTTTTAATGCGTCAGAATTACGATTTTGCTTTTTATTAAAAAATTAATGACAAAAAATTAATAGAAATTTTTAAAATGTCTTTTATAAGCTTTTTCGAAAATTTTCTGGAGGAGTTCCAATTAAAATTTCTGTTAAAAATAAAATATTTTTAATTGCTTTTTCCATCAAAATAAAAATTCCCATAAAAAGTCAGGAAAAAACTTTAAGCATTTAAGTTCATATGAATAGAAAAATGTATGTAAATAATGTTGGAAATATTTATCTAAAGAAAGCGATCTTCCTCTGTATTAAATTAAATTTTAATTATTTAATAGATTTAACAGATAAAGATATTTGATTTTAATTATATAATAGGTAGAGTAATAAATTAAAAATTTTAATTATTTATTAATTACAAAAATATAGCCATTTATCATTCCAAAACCATTAATAATAACTAAAAATTAATTAATAATTAATAAATAATTCATTGTAAAATCGGAGCTTAAAGTATTCTTTTGACAGTATTTTAAAGTTTTCTCACGTTGAAATTCATGTAATTATTAATTTACCAACACAATAAAATTAGCCAGTTATACGTTATGCTGATAAAAATTTAGATTAATTAAGCTTCATATTATAAAGGATATTAATTTTAACGCTTATATAAATTAAGAGCGATATAAATTTTTTTTATCTCATAAGGAAAGAATATATTAATATTTATATTTAAAGAAGCTCAAAATTTTACGATCCATTCTACTAAATATTTTTCAATTAAAGCTGCATTTTTTTATTTATTTGTTACGAAAATATCTTGAATTCAACTGTATTGCGAAAAACATGATTAAAATATATTTTACAATGTGGAAATAACAGAACAATATTCTTCCTTTTAGAAGTTATTGATAACACATCTGAATTTATAGTAATAATGGAAAGAGAAATGCTATAAGCAACAATGAAAAGGCAAGTAATTTTAAATAATGAAAGTGTAATAATTAAGCGAACAATTCATTACTTTACTGTTAATAATAATTATGAAAGTATAATAATTAAGTAAACAATACATTACTTTATTGTTTACTTAATGTAAAAAAATAAAGTAATTATATTATACTTTCATTACTTTATTATTACTTGGTTTTTCATCGTTATTTATGGTCTAATAATAAAGTAAAAAATAAAATAACTAAAGTCTAATAATAACGTAAATTATAAAATTATGAAAGTGTAATAATAAAGTAAAGAAAGCTAATAAAATAAAATAAAATAATAAAATAGCAAAAGTCTAATAATAAAGTAAAGAAAGCTAATAAAATAAAATAAAAAAAAAATAAAATAGCAAAAGTCTAATAATAAAGTAAAAAAATAAAGTAACGAAATTCTAATAATAAATAATAAATTTATGAAAATGTAATAGTAAAGTAAACGATAAAGTAATCAAAGTTTAGTAAAAGAAGTAAAAAATAAGGTAACAAAAGTCTAATAATAAAGTAATGAAAGTGTGTGTTGGCTGACTTGTAATTTACTAAGACTGAACTTAGTATAGCTGTGGTTTTCATGGGTTACAAATCCGTTGACTTTCTTATTTTTCTATGTGATGTGGCTTGACTAAACGCCAAAGGAACGACAGCTCAGAAAAAAAGTCTTAAAAAAAATCCCCTTTTTTCACAAAGTGAGCATAAAGAACTCACGTTAGAATGATAGACAAAAAAAAATATATAAAAGAGAAATAGAAAGAAAAGAAAGTGGGATAAGGCTGGAGGGGTTGGCGAAGGGAAAAAAAATTTTCTTCTGTTCGATAACAGTAAATGCACACGTCGTTTCTGAGAGGGGATATTAGCAGTGATATGGAAAAAAAAAATTCTAGCACAAAAAGGCCAAACCCCTAACTATTATGTTCATATTTATAGTTTTTATACTTTCACTTTTTAATCCATTTCATTCAAAGAAAGCTTCAGAAAAATGCAACTGAGAATTTTCTTGCTTATATATATATATATATATATATATATATATATACATACACAGAAATTTTTTACATTTTTATAACTTATTTGTTATCTGACGCATACAAGTTTCAGTTGACATATTCGGCAACATATTGCTCTATTTTAAATAAAAGAATTAATTTTTTTATTTACATTATATTAGATTCGAGTTGCCACTTCTAGCAATATAAATTTTATTCACATTTTCTCTGTCATGGATTCCAATTTAATTCTATTTAAAATAAGGAGACATAAATGATTAATATTTTGCAATTACTTAAAGTCATGTTAATCAAGGCAATGTGCAAAGATTTTTAAAAAATATGTATAAGCATTATTTTTCATTTTATTCTAATAAAATTGAAATCCTAGCTGATGATAATAAAACTGAAAAAATAATTTTTATAATTGGAATATTAGTTAAACAAATCAAAATTCTCTCTTTCTATTTAAATTAAAAATTTTTCAAGCATTAAAATTAGATTTAATTTGGACAACATTTAGTCCATTGGTTTACGAGATTCTACCATGTCTTACTAATATACTGATGAAATATTTTAAACAGAAATAATCTACGCAAATATCTGGAAAGATTCTCTTTGTGATCTGAGTCCCCAAAATTGAAATTAGTGAACGAAATTGGCGGGAAATCGGTTTCAAATTGATTGGCGTGCTTTTCCAATTTGGCACTCCTTCAAGTGATTTAACTTTCTAATCCTAGATTCTATCTGCAAAATATATACGTGCGAGTTTATCTCTATTAAGGTTCCCAAATAACATCAAGGATACCATGAAAAAAAAAGAGGGATCGGAACCCCGTAATAGACACGAAATTCATCCCCCCCTTTCCCTCTTCTTCGGGTGGTGGACTCCAGAAAAAGAGAGCGTGCTTTTTGCAATCGTCATAATAGATGAGGTCTTCACGTGGTCAGAATACGTTGGGGTTTCATTAAGTGGTTGAGAATTCGAAATGCCTTCTCTTGCTTGATGGAATGTCATATCACCGAGCCCTAATCTCGAAATTATCAGTCATATTTCATGGAAGCCCTGGTTGCAAGAAATTGAAAAAGAGGGCTCTATGGGGGACATCCTACAAATTACAAAGACTTCCATTCAGGTTCGAATAGGCAAAACTATAATCGTTCGTCAGATAACGTCATAAAATAAATTTACAATTAATAAATATTATATTAATAATATATGCCTGTCTAGCAGTAATATTCATCCAGCTTTATATAAAAAAATAACATTGTATTTTTAATATATCTAAAGAAAATGGTAAGAAGAATATTTTTCTATATTACATTTTTGTATAACTCCAACAGTAATATAAATTTTGACGCTGCTTAGTATACAGTTAAATAGCTATAAACTGTTGTAAGATTTTTATAACATTCGCCTTTCTCGAGAGTGGTGTAATCCTATTCAAGTCTCATAAAAAAAAAAAGAAAAAAGAAGGAAAGATAGGAAAAATTTCCATCTAATTTCCAAATTTATTTTAAAATTCAGATATATTTCTCTTCATCCATAACCAATCTAAAATGTTTTTGATGCCATTTAAAGAATATTAATTTTTTTTTTTAGTTTTTACTTTTTGAACTTAAAGTTTGAAATGATAAAAAAATAGACGACAGTATTCATCGCACTTTTTAAATTTCCTTAAGAGAAATTGTGATAAAAGAATAGTAAAAATGATAAATACTTATCTGATTAAATACAGCACTTGCCAAGAAAAGTGCAAAGAGAATAACATAAATATTTTTTATTTATTCCAAGATGTTATTTTTATCACTTTCACCCAAAGAGTTCGGTTTGGAAAATCATAAAAATTCTGTATCTGCGAGTTTCTTATATAAAATAAAGAGTTTTTTATTTGTATTTTAATAAATATTAAAATAAAATAATGTTAAAAATTAATTAAAAAACTTATCATTATTTAAAATATTGATAAATATTTTAAATAATGATAAGTTTGTTGAAATGTTGTTATTGAAATATGGGAAAATAATAAAACACATATATTAGAATTTTATCATAAAAGGGCTTCCCAAAATTAGAATTTGGATGATTCAAACCAAAATTCTATTTTAAAATTTTGAAAAACGAACGTTTTACTCATGTTGTGTACATATATTATTCAATGTAAATTACTTATTAAGTAAAACTGTAAGTTGACATTCTATCAAATTGAATTTTTATTTATCACTTTACGTCCATATTTATTACACATGATATCAATAGAACAATTTTTCGTCTGTTGCCACATAATGTCGTAACAAATGAACCAACTTTGCAAATAAATTAATTTAAGTTAAATATTAAATTATATTAAAGTAGGAAATTGCATCCACACAGTGAAACATATTTTAACTATAAAAATATTTAGATAAATTTAAAAATAAAATTAAAATAACATTAAATTCTTAATTGCAATTTACTATTGAATACTTGCTTGTAAATAAAAAATATCGTTTTCTTTTTTTTATCGTTTGTAATTTACCCGCTGCACACAAATTATACATAATTTGAGTACAACCCCTTTCTTACCGCTTAGCATTATTTGCGTGGCTGTTTCTTTCTACTGCCTTCCTACCCCTTCCGTAAGACCCTCAAAATAATAAATTACGGTGCGGACGGGAAAGAAAATATAAATAAAAAAAATTTCCTCGATTTCAAATTTGATTCAACTGTTCATTAGATATTGCTTCTACCCTTTTCCAACGGGATGAGTTTTTAGGTCTTCCGGAAAGCTCCACGTCTAACTTACTCCAGATATAAATCTTGGGAGAATGATTTTTTCCTCTTTTTTCCTTTTTTTAATCTTATATATATTTTCTGAGAGAGCCACAATTTTAAAACGATGAGAGATTTTTTTTTTTCCTCCGAAGTTCGTTTCTCACCTAATTCCTACGAGTATTTCTACCCAAAGACGAAATATATATTTTTCTCTATTCGGTTTGGCGGTTGATCCGCAAGCATTTCGACGCCAAAACGAATATATATATTTCTTTCCCATAAAACCCATCCAGATGACTAAAATCGGAATAATCTTCGAATGAAGAGAGAAATATCTAAAAAGAAAATAAAAAAATTTGCTTCCATAGAAAAGAGAAAAAAAAAAGTAGAAAAATTTCTCTTCGTTATATATTTCCAAAGAATATAAGACAAAAGCACGGAATAGTTCTTTCTTGGCGAAAGAAGTGGGAGGTTTGAAAAATTTGTCGCGTCTTGTTTTTGGTAAGAAAGATGTAAGCCCTAAAAGAAATAGGGGGGGGGGAGGAAATGAAGGACGGGAAACGGATCTTTCCTGCACCTTGAATGTTTAAAGACCCATTTTGGAAAATTTTCTTATCCATGTTCGGTTCGAAAGAAAGAGAGAGAGAGATATATGAATCTCTAAAATACATTTAGAATATGAAATTCCTGTTTGTTGGAACTCCCTCATCGAGAGGCGATGTTTGATTTGCATGTTATTGATCCATTTCTTCGTCTCTTTTCCAGCTCTTTTTTTTTATTTATAAAGCTATTATATAAAAAATATTAAATCCACGTGTACATCATTTCATTTCTGTGTTGTTTCCAAGGGATCCTGTTATGCAAGAAACATTTGAAACAAGCTGAGTTCCTCTTATAATATTTTTTAGGTATTTTTATCAAACTTATATAAATGATTGAAAAAATATATGTCCTTAATGTTAATAACAAGTTTTGTTATGGACAATACACTGGTATTTATATTTTTAAATTCTTTTATTCATTTTATAAATAAGAATAAGTATAATGAAGCAATAATGTGCATTAATACTTTTTGGACCATTAGTGATATAGGTAGCTTTTATTCAAAAACTTAAAAGCTTTAAACCACTGCTTATAATACAATGATTTTTGCTAATCATTCTTTCCACGGGGGGGGGGAGGGAATAAATAAAAATATCCAATTATAATGCATATAATTGCAGCCAAACTTAAATATTACTAATAAAATGCCTTTCAATATGAAAAAAAATGTTTGGCGTCATAATTTGTTATTTAATTTTAATAAATTTTGATTCTCCTTCACTTTATTGACAGAGGGAATATTAAATAACAACTTTGAACACACATGAACATAATGAAGAAAAATAGCCGAATATTGAAATGAGCTACAAATTAGGATTGAGTCACAAATACAGTTAATGAAAATGAGACTTCATTTCAATTACAGGGAAATTAATATAACAAAGCATTAATGATTTCCCCAGGGGGCATCACTAAACCCAAGGACTGAATAATTTTTAACATAAAATTATCTATATATATATAAAATAAAACTTAAGTGTGTAAGATGTATTGCCAAAAAATATTTCGGATTTAATAATACCTTAACTAACATGCATTTTTTTTCGCCTAAAAAATTAAGAGGTTTCTTTCGAGTTATACACTCGATAAAAGTGATCAAGTGAAAATAGACAATTTGTTTATATCTGTCTTGCTACTCGTAAAGTAATACTGATATATTTTAAATAAATATACAATGATACAAGTAAAAAATGTTGTAAGTCTCGTAGATTATAAAGTATTCAAAGGCAAATAAGATATTTCCATAACCTAATCAAATTAAAACATGTCCTAATAAATAAAATTAAAATTTTCATTTTATTCCTAAAATTATTTAGAATTGTTCATTAAATAATACTGTCCAACACATAATTTTTCAAAGGGAATAAAAAAGCAAAAAAAGAGCGAAATGAAAAACAGATCTCATGAAAATAGTTATTCCCACTATATTCATCAGATTCACTATATGTTTATTTTAAGAGCAGAATATGCTTACAACAGTGAATTTCTTTCATTTTAGCTTCTATTTCAAAACATGCGCTTTCAAATCTGTAAAACGAAATATTTTGACAGATGCAATAGGTTATTGCATATTAAGTACTCTATAATTAATTCTGATGTAATAGAGGCGGCTCTTATGTTACAAGGAAGTCATAATAGATTCTATAACATCTGCTAGATTTGTTTTGAAAGAAAATCTTCAGACAATCCTTTGAAAATGACGAAACAATTTTCACGTATAGTGTGAGTATTAAATATAATGCTAACATTTTCACAAAAGTTTTAAATTTTTATTTTTTTAATTTATACATAAGTTCGATTGATTTTGTCCACGAAAATCAGTGGACAAAAATCTCTTTTAGAGCAACTTTGTCAAAGACGCGATAAAAATTGATTTGGCATTCTCTTAAACATTTAAATTTCATACGTGACATTAAATGAAACCACTAAAATTATATGTTATTTTTTTATTCTTTAAAATATTTAATATTTAGTTTCCTTAACTCACTCTATCCACTGAAGTAGTTAACATAATTTTGCATTCGAAAGCCTGTTTGACAAAAAATCTTCAGTTTAAAGTCAAGATGTGAATCGAACTCACAAGCTGCTGAGATGAAAACAAAAGCGTTAATAGTTCATATAGTACGAAGTCAATCTCAATTTATTATCTCTGTATGCAATACATCAATCGAAAACTCAATTTAGCAATTTTTTTTAATGGAGAAATCCTTCCTTAGTAACATCATAATGAAAAAAATAATTTTAAATCAACAAATTTAAGAGAAAATTTTAATTTTTTTTCAAACAATCATTTTATTATTACACCTGACAAACTGGGAGATGAATGATTCATATGGTTTTTCATGTAGTAGTTCGCAAATTCAATTCTTACACGAGGTGGAAGTTTGCAGTGTTTCGAAGCTCACTTTAAATTATAGGTCATAGTCATACTGGTTTTCAAAAATTAGTAGTATAGTCACAAACAAACTGAACTTTGGACATTTAACCTTACCCTGAGAAGTTTTTAAATATCTCATATAAAGATAAACATTCAAACTTTTTCACATTTATTAAGCAAAATATTAGTCCACAAATTCAGTTTACTGACAGATCCATAATTTGACTTTGTGTGATAATATTTAATTTCCTGTTTCAATTACTTTATTTTTTTATACAGTCTGAAACTTAAATTTTATAATAAAACATGTTTTAAAAATATGACACTATTTTTTTAAAAATATTCTTTAAGTTTTGCTTTCATAATATATTATTTCCTATCTTAATTCATATTTCATCATTTAATACTATTTAATTAATTTTCATACATGTATTTCAAAAATTACACAATTCTCAATTTTTTTAATTAATCCACAAATTTATTAAACTACAAATCCATTTTGTGTAATTTCCAAAGTGTGCAATTCCATTTTACTCTCTTCTACCATTCCATTTGGTGCTATAATTAACATTTTATTCTAAAACACGCTTATGTAAATTTTATCCTTTAGAACATCTACTTATATTTTAGATCAGAAAAACTGCTTCATAAATAGAATTATTTTAGAATTTTTAGAATCTTTTCAATTTTGCTCTTTTGTAGTGTAATAATCAAAGCAAATTTTGGCACTGTTTTTAGTTTTTTTTATTTTCATGTTTAAAAATACTTTAAAATTAAACATTCGAGAAACATTAACTTTTAAGCAAAGATTTGTCCGTAAACAGTGATGGCTATGTGCATGATTCAAATCAAAACTGATGTGTAAATTATTTTCAAATTTACTAGCAAACGATATAGTCACATTTTGAACATTAGAACATAATAGGTTGGAATCAACGGTAAAAAGTGAATTTCAAATAACAACAAACATCTACACCTGAGAAAGAAATTGGTTCCAGTAATTACTGAACTGAAGGCCTCAGCATTAATCATTCAGCTGGATAATTAACTAAAGGACAATATAATTCTACATTCTAACTGATCTTCCCTTGTCTGAAATTTCGCTGATTTGGTTACGTTATCATGTACTATAAAACAGATAAACTTTGAATATCTATAAATAAATTTTATATCCTTATTATTATGAATTAATATATTATAAAAAATATATAAATTCATAAAATAAAATAAACAGAATTAGTTTAAAGCACTGACATTTTAAAAGTAATTATTATTAAAAAAAAAAAACGTTTTTCAATTTTTTGTCCATCTGAAACTTCTAACTTTTCTAGGTATTTATATGCTAATTTCCTTTTATTCAAATTATAGATAATCCAAGCAATCTAATTTTGTTATTATATTATTACCTAGTCTTGTACTTTATTTCTGTCAAAACAAATTAGAAGATATTCTCTTTTCGTTTAATTTCTTTTTACAAATAGCAAACGAGTGAAGAGAAAATAATTATTTAATTACAATACCCAGACAATGGAACTATAATGTAAACTAGGTTATAATAAAGCTTTATAACAGTGATTCTTAATCACTTTGCCGCAGCACTTTTATGTGTTGCCAAATTCTTAAAATGCGCCTCCAAATTTTAAAAATGTATATAATAAAAATTATATAATACTTTTTTTATTACGAGTAAAGTTTGTTTAAATAAAAAAACAACACTGTAAAAGAAAAATTGTTTTTAAAGTTAAGTACTCTGTTTTTTACAGAGAAAAACTGTTTTTATCTTCAATAACTGTGACCATTCATAAAAGGAGCTATTTGCCTCACGGGAAGAAATTTCAAGTGTTTCCAGTATCTTAAATTACAATTTAATAGATCTTATTTTTGTGAATTCGGATCTTTAATATTAACCAACATGAAAACGAAAAAAAAGATCGAGACTTTTCAATGTAGAAGACGATATGAGAGTAGCATTGTCATTTTTATGGACTAATAAAAATTAAGCTATCAAAAAACATCAAACTCAAATTTCTCATTAAAAGTATATCCTTATTATTACATGGTAATAAATCCTTTAATAATTGTACTGTTGTTTTTATAGTAGGCATTACACTCTTTTGTTTTATATTCAAAAAATTATTATCATAATTTTTTTACGCAGAATATTATAATAAATACTTTCTAGGCAAATAAATAACTTTTAAACTTATCTTTTTCTTTCTGTGGTGCCAAATTTTGAAATCGTTAAAAGTGTGCCACAGCAAAAAAAGTTTGAAAACCACTGTTCTAGATATTTATATGCTAATTTTCTTTTCTTCAGATTATCAATAAATCTAGGAATTTAAGTTTATTATTATCGAGTCTTGTACTCTATTTCTGTCAAAATTAATTTAAAGATACCCTCTTCTGTTTAATTTTTATGACAAATACTAAAGGACTGAAAATCATTTTTCAATCATGATACCTAGTCAATAGAGACATAATGTAAACTAAGTTATAATAACGCTTTATAGAATGCTTTTGTCCCTAAAGAATAGGATAAAAAAAATGTGAATTTCAATACAGATTTTGCTTGAATATTAGAGATTTATTTATCTTATGGCTTAGGATGGAATCCATGCATTTTGAAAATCTCTAGTTTAAGCAATTCCAAATCTAAAAGTGCTTTATGACAGCAGAGATTCTCGCATGCAAAATATTTGAAATTTAAATGTCTGGACCGAGTTAAAGGAATCTTTCTGGGAAAAGAGTGAGTAGTAGACTTCAGACTTTATAGGAGAAGTTAAGAAAGGAAGGGTGGGCCACCCAATCTTTGACCCCCCTTTAATTTCGTAATATCGTATCATAGACTCATGAGCGACGGAGACTGGGGCCGTCGGAATCTTATGAAGTATCCTCGGTATTTGCATAAGGTCCTGAATTTATATTTCTCGTAAATGGATTTGCGGTTTGCTGACGGCTTCTGAAAAAATATGGACTTATTCCGAAACGACCTCCCCAAAGATGACTTTCGAATCTTCTTAAAAGTTTTATAAGGCAGTCCCTTTTTATCCTCTTAAAACATATTTTCTTGATCACTTATCAAGGGGGTTGTGGCCAAATTGCTAGCAATGGTAAATGCGAGGAATGATAACAAATAAAGGCTGGCAAGATGGTAACTGAAGCGTCACTTCTATTAATGAAGAGCTTCTGATTTTGAATAATTATATTAATATATTTGTTCTTTCGGTTAGACTATATTTTAGGGTGTCCCTTTGATTCTCGCCAAGTTGTGATCGCGATTATCGCCTAACTGGGCAAAACCGAATCGTATTCTGATTGGTTTAGATCCAGTCGAGGCTCTGATTGGTTTATCGTTTTTAGAATTTTGAAAATCCAACGGACGCTGCGTTATCTTTGAATTTCTTTATATTATTCTCACCATACCTGTTTGCACTGTAATCGGCGCGAACAGAAATGGCGCCAAAATAATCGCCAAGTTCGACGAAGGGCACCTTAAAGTCTAGTTTTACCGTTCTTTCTTATGTGACTAACAGTTAAATTCTGAATTAATTTATTCCTGATTAATGTCTAACAATTAATGTCTAATGTTATTGTTTCTGATCCCATCTGATGTAGCATTGTTATAGCAGATTCACAAGCCCTCAATCCTTACAAAATCAAGGAACAGCAAGGGATTCGTTAGGAAATTCTAATTATTTAACTCTGGAACAAAAGAAGGTGTTGGGATCTAGCCTGGTCGACACCACATTTACAACAAGTAGGATAGAGCTTCCGTTTGCCATTAAATTTAAGGTCACGAAATGTCTATTGCTAGACTTTCGAAATGAAAAGCTTTAAATTTTAATGATGATATATATATATACGTAGTGATTTCACGTGTTTGTCAAGATATCATAATTGATAAGAATGTACTATAAATTATATCAACTGTGTAATGAACGCAAACTACATCTGTCAAAATGTAATTTCCAGTATTAACCATAATAATTATGCCCTGCAAATCATAGCAACCGAATATCGTAATATTAGAATTTATATATTTACAACTAAAAAATATTCGTCAACAAGTGAATTATTAATCAATTAAAAGAAAGGAAAGTAAAATTGGTAAAACAGGGGAAAAAATGTATCATTAATGAAACTTTCAATAAAGTTTGGAACACGTGCAAGAACAATGTGAAAATCAAGTTAATCCAATAACAAGTATATTTTACTTATAAATAAAACAAATAATATTTTACATTTTTACAGAACATATTTTTAGCTCTTTAGGGAGTTAGTTCTTTTTTATTGTAAATCCTAAAAATACTATGAATTTGATGGTTCTTTTTTAATTTCTGAGTTTTATATTGCAAATATATTAGAGTATTCTGTTTTGAGAAATCAAGCGTTATTTAATAAGGAAAAAAAATTCCAAACAAAATTAAAAGCTTTAACTTATATATACATAAAAGCAAATTAATTTAATTAAGTTAAAATAAATCATATTTATAACATTATATATTTGGTAATTCAGAAAATACTGTGTAATTATTAGGATCAGCTCAAAAAGAAGCTATAGCCATGAAAAGAATTGTAGAAGCAAGTATAAGCAAAGAACATCAATTTTAAGCACCCGGTCGGGCCTCAGTAAAACCACTTCAGGTTTTCGAGCGAATATTCTCTGGAAAAATTGCGTCGAAATGCTCAACGCAAATTCAGAAACTGCGGCAAGTACTACAAGAAAGAAAATAACGCGTCCAGAATAAAAAAGGAGAAAATAGAGATTGTACTTCTTAACAAGCAATCGTTGAGTAAGGAAAATCTCCAAGTACCATGAAAAATGCATGCCTTCGTCCTATAAGGCCCGTGAAAAAGCAGATCGAATTTCTTTCCTTGGATATCCCAAAAAATAACAATCGATTCCTATTTTACTTTAGACGACCTTTTTTTATACAATGTCATCTGCTTTCCGTCGCGCCTTCTTATTTCACACAAAACCAAACAACACCCAATAAAGAAAAATCGCAAAGCATTCCCAACGCGTGGGATGTAAGTAAATAGTTCCGCCAGCGTTATTACTTACCAATGCACAGAAGAAGAAAAAAAAGAAGAAAAGGAAATCTGATGTAAGCTTGTTGTTATTTACTTATTTATAAGCCACCTCTTTAATATTTTCCCCACCTTCTCCCAAAAAAAATCCCTTCTTCAAAAATCAAAATATATGGTTCGATCTTTTGGTCTACGTAATACACAGGAAAAAAATTAAATAAAAAATAAATAAATGGCAGAAATTGTAAAATAAAATATAGTGATTGGAAATAAAGTAAAATAGAAGATTGGAAAAAAAAAAATAAAAGCTTTCCGATTCTTTTCCTCAACTTTAAAGAATGACCATAAATTTCTTCACCCTTTACTTTTCGTGAAGTCAACATAAAAAGTCCAAAATATCGAATTTCTGGAGGTATTTTTTTTATTTTGATCTTCTTTTCTTCACCCTTCCCTTCAAAAGCATTTCTTCCTCTTTTTTTTACCCCATATAAAATATTTTTTTATAAGTTTTTTTTGTCATTTTATTTCAACCTATTCCACTTGGAAGCCTTTACCGTAGCATTGTTAGGCGTATATGGTTTTTCTCTCTTTTACTTTTTAGAGCGTTACATGTTTACTGCTTAACAATGCCTGTGGCAAACGCGGAAGTTTCCTGGAGGGGTAGGGGGGAGTAATAAAACTAAAAATCTCTGCCTGCCAACCCCTACTCTTTTGCTTCAAACTATGCGACTTTTTCGCCAGTTCTTCCTATTTTTCAAAGAACCATGTTTTCTTCCTTCTTCAGAATATGCGATGAGTGATGAAAAATCACAGATAAATCCAGCAAAATAAAATTAGATATATTTAACAGAATAAAGCCATTAAAATAATTCCAAATTTAATAATGAAAAGTCATTAATTAATTAACTATATATTATATTTGAATATTCGAGAAATGTCATAATTAGTGAAGAAATTGCAAAACACTAATTTCAAATAATATGTTTACCTTAAATATATATGTATAAAATCTAGGATTCTTAAACTGGGTATTCACTCTCAAATAGTCAAAAATAATTTTAAGTGATGTGAGATAAAAAAAAAAATTATTTATGAATGCTTAATAAAATAATGAAATTTTCCACAAAATATATATAAGAAATTTAAATTTAAATTGTAATAATATATTTGAATTTACCCATTTTTTGTTTAAGGAGCTTTAACTTCATATAGTGAAATAATGATGACGCTTTGGAAACAAGCGAAACATTCAGCTTTCAATCCAACATTTTACATAGTATGAATTATGCATGATAAATATTGTTGGATTATTGTCCTGATCAGTTTCTGTGAAGAAATTATTAAAAAGGTTTTCTTTAAACACAGTTTTGTAATTTGTCCTCCAAATGCGTCGAAATATAAACTAAACTATAGAAAAAAATTATTTTTTCAGTTCTAGGGTGACGTAACGTTAGTTCTAAAATGACTTCTAATTATATATTAACCTATCATATTCAATACTAGCAACAGCATTTATGTTTAACTTGCTTTAATAAAAATTGTGTATAAAATTGATTTTTAAGAAAAGGCAATAAAAGATTTTTATTGTTAGAAGAATTCTGCTACCTGTTGCTTGAAAAACAAAATTATCTGTATAATTCGAGTTAATTTAGACATTATTTTAAACAGGGCTTTGAATATTATCTCCATACATTAAGTAGTATTAATATGCAATAGACTACAAATTAATTAATTAAATCGTTATTTATGTGGGCGTATGTTTGTATGCAGACTAATACAGATTTAAAATTACATAAAAATATAATTAAGTTGAATAGATATAATACATTTTCCCGATTTCTGAGAAGATTATTATCAAAGATCTATTGGTATTTAATTCATTCAAAATGAGTTTTCAAATATAACTGGAACATATATTTAAATGATTTGATTTTATTCAAATAATAATGTATGCTACATTGCATCAATTCATGCTTGAGTACAATAGTCTTATAAATACAAAATATTGTAAATTCATTATAAAATATTTATTAACATATTATCCTATGTATCAGTATCAAATGTGTATACACTATCTGGTATATACATTATCTGATTAAAAGTATCTTGACATACTATGGTATGGACTTAGTGCATTTTGAGGCACATATATATGTGATTTAATCTCCCATTTCCATTGATGGCAACCTGAACACGTCTGGGAAGACTTCCCACGAGATTTTGATTGGTGGCTTTTGGAATTGATTTCCAAGCATTCATCACATCTGAAGTAAGTGCTTGTAATGGGGATGGTCGATTTGCCTGGCTTTGAAATCTGAGCTCTAATTCTTCCTAAAGGTATTCTATGGGGCTTAGATCAAGGCCCTGAGAAGGCCAATCCGTTGTTTGAACACCCTGTTCGTCAAACCATGCCTGTGCAAGTCTCCATATGTGAATGGAACATTTATCTTGCTGGAAGACAAATGAACCTTCCCCGAAATAGTGCTGTAGATTTGAGAGTGCAGCACTATCCAGAATGTTCGAATACATCTCGGAGTTCATGTTTCCAACCACAGGGACCTACGAACCCAGGTCATACCACGAGAAACACCCCCACACAATTATAGTGTCCAGATACTTTTGGCCAGATAATGCATTGTCAGTACCAAATATTCATCAATAGCATATCAGCAATACATTAAGCCTATTATTAAACATTTGTTGAATATGTAGATATATAATGTCTATTCATTATCGTATGACTTAAATAGAATTAAAATCTTTTAGAGTGTGATTTGTTTGAAATTTGTTCCACTTACAAACCTGACTGAATATCTGGAGAAGATACCTAAATCGTGGGGGCGAGGGCTTTTTAAGCAAAACAAGAATTTTTAAGATGTTGGAGAGGTTTGTATAAAAAGCAGAAGCTCATTTTCTATAAGCTTTTAAAGCCTTAAGGTCAAAAGTCAGAACCTGCTAATAATTTTGCTTTTAAAAATTGGTTTTCGAATAAGACTGGTTTAAGAAAATTGCTTAAATCAAGCCATTATTTATATTCTTATTCGCACTTAAATTTTGCAATTTGTGAATGATCCCTTCACAGGGAAAGAGGTTTTGACATCGTAACAAAAAAATTTGGATAGAAGAAAATCGACTGAGGTCTCGCGTCAAGGAAACTCCTTTCCTTCACTTCCTGACTCGAGATTTTTATGCAACTCAAATTCTTTTTTCCTTATTTTTTATCTTTTCCAGAATAGGGGCTGGATAGGGAAAAAATTTTATTCGTAAATTCTCAGGAGAGTTCTACCACTTTTCGAAGGTCCTCAACAATGACTTGCTTTTTTCCCGCAAAATCCCTCGCAAGTTTCGAAAGGGGTATGTATATGGGGAAAAAAGGGGAAAAAATAAACAAACAAATGAAAAATCGACGTTTATTGTGTTCCTCGAACCCCCTTCTCCTCATCTAGAACCTCTTTCTTCATCGTTGGCGTGAAATAAATAAAATGAAGATGAAGCTGAAAAAAATCACGCCTTTCTTATTCATTCGCTGATAAAATAGTGTTTGCTTAACTAAAGCCCAATGTCTTCAAATGAAAAAGGTTTCGTTTTTTATTCGGTTCGTTTTATATGCTATTCCAAGACCATAAATTTCAAGCGTGCTGACAGAAAAGGGGCTCAGATTGGATATACCAATTACATGGGAAGCTTTTAGTCACGTGGTGTCTAACGTCACTATAATGCCCCCTTGTTTTTCTGATCCCACCGTTGTAAGAAATGATAAGGAATCATTAATAACAGCGAGGCATATATTAATCAACCCATAAAAGTTTATATTTTTACAAGACAGATGTCTAAAGTAATTTTAAAAAAAACATTCCAAAATCTATAATGTGTATGTATTATTAATAAATATTTTGCTTTCGCAGTTTGTTAATATTATATTCGAAGAAATTTCCAACAACATTACAAATATTTACTCCATTTTACGAACACAAAATTAGTGAAATTCTCTTTAAAATAACATTTAGACCAAAGAAATTATAAAATTTCTATCTTTACTGAAAACTATTAATCCTATTTTTTCTGATAAAAACCATTGTATGTTTTCACCTTTATTATTATAATTTTTTTTTATCAAAGTTATCCCATAAAACCAATGATACGATTTGAAATAGAGATATGGGATAAAGTTTTGAGAAACGCACTGCCTGTTACGTAACGTACAGAATTTTGAGACATTCAGACTTCAGAGTATGAAGAAAGGAATATGATTAAGTTGAAAATAAAATTTTATTTGTTAACTAACCATTTAAAATTTTTAAAAACGAGATATTTTTTTCACGCTTCAACATGTTTGAAATACTATCTCAAGAGAATGATCTCTAATGATTATTAGATCAAAATATAGAATTCTTAATTGACTGCTGTTTTCAAAATTTACTGTTCCAAGTTTTCAAAAGTTATTTTTGCTCTCTAAGATGCTTTTTAGTATGTATTTTTTTTCCCTCATATTTGTTTCGTAATCCGTCATTTTAAATTTGGCGGCTTTTCTCATTTGGCGACGGGAATGTTCAAATCACCAAACGTAAAGCAGCTTGGTGCCAACACACTCCATTTATGGAGGATTAACTGAATAGCAATATGATATATTCGGTGATGACAAAAGAAACTAAAATCTAAAGAATAAAAAATAAATTGTATGAAAAGCGTGGAACTATATTCTCAGTTAATTTGTATGTATTTTCAGACATTTTTTTCTTCATTTCATTTCACTGAGCTGTAAATTTTTATTTACGTAGAACATAGCTTTTTACAGCTAGCATGCTGAAGGCCTTTTTACAGAAAATAAAAAAAGAAAAGTAACTCTCTTTCTTTTAATGAACGCTTACCGCCCATTGAGCTTAGTTAACGCCCTAAAAAGTACGTGCACACGTAGCACTTGGTTTTGAACACTTAATTCGTCTTCCCCACACAACATTCGTCAAGAGCGTCTATAAATACATCTGTCCGCGAGCATCTTCAACAGAAAGTTTAACGAAGAGTTGTGCTGAGTAGAAAAGAGCAGCTGGCGATTATTATTTATCGTTTGAGCATTTATTTATTTTTGTCCGGTTCTTCAGAGGGGCAGGTGAACAAGCAATTGTTTCGAAACATTGAAGGCAATCATTTTGTTACTCCCCCCCCCAATAAGAGAATGTCCCAATGAAAATTCGTTTGCTCTTTTTTTTTTTTTTTTTTTTTTTTTTTTTTTTACCTCCATTATTATTTATGTTTAAACACGCACTTTGAATGTTTCACGCTTTCTTTTTGCGAACTAATTTTAATTTAAATATAGAATACTTGTTACCAAAGGCAATTTTAAATTACGAACTAAACTTTTGTTTGTATTTTCTCTTTTAATATTGTTTACTTTTCTTGAACACTGTCGAGAAAAATTCAAATAACACTTTCTTTCTAATTTCGGAGCAAATGATTATTTTTCTTAAACTTTTGAAGAATATCGTGATGACTCCATCCATAGTAACCATGGTTACGGAATTTCAATAGATTTGAAGTTTTCAATGTAACTGATTGAATTCAAAATATTAAATTATTAAAAAATTTATCAGAGAGAAGATAATAATTTAGAGTTAAATTTAAATGTCGTGTTCCTCATACTGTATGGTTATATATTAATTACTATTTATTTTTTATTACATACTGCATATTTTTAAGGATAAAAAATGTTTTTAAACCAATAATAATTACTTATGAATTTTAATTAAAAATTTTGTTAAAGTTTTTTCTAATTTCTAAAAACAATATTGAAATTAACTTGAGATAATTAGGAAAATTGATAAAATATAGCAATATACAATATACTTTTCTTTTAATTAGGCTAAATGCAATCAATAAGTTAATGACTGATATTACCAAATATAGATATAAGGTGTTGGATATAAAATGGCTTAATATATTTTGGCAATAAAGTGTTATTTTATGTTCCCGTCATTCAGAAATAATTTTATTTATTTAATTAATTTTATTTATTTTAAATCCAAATTTGGAAAGATTACATCATTATGGGCAACCATAAGTTAACTTGAGGTGTTGTAACATTTCCGAAATTAAAGAAGACAAAATAATATTTTGTTACATAGACTTATGACTAATGCATTTCAAATGCTATGAAAATACGATAAATAGTTCCGGAATAATCAGACAGAAAATAGAAGCTCACTATTTTTGTTTAATTAATTTATTCAAAAAATGTTATTCTAGAATAATTTCAGTTATTTCTTTGAATAATAATGAACATTTTATTCAAATGTTATCAATCATTAATCAACAGTTATCAAGATTATGGTTTTAAAATGTGACAAACTCCAATATATGAAATCTAACTCAACTAAAATTCGAATAAAACAAAAAATATGTGGCATATTCTTGCATTATTTTTCATGATGAAACTAATTCAACTTCATCTGTAAGAAAATTTAAGTTACGATTTTGATTATATACAAATTTAGAATTTTTTTCTTATTTAAAAAGCACGGATAAATTTACTGTATTCACATACTGTATTATTTTACATTTTTAAAATTTAATTTTGACGCCATAATGAATTTATTGAATACATTATAATAGATGTTTCAATATTTTTCATTTACTAGCATTGAAATTAAATTTGTCAGTGAAAAAGTTTTCTCTTACTTATTTCGATTACTCCTGGAAAAATTACAATATAATAATAGGTTGGGGAAAAAGAAATCCATTATTTTTATGTAACTACTTTTGGATTCATTTTTTAAAAAGGTTTAAAACAGCTTTCATGCAGATTTTTAGGTCTTGCGCGTTGGTCATGCGGTTAACTTCGATCATTTTTGATATTTTATAGACATTTTCGACGATGCTGTATCCACATGCGAGGTGCATCTCTAACATCAAAAATACCCTAACGGAATCGACGAAACAAAAATTGTACGTAACTGGTTGTTACAGTCTTCTATAGGACGATAAACACCTTTCACAATTTTAGCCACCCGGCTATCTTTTTCGCCGTTACAAGAGAAAAACGAAAATGTATCGAATTTTCTGTTTGTTGTCTTCCATTTGTAAAATTTTGTACTCGTAACTGAATTAATCAAACAAAAAACCGCAAAAGGATACTTTAGTGTCTAATGTCACCTTTCCAACGATCATAAATCTGAAATTGTTTGATAGATACCTCACGAGATATCGATCACTACAGACGTCTACCGAAAAAATAATGGATTACTTTTTCCCCAACCTAATATAATATAATATAATATATATTAATTTATATTATTTAAAATGTGATTTCAATTTTATAAAAATTTAAATTTCGAGCAAATTTTAGAAATTTTAGAAAATATTTCAATGGTTATTTCCCTTGGTGAATACGTTATAAGCAAAGGTACGTCATCGACTTTGATTTTACTTCTTCTCTTGTTACAAACGGCAGTTTTCATCCGAGTCGTTAATACGAGATTCTTCTATTTGGTCAGCTTTATCTTGGTTCAGCAGATGAAGTTCTCTTTGCACCGCTTTTCTTCGAATTTGGTTAGGAAGCGGGAATTGTGTAATTAGGTCAAAGACCGATTCTGGGATCGAAAGGAAGGCGGCTAAAGACGACATTTATGAAGTTAACCTTTCTTGGACTTATCGCTATTTTATGTTGAAAGTTTCCCAACCAGTTAGAAATAGATGCTTATGCATTATCGATAACCCAAAAGGGAAGAAATTTAAAATAAAAAAAAAACGTAAAATGTTTGATTATATAATAAGGTCCTAAATTAACATAATTTATTTTATCTACTTTATTCCTAATTAATTATAATACTATATTTATAATATTTAAATGCCTAATTCATTACTTAGTTTTTTCCATAATTTTTTAACTTATGAACAAATTTCTGTGCTATGAAGATCAAAAATTTAAAAAAAAAAAAAAAAAAAAAAAAAAACTTTTTATCAGTCATCATTCTTGCTTCTCATTAAATTTCACAATTTTAAATTTAATTTTGATATTTATTTAAATAATAGGATTACTGATTTCTGGAAATAAAATGAAAATTATGGAAATTTGTTTTTGCCAAATGCCGCTCAAAAATCCATACGAATAACAGTAAATAACCTCGATTTGCAAAATTACTTTGCTCTGAAGCCTTTTTCTAAATGTCTGAAATATTGGAAGTGAAATGCGCTCTCAAGAGACATTCGTTTTGATTTCTCTAGGGAAAGAAAGACCCCGCTCTCAAAAGGAATCTTCTCAACAGTGCTTGAAAACCATAAATATCGTTTGACTACTCGGCAGTTGCCAGGTTACGTCTTTATTTCTGTTTTTGAAATCTTCAAGTTGACAGGAGACGTTCGAAAATACAAAGTAAAAATCCTGAAGAAAGCTCACTATTTAAAACTTTGAACCCTAGTGAGTTTTTCCATGATTAAAATTTTTGAGGTTTTTAAATATTCGATCAATTATGTTTTTGACTGAAATCTTCGAAAGAACAGCTATACAGTTACCTACAGAAATATGATAAGTAACATTTTTAATTTTTTGGTAATTAATTAAAATGGGGTGTAGAATGGTGTATTTTCTGAAGTTTGTAGATGAGCCTTGTAAATTTTCATTAAAAGGGTTCTTGCTCTTTCTTAAAATCTCCTAAAATGTATTCTTGTGAATTGCCTTATCCTTATTAAATAGTAATTGGATAATATTATCAAATATCAGCAAAAATCGATTCATTATAGACCTTTGTTTCACTCATATTATCCTATATCATATCATATTCATTTCCTATGATATGATATAAGATAATATGCGTGGAACCACAAAATGTGCTATAGAATAAATGGATATTATATCATATCATATCATATTCATTTCTATCATATCATATTCATTTTCTATGATATGATATGGAGTTCCAGTGGCTCAAAAACTTCACTTTGCTTCCCGTTAAAATCAGCAAACTAAAGCATCATTTGCCAAGGGCAGTGATTGAGGTGGTGACCACATTCTCCCTCACTGGGTTGCAAGAGTAAAAGGTTTTGGCACGTGTCTACATTAATCTGTGAAGTCCAAAGTCTTCTGCTGGTATAGCGTAGATGTGGAAAAAGGGTGCCAATTCAGACACCAAAACATGGTTCAAAATCAAGGATGTGCTTGGTGATAGACAAGTATTCCGAACCCGTTAACTATAAAAGTATAGTCAGGGACTCACTTGTACTGCTATGTAAGTATGATACGATATAACTCTTAACATCCTAATATTATGACTCAAGATGATTCGAAAATTTTTAAATGTCTTCGTTCAGAATCATAAAATTTTTTCTTGATTCGTATATAACTATTTCATTCGTCATAAAATTTACATCAATTGCACAATCATTTATTTCTTGATCTTTTAAATCAAAATTTACATCAGTGACGGCAATAAGCAATAACATAGGTATAGCTTCTCTGTAATAACATTGCATCGTAACATGTTCATCTTTACATTTAACAATATTGGAAATCATTGATTAGATAACGTTTACCAAATAAATGGCAAAAAATTTTAAAAATGTCATATTTAAATGTCATATATGACATTCATTTTAAAAGTATATTATTTCTAAAACTTTTAACCATCATTTTAATGAATTCAATATATCAATTTTATTAAATAAATTCATATTATTGAAAAGATTTATCCATTTATATTTAATCTCTGAGCACAATTTTATAATTTTAGCTTCGATAAAAGCTTAAAACATTAAATAAAATACATCTTATATTTCATATTTTTCTATTAATATGTATTCATTATTTCATATTAAAAAAGCAGAAGCTACTAAACTTTACTTATTTTAAAAATATACATTATTATTAATTATTGGATTTAAGAAAATTTGGTTTAAGCTTTAAGAAGTTAGATTTCCAATAATTTCAAAATAATATGCACACAAACATAAGTAAATACTGGTAACAAATAATAATTTTAAAGCTACTGTCAAAACTTTTTAAATCTAAAAAATCTATAATTTTGAAGTTTTATGTTTCAATTTTAACAATTATATTTCAAAGATTATTTCTCAGTGAATGATATTTTACTTCAGTCTTAATAATTTTGGAGGTTGCCAAATGCGTGCTGAAGAGAGGAAATACTCAATTTGAACCGGAAGTTCCTATTCGGCGATTTTTAACTTTTCTCGCCAACAGCTGCAATTACGATGTGCACAGTTGGAAGATTTTTCTTTCCGCTTGCTTTAGGGCAAGAAAAGTTAGGAAGTGAAATGTATAATTCAGATTTGCTGCATTTCTACATCTTGTCTGAATTTCATAACTTTTTTTATTCTTAAACAAGAACAAAAATAAAGGTATATAATCTATCTAAAATTGATTTTTCCTTATTTTTATTATCAGTAAATTCATCTTTGTCTTAATAATAATGATATTATTTCTGATAAAATTTATTACAAGAATATATTTAGCTTAGTTTAATAATTCTATGATTGGTAAATTCATATGATAAAAAAATCTTTGTGGTAAAAAATGGTAAAAAATTTTAGTGGTAAAAAATCTTTACATCAAAAGACTTTAAAAAAAATTAATTGAAGACAAATATATAGAATTAATTCAGAACAGGTAAAAATTAAAACATTTCATTTAACAAATCGTCTATAATCAAAATATCATCTCAGAAAATTAAATCTTAATTTAAAATAAAAAATTAATTAATATATTATCAATTTAGAGTTAATTTGAAATGATGTATTGTTCAAGTCAACAAATGATGTTTCTCTTTTTGCATTCAGACTGAGTTAATTTTTTAAATAATTTTAAAAGATAACCTTCAATTCTTTTGCTACAAAATGGATTATCATTAACTATATTCTGTATTTATTAATCATATGTCAGTATCTCTAATACCATCTACAAGATATGTATCTAATAAAAATACTATTTAACAAGAATTTATAATTTGGTTCACCCTTAGGTAATTAGGTAAACAATCTAATTAAGGATGATTTAAACATAATGTTTAATACGTTAATAAACAAATTAATAATTGGCACATCGTTTCTTTGCTTTCACGCTGAAATGACGTTTAAATAATTTAGGATAATCGTTATTTTTTTATATGAAATGGGTAATCAAAGTTATTTATGGTTACTTTTCACTCCTGTTTGAACCATTAATGATATTTAATAAAGATAGATCTAAAAAAATGTCATCTAATTATCCAATTAATTAAATCATCTAATTACAGATGTTTAAGAATGATGTGTAATACATTTATTTAAACATAAATCGTAACGTTTCTTTGCATTCAATCTGAATTGCTTTTTGAATAATTTTGAAAAATAATTCGTAAATCTTTTTGGGCAACATAGCAATTTAATTATTTCCATTTTTCTTACATTCGCACATCACATTTAAAAATGTGAATTTGTTGCTCAAAAGTAAGAGTTTAATAGTTTTATCTATCATATTTTTTAATGGATATATTTGATTTTTCATTTTTTTTCAAACTGGGTATGTCTTACGAATATTTATTAAAATATTTACAATTATTCTAATGTATAATTTTAATATATGGTAATGTATAACTTCAACTTCAGATTAAGAAAATCTATTTTTTCTCCAACATTTAATTTATCAAAATTTCAGTGTAAAATAGATTTAAAATTTTTAAGTTGAGCTTAATTTGAGCTTATCAATAAAATGTTTATTTGTGATAAAAAAAAAAGGAGCCAAAAAATATATTGAAAAAATAGAGAATCAAAACAAAATAACTCTTTCAAGCAATAAAAGAAGGATTTAGTTCGAAAGAGATTGCATTATGTAACAAAATGTAATTAATTTAATACCAAATGAACACATTAAAAACTAAATGATATCGCTCAAGTTAGTTTATTTGACCTTCAGCGGTCATTTTTTGCACACGAGAGCTAATTAGACCTATGACTTTAAGTGGATTCTGAACAATTAACAACATCCAAATCGGCTGCCAACTTGGCGAGGAATAGTTCACTTAATTCTATTGAGAACAGATTGATATTCCCCAAAGCAACAAATTATGATTATTTACTTTTTGACATAATAATACAGTTATTGTAAAATTTGATTGTTAAAAGATTCAAATGCATTTCATATTGGTAAAAATACATCTTAAAAACAGATTCAGTTTTATCCGGTATTTTTAATAATAGAAATTTATATGCTAAATCCAAAATTGGCATCTATTCATAGTATGCAATAAAACACGAATCAGCTATAAATTGGAAAAAGCTAACAAAACCAGGATAACGCAATCAGATAGGTTTTATAGCCCACGTAGATCTATCATACCCATCTATTTACTCGATCGTCTTCCCCTTGTGCACAGCAGCATACCGACTTTCAATATTTGATACCCTAAGCTCAGGGAAAAATCTCTTCAATTTTATAGATGTGTGCCATCTTTTGAGATGCTTTGGCGCACTTTTTTCATGTAGATTTCAGCCAACCCAAACACATCTCCATATTGCAAAATTGACTACTCCTTAAAAACATGTTACCTATGAACGTTTGAATTGCAAAGTAACGTGTGTAAGATTTTTTTTTTTCTTTTTTATGGAATCATTGGGGGAAAATGGAAGTTTTATTTCTTAATAACAGAGTGTTAGCAATATAAAAAAAAATAAATAGCAGGATTTTTTTTCCATTCTTACTATTATTTTTTTATTGAAATACACATATTAATTGATTTAATAAAGATTGGAGAGTTATAATCTTTTTTTATAATACATCAAATTTTGTTTTTCATTATTCATCGAATAATGAGCAGTTCGATGAATAATTAAATCATTTTAATAAACATTGTTTTGATCATTATCAGAATATTATTATCGTTATTGATTTTAAAAAATCTGTATTTGAATATAATTATTAATTGATGGAATCAACAAAATGATAGTTTGAATATTTGATCTAAATTGAATACGTAATTTTATGAAATACTTCTATTATTTATATATAAATATAACATTGTGTAGTTAATTATTTTGGATTTTATATACAAATATTAATTTGTACCTTTAAAATAGTTATGAAAAATAACAATTTCATCAGATCGTTTCTTTAAGAAACAATGAGCAATTAAGAATAATTATTAACGTGACTATAAAAAAATATTGCGTATCATTTTTAATTACTCAAAAAAATAATTTAATATAAAATTTGACACAAAAAGTCGGTTACTTATAAGAAATCTGTGCTGTCAGCAACTCAAATAAGCATTATATTGCATACTAAATTTTCTAAAAAAGACTGCATTAATCAATCTTATTGTAAAATAATTTATTTATATTCTTAGTGACAATTTTTAATTTTTTACGCATGCCCAGACCATGGATGTGATCATAAGCAATAAACAAATATAAAATTTTGAGAGTAATTTTTTTTTTTTTTTTTTTTTTTTTTTTTTTTTGCCGCTAGATATTGCTGTTTTTTAATTATAATCTCAGAGCACTATTTCTACTCAAGAGAATGGACTTTTCCAGAACCTAAGACATTTTAAAAATTTTAAGGCATTTTCTTCATTCTCTATGAATTTAGAAGTTACCTTTTTCTTCTCCCATAATTCTTAAGGCTGTTTTCTTCATTTCTTACAAGTATTAAGGATATCTTCGCAATTTAAGTTTCAGAATGCCTAACTCTTATGTTTGCATCAGACTTGTGATGTTGGTAGATCTAGGTTTTAGCCAAGGCAGAAGCTTATTTCTATTTGCATTTGATTAATTTCAGTTCCTTATGAATGTGGTAGGCTATCTTTTTCCTTCCTTATGCGTGTTAAGGTTGTCTTGTTCATTTCCCAAAGTTGGTAAGGCTATCTTCCTTGCTCTTTCCAAGTTATAAAGATATCTTCTTTGTAATTTAATGTACAGAATGCCTAACTCTTATGTTTGGATCAGACTTGTGATGTTACTAAATCTAGGTTTTAGCCAAGGGAAAAGCTCATTTTTAATTGTATTTAATTAATCTTAGTTCCTTATAAGTGTGTTAGGCTATGATGTTCTTTATAAGTGATCAGGTGATCTTCTTTGCAATTTAAGATACAGTATGCTTAACTATTATACTTGGTCATACTTGTAAAGATCATTATAATTGGTAAGGGTACCTTTTCCTAGACCTTTATTATTGTTATCTTCTTTATGGTCAAATGACAAGCCAAAATTTGTAATACCACATTTTGTTACTAATCTCACATCATAAGAATGGGATAAACTGCACAAGTCGAGTAAAAGTAGGTTATTTTTAGCTGAATAGAAGATTATATTCCACAAACAATTACAACAATTACATTAATCCATCCAAAAATGACCTACAAAATAGACGAATTATCGACAGTCAAATTGATAAAATGATGATTTGAGAATTTTTACTATCGCTAATCACATAAAAAGAGTATACATTTTCTAAGAATGTTTCAAGAATTAATATTCCAATGTAAATTAATATATATGTTGAACTTGACTTATATAAATATATATATATATATATATATATA
>JAPDSC010136301.1:6774-25712 GCA_026290005.1 Latrodectus geometricus
ATATATATATATATATATATATATATATATATATATATATATATATAATAACAATCATTATTCTTTTATTTTTCATATCTAATAGAATAATAATGAAGTCATGAGAATGCAGGAACAGATTTTTTGCTATAGCCATATTTATTCTATAATGTTTAACTATATTAGCTTCTAATTATTAATATCACAACAAAAATTCACAAATTTCTGATAAATTATAGTATACAATAAAAGTTAAAATAAATTCAAAATTTATCACTAATATAAAGAATTGATATTTATTCATTTACATTATAAATTTTATATAAATAGAAATAAAAAGACTAAGATTCAAAATATTATATAAAGTACTAAAATATCCCATGATTCATGTCACAATTATTTAAATTACGCATTATTTTTATACAGTAATAAACAACTTACGGTACTTCAGCTAGACTTTCAATGGAGCCTAAGCTCTCAGCTAAGAGAAATACTTTCAAATTGCTGATAAATTTTGTTGCTTCAGTTAAACCTCCTTTTATGTAAAAACTAACCATTCCACTGTTTCCAGTACATTGTCTTTTAGCCAATTCATATTGTGGATAACTTTTTAAACCTGTATGAAAAGGAATATAGTTTATAACAAAAGTTAATATCTAGATAATTAGAATATTACAGCAAAGAAAAGATTTAAAATTCACATTTTTTCATTTTTTTTATTTAAGCAAAAACTAAATAAACATTATATTATTTTGAGTTAGATTTTTAGTAAGTCACAAGTAGATTTTTAGCAAGTTGCCATTCAGATGGATGCTGAATTGCAAGGATGGATAGCAATACCCATCCTTGCGATATCTTCAATTAGAAGGCACATCATAAATGAGTGCCTTTTAATTGAAGATATTACTTGCATGGAATGGTCAGCATTTCCAATAGATTTAAATTAGAATGTGTTTGACACACTAGGCAATCAGATTGCAGCCAGTCAAACAAATCTTACAATACTGGAAATTTGAAGCATATTGTTTGTAGAGCATTGTAATTTTCGCCAAGATCAACTTGATAATTTGATATTCAGCATGCCTAGACACTGTACAGATTGTATTCTAACACATAAGAAACATAAACTATCATATCACATTTGATTTTAAAGTTTATTTATTATATTTTTCATTTAAAATTATTAAATTTTGTTGAAGTTTTTTTCAAATTGTTCAAGTGCACATATACCATACATTCATAAATATTATAATATGCATGCACTGTTTTTTTTTCTCTTTTTCTTTTATTCCCTAAATGGAGTTGGGCCTATTTAAGGAGACAAATATAAGTCATATTTGTTTTACTTTTATTAATTTAAAGTAATTTTACTTTGAAATTAAGGACATGAACGAATAGAAATTTAGATAGCTCTTATATTATTTCATGATTAAGAAAATGTAATTAGATCTTTCCTTTAACACAAAAAATAAGGTGAACAATTATGAAAATAAAAATATTTTCTTTACCATAGAAATATTGAAATTACAAATTTCTTATACTAGTTTTAATTTGAGTGAATACCATGAATAGGTATTCACCCAAATTAAAACTAGTTTTGAAAATAAAATAAACTGTCAAAATTACATAAACATATGCACAGATTTTCAGAAATTCTTTAAATTAAATAATGACAGAAAACATTCAATGAAATTAGTTGCAAACTTATTTATCCATTCATGCATTCCATGCTGAAAATGTCCTTGAATTGTTATAGCATTTTTATTCAAAGCACATAAAAATTAAAAAAAGATCAAATTAAAGTTTAATTTATATTGAATATTGACAGAAAATATTAAAATACTTAATGAACATTCATTAAGATTTTAAAATATCTTAGTTGAAAATTTTTGGGATAATAAATGATTTAAAGTATGATGTTGTATAGTACTTTGATTCAAGTTTTTAAATCTCATTTTTAATTCAACAATATCATTTTTATTTTATTTCTAAAAATAGTAAATTAGATACATTTAATCCTAGGGTATATTTCTTTGATTCTTACTGATTTAATAAATTTTAAAGAACAAGCAAAGGCTTAAGTCTTACTTACCAGGATAGATTACTTTTTCTACAAATTTGTGACTTTCTAAGAACTCTGCTACCTTTTGTCCATTTTCCATATGCCTCTCCATTCTTAAATGTAGTGTTTTCAAACCTCTATTCACAAGGAAACAATCAAAAGGAGATGGAACTGTTCCAAGAGCTAAATAATAAAATACAAAATGTCTCTTCAAAAATTAAAGCAATTTTAAAAACAAAAATAATACCATATAAGATAAATAATAAAACAAAAATAATACCATATAGATAAATAATTTAAAATTAATTCTTAATATGTAAATTTACAACAGATAAAGCCCAAAATATGATTAACTTATTCTTAAATTCTTAATATTTGCTTGGCTTCAATACATTTAAGAAAAGAGACAACAATGGCGATAATTTTTTTTTTAAGTTCAAAAATATTATGCAAATTGCTTAAAATGTAGTTTAAATTATGGTACACTCATTTGATGTTCTATATACGATATAAAATCTTATGTAATAAACTAGCTAAATTAAACATAAAGTTTCAAATTAATTTAGAATTTTGTATAATACAGCATAATATTGATAAAATTCCTTACTTCGAATTCTCTAATTCTAAATTGTTAAAAAACTATCTGGAAGAAAACAGAATTTTTGCTTTGGGTTTGTTATGCTTAAAATGTTTGGTAAAATTAATTAATTCTTTGCCATTTAAGAAACATCCCTATCAAGTGTATTCTCATTAATATATTTCAAAAAGAAAAAGAAAAAAACTATTGAAATTACCTTCAATTAATGTAAATTTCAAGATTTCTTTAATTTAATATAACTAATCTATCAGAAAAAAAATTAAATTAAAAATTACAATTTCAGTTGAAACAAAACAATTATTAGGAAAGAATAAAATATATAGTGGGGTTAAAATAAACTATTTTTTAACTTATATTAAAAAACTTAAAATTCAAATTAAAAAATTTCATAAAAATACAATTTTATATTTATATACTATACTAGACAGTATTTGATAGTATATTATATGGTATACTTCACAATAAATTATACAAAATAGTTTAAAATACAATAACCTATAGACTACACAAATAATATAACACACAGTAAAAATATTTTCATTTAATTAACATAATTTAAATTGCAAATGTCTTAAGAAGTCTTGATAAGTGTGTTAATAGAAACTTTCAATATTTCCTAATTACTTACAGTTTTGATAATATTTCATTTGTTTAAATAATTCTTCATTATTTGTTGCAATAGCACCCATGACAACATCTGAATGGCCTGAAATATATCATAAGTTAATTTTAATAACATACAATAATAAAGTCATTCAAAATAATAATAATTATTTATACAAATAAAGTTTATTGTAGCTATAACTTTATTGGAGAAACAGTATAATTTATAAAAGACATAAGTCTAGAAACAATTAATATTTTAAAATTTGAGAACATTTCCAAAGTATATTCATAAGTTTTGCATTTGAATTAATTTCTATCTTTTCAAATTCAAGAAAAATAAACGAATCAATTTTATCTTTTAAAATAAAAATCCTCATATTAAAAACAATAAAAAATTTATATTTTCAATTAAAAATAAAGAGTAATATCCCAATTTTTTAATACCATTTTGATAAAATTAAAGGGTTATTTAAATAACATACTCATTGTGAATAAATAATTAGCAGAGTCTATAGCTGTGCATTCCCCCCCAACAAAGCAGTCATTTTAATTCTTAAAAATGCTCCATTTTTGTTTTATAGAATGTCATATATTAGTGTCAATAACAGTCATCAGTAGTTGTTAAAAGTCATTGCAAGAGAAAAATATATATAAAGAAAATGAATAAGCTGAAAATTGTAAAAAAATTATTTTTTAAGTAATTACTAATAGAACTACTTTTAAAACTTAATGAGAAAAACAGAACATCTAAAATAAATAGAATTAGATATTTAATTTAAAATTACCATTCATATATTTTGTCAGAGAATGCATGACTATGTCAGCTCCTAGAAGTAATGGTTTCTATAAAATATAAATACAAAATTAAATAAAATAAATTATCCAAACAACAGATTTAATAAAGAACATAAAAATTAAAAGTTATTTTTTATCATTTCATAACCATGTTAATTAATGGTTTCAACAAAATATTCAGACATATTCCTTATACATTACCACAAAATAACATGATCAACAAATGTTGATTAATTGATTGTTATATGAAACAATAAATGTAAAATAATTATTATATTCAAATATAAAAATTTAATTTTAAAAACACTATTTTTGAAAATTTAGAAATATTTTTTATTTTACTTATACATATTAAAATAAATAATTAAACATACAAACGAAAATTAAATTTCTCAGATAATTTGTTATGGAATAAAAATAAAAAACTTGAGTTAAACATCCCTCTGTAGAGCTAAAAATAAAAATAACAAAAACTAAAACAATTTACATAGTTAGATAATAAAACCTATTCAACAATTTATATAAGTTAGATAATAGTATACAAAAACAAGATTTTAAATTAACTGTCAATAATTTTTTCCATTAAAATAAAGCCAATCCATTATAGAACATATCAGCTGTGGAAACAGTTACTAAAAAAATGTAACACAATTAAAAAAAAAAAAAAAAAAAAAAAAAGATTACTTCCTTACCAATTGTATGCAATGATATTTAAATAAGCGAACCAATTAATTTTACCTATAAAAATTCAGCTATTTCAAGCTTAAGAATAAAAAAATCATAAGGTAAATAATCAAACAACTTTACAATATTACATACATATATTTATAATAAATCTTTATTAACTTTATATTTCATAAAATTCCAATTATAAGGCATATTGCTTTTGAATAATAAAATAATAATTTTAAAAAAATCAGTACTTATATAGCTAGTACATAAATAAACTTTCATAATGAATGCAGAGTGAAGAAACTCAGAAAAATTTAATATTTAAAAGAATGTTACACATGGAAGATAATCTAATGTTTCAAGATTATAAGGAGCAAAGCATTCTACTTAAACTATTTAAGAAAAAAAAAAAGTTGTCAAATCACTTGCCATTGTAATAATTTAAATATAAACATAATTTTTTGCCAATATTGGCAACTGTAAAATATGTAGGGGGAAAAAAAAGCAAGGATTACATAAAAAATTAGATATTAAATTAGTTTAGTACATTATCACTTTGCAAAAAAGCACATTTCTTTTCATTATAATTAAAATATAAACTTTCAAGTCATAAAAGCCATTTTAGCATTAAATAATCATTAAATACCTATAATGTAACATAATAATACTACCACTCACAATTGCCAAGTGTCACATATATATATTACACACACGCAACATATATATACAAAGTAATCAAGTTAACAATACACTCAATGTTATTTTACTGTATAATTAGATTGATTAAAAAATTATTTACTATATAAAATTTGTAATATTTTATAAAATTATATTATATAATTAATGAAATTTATAAAAATGACCTAAATACCTGGAAATATGAAGACATAAAGGTATTGTCAACAATAGAAATGATGTCAGGATGATTTTTCAGCATTTTTGTCACAGCTTCAATATCAACCATCTTCATGGTAGGATTCGTTGGAGTTTCAATCCAAACCATCTGCATGAAAATAGTTTGAAAAATTTATCACAAAGGTACAATAATTACAGGAAGTTATAGCTTCAAATGAAAAATAAAATTCTTAGTTTATTTTTGAGAGAAATAATTTTTCTCGTAAAATGTATTTTCAATAGTCTGTTCTAATAAAAAAATTAAATCAAAACAAATTATATATTAATAAAATAAATACTTAAAAATTCTTTTATGAAAGAATTATAAATTGTAACTTTAACTAAAAAATTCTTTTTAAATTGAATAAAATTATAATCATGATTTCAATATAAAAACTGTTTCCAAAAAGCTGTTTTCAAATGAGCATATCATTTATAAGATAAGACATAATTATCTCTTATATTTTTATCTAGCATATTATTTAAAAGAAGATGTGACTAAAATTAAAATCACATTAAAAACATAAAAAATCACAATCGAATTGATAATGAAAAAAAAAATGGCATTTTTAAAAAAGATTTTTTAATTAGTACAGACTGCAATTTCATCTTAATGCATGTCAATTATTAGAAATTTGTCTAAAAACATAGTTCAAAAATTGAAATCACAATGGCACGATACTCATTATAAATTGATAAAAGAACTATTGTTTTATATATTATGAGGGTTTTTATTTAAATATCTAGCCAAATAATGAATAAATATATTAATAATCAAAATTGGTTTTGTTTTACAAAATATTCTCCATGAAGATCAACCCACTTTTGCATATGTTTGAACAAATTTTCAAAACATTTTTTTTTCACTGATTGATGTAACTCCAAAACACGCATTTTGAATATCTTAATCATTTCTTTTGAAAAGCGTTGACTACACAATTCATTTTTGATATGTGTGCGTAAAAAAGCATATCAATGCTAAATCTGTGCTGTATTACAGATAGCCCATCAATTTGATATCTGGGCTAAACACAAATTACTTTGTGTTCAGTTGAGAAACTGATGTGTCGTTGAATGAATTGTTGTGATAAAGAATGATCTGACTCTTCAGTATTTTTAATATCTCTGATGATTTACAGCAAACAAATAGTTATGTATCATTGGTCATAACTAATTTTGCTAGACAATAAATTTTAAACAGGTACAGAAAAACGTTATGATGAATTTAAATAAAGCCTTAGTAGACTAAATAAAAAATTAGTAGAATACTAATTAAGACTTACATGATTGTATCTCAGAATGATATTTGAAATTTAAGTATAATTATGTATATACATTGGTATAGTTAAAACAATTATATCTAAATAGAAATCTCCAAATTAAAAAAATACTTTAAAAGATAAAGTAAGCATTAGTTTGTTGCAAACAGTTTTTTTTAATAGAAACTAAATTGACAATTATTGTTTTCTTTTTCCTATTTCTCAAGTAAACCTAAGTTTAGAATAAATTTTCAAATAAAATTAAATTTTTCATTAAATCAAATTAAATATTACTTTATTTAATCTAAAATGCTACATATTAGCAATATGATAAAATTTGAAAGATAATACTTATAACATTTAATAATGCAGATGATTAATTTTGTAAGAATTATCCGTTGTAATATTTTTATTTTACACATAAGAAAATTAGCTTTACACTCTGAGTATATTTTCATTTTCATTTTTTTTATATGATCATCTATTTATTATAACATTTAAAAATTTCAATAAAATACAATATTCTACACACATTTCTTAACATATTAAAATTGAATGAAAACATGAACAATTAATGATAAAAGAAATAATTCTTTTAAATTATGAGAGCAACAATAAAAAAGAGCATTATAAATTTTAAAATTAAGCTCAGAAGCTATTCTTGATTAAGTTAATTCTATTATTGAAATAATTTTTTAAAATGTAAATGAAAATATAAATATTTGTTATGAAAATAATATTAGTAAATATTTTGTCTATATTATAGTAGATTTATTTCTAATTTTCAAAAAAATTCAGTTTTATTAAATATTTTTTATTTTTAAGCAAAAATAATATAACTAGAATATAGTTATAAGGATAAAAATTTAAATCACATATTGAGAAATGGAATTAATATGCAGAAATGGAAAAATATGCAATATTTTAAATCAGAATGTTATTGAGGCACAATTTACCTTTGTATTTGATTTAATTCCATTCTCAACATTTTTTATTTCTCGCATATCTACAAAACTAATTTCAATGCCCATTTTAGAAGCACAAGTTCGGAAGAATCTGTTTGTTCCTAAAATACAATAATATATTAAAACGAGAAACAGAAAACAAACTATAAATTAATAAAAATTAAATACATATGTGAGATAAATTTAGTATTTATTTTTATGTAATGAAAAAACTAAAAATGCACATTAATTATATATACATTTTAAAAGATAATGGTCTTTAAGAAAGACTAAATATTCATTAACTTAATTTTAGTAAATAGAAGAGCAATCAACTCAAACTGTTATTTATTTTAAAAAATCACTATTTCAGGGCAAACTTTAACAGAATTCATCATTAGTCATAATATTTTCTCTTCAAATATAAAAATTATTTTTCTAGTTCTATTATCATTTAACAATGAAAAAGCATTAAAAATGAATTTTTGTGTAATGTGGAAATATTATTAGACACTCAATTTTATGTATACGAGGACAAGAATATCGAATATTTAAAGGCAAAATCAAAATGAAATAGTACAAAACTACATAAATATTTAAGTAATATTCTTTTAACATATCTGTAATGTAATTTGAGTTTTTTTATTCCCAGATTAAGTCATTGCCTGTTTCTATTTAAACATAAGAAATTAATTTCTTTTCTGTATTTGAATTCTGAATATAAATTCGCAAGTTAGAAAAAATAGTTTTTAGCAGTTCTAGTATATATTTTAGTGCAATATATAGATTAGTGATGTCGAACATTTTGCCGCCTATGAAAGAAAATTCAAATATCTGAACAATTCATCCTCATATGGTCTGCTTTACTGCTGTAAGAGACAATATTCATTCCTTTCATAGTATTTAGAAAATATTCGTGTGGAAGTAATGCTCTCTTCCTATGGATATTTGCTAGAAAATTAATAACCCTGATATATGACAAGTGAAATATCCTTTTCTTTCTCCATTACTTTTTTCTTATCCAAAACAATATTTACCATTATATTAATTATTAGATTAAAGTCTTAAAAAAATCATACAGTTTTCTGTTTATAAAATGAAAATAATTAATATGGTTAAAAGGATATCAGCTATCTAAAAAATAAACTTTATTTTCAACTTAATAATTATACTATTCATTTGTAAATTATTAATTCCCAAGAATAAAAATATCAATGCATAGGAAGATTTAATACAATTAAATAAATATTTAACTATTTCATAAAAATATTGATTTAATCAGGGTAAAATTTGATGAAAAAAAGACAAATATAATCAAAAGAAATACAACCTCCATACAGATCATCAAAACAAATGACATGATCGCCTGATTTCAGTAAATAAGTTAAGGACATTGTTGCTGCTAATCCAGATGCAAAACATAGAGCTGAGGAAAAAATTAAAGGAGAAACTCAGTAAAAGGATTATTACTAACATGTCTAATATGAACTTGTTAATAAAAGCACAATAAATTTCTAAACTGATAAATAAATTCTTTTTACTAAAGAATTTTAAAAAACTAATACACATATGCATATATATATATATATATATATGCATATATATATATATGCATATATATATGCATATATATATATATATATATGTCTGTGTAATATAGAACACACATACACAGTAAATACAATATATATCAAATAGAAAGTAAATGGAATTAATTTCGATTCATTACTTGCGGCACTAATTTATGTATGAATAAACCAGGTTTATTTTTGACGAATATCTTAAAATAATTCTGGAACACATTGTTATTAAACATTATTCTTGATTACTAGAACAACTTGGTTAAACTATGTATTTATAATAACTATATTTATAACAGTGAAAATATTTTTATTCAGAATCGCGGTATTCCAGAAATTTTTCAACTACACTTGCTAAATTATTTTTGCATTATTTTGAAAAAGTTTTATTTTTATTCAATATCCTTTTGTGTTTAGATATGTAGACAAGATTTTATTATTTTCAATAATTTAAATTTTAGTGATATTTCTAAATCAATTTATCTAAATGAGCTTTCCCTTATTAAAACCAACATTTCTAACAATAACAGTGAACTTTTATAAACTACCTTAATTTCTTAATTTAACTCATAACTTTTCTTATTACAATTGGCAACCATATTCTTCTGTATTTGATATATATATATTGCTTTGCTTATTCTTTATTATACTGCTTTGATTTCATTTACTTCAATTTTGATACAATTGTATTTTCTTTAATACAGACACTTTTCGGGGGGAAAAGCATGAATATTTTTAGGCTTTTATCTGCCATGCTTGTTAGAAAAGAATGTTATATTAGCATAGTTGACCACCTCCCTCCTCATGAAGATGGGATTCTTATGCCATTTTTCCCTATTTGTATTATATGGTTTTTTTTTTTTTTTAATTTAATTCTTTTCTTCTTTTAAATACCATTTGGTTTGATCATGAAAACATTTGATACTTTTATGTTCATAGTAAAAAAAAACTATGATCTATGATCTGCCCATGTTAATCTATAAACTTATTAAGTTTTACATACAGCTCTTTAAATTTGTGGTTCAGGTTCACGTTGAAAATACCTAGAAGAAAATTCTATAAAATAATTTTTTCACTTTATTATTTTTTTCCTCTTTTAATAGGTAATACTTATTGGAATGTTAATAGGGAATGTAATATGGTGTTTTGGATTATTTATTTATAGCTAATTCTTTAATTTGACAGTTAAGCAATAATTTATTGAAAAAATACATAATAATTTTAAATATACATTTGAGAGCACGAAAAAGATGAATTGAAGTTCAAGCTTTAATACTATTAATAATATAACCTTAACATTTGTATTTATAAAGATAGATAATAGAGTGTGAAAAATCATCTCTTTATTAATTTTTGAGTATGTATACAATAGTTAAATAATTTATACAGTAATACTTGATTTTTATAAATCAATAAGAAATTCAGATTGACACTTATTCTTACCATACTTTGCTACTTCGAGAGAAGCAATGGCCTCTTCCAGGGATTGCCTTGTAGGGTTTCCACTTCTGGAATAATCATAGCCCTTAAAAATATTAAGATAAAAAACTTGGATTATATAAGTTTTGTTTAAAAAATATCCTTTTTAAAAATTAAAACTACAATTTCTTTATCAATTTAGACATTTATTTTACTTTTTTATATTTTTCCTCATAAATGAATACTTCTATGATAAATTATTAATCAACATATGCAAAATTGTCCAATCAAATGTGTTAAAGCAATTTCATTCTCATTTGATAAAAAAAAAATGCTTTTACCATTAATTACAGAGCTATAAAAAAGACAGGGACAATATACAGAATTCCATATTAAAAAGTAACCGAACATAAAAGAAGGTTTTACAACAATTGATATTGTACAAGTATTTTGTATTACAACATTTTTTGAAAACCAAAATAGCTCCTTCTTTAAACCACCATTTCTAAATTATTTTAAATATCAAGATATGATGATATTTAAAAATAATTTTATAGTTAAAATAATTTATTCATAAATTAATCAATTAATATTTTATAAATAGTTAAAGAAATTTTAAGGAAAAATTATAACATTCCATCATTTCTTATATAACATTTTACTTTTACCACAAACAATTCTAACATTTTTGCTCCATTAGACAAAACTTTGTCTTTTCCATTTGTAATTTTAAAATAAATACAATTTGATATATATAATTCTCAGCAATGAGCTGTTTAGGACAAATGCTCAGGTTGCCAAGCTTTGAGATTAATCTTTATCATTATGATACGATCAGCTTGTTTTATACAATGGATTGTTTTTAAAAGATACACAATTTATAACCTTCTCAATTTTCTTATTTAATAAAGAATTTTTCTTTTTAAGCTTCTAAAAGTATGATATAGCATTTCTAGTATTAACAGTCAAAGTTTCACAAGTCCATAAATAAAAACTTAATGAGATTTTGAAATTTATATTTTAAAGTATTGCAAATTATGATAAAAAATATTATTTTGTAACTTCTACATTCCAGATATAAATTATGTGAAGTAATTTTTTAAATAATATATACAAAAGCACTTGTAAATTATGAATAAAATATATGCTTCAAAATGAATAATAAAAAAATACAAATTTCTATAGGTGAGTAATTTAAATTTTTTTTTATTTAATATAAATAAAAAAATAAATACACAAAATATTAGATCAAATAATACATTTAGAATATTTAAGTTATTTTGCAATAACAAAAAAATACATGATTTATTTTATTTCATTATCTGCTGGAGTAGAATAAGAAGAAATATTTTGATTGTGTTTATTATATGAATTTTAGAAATCTATATTCAATCAATTTTAAAATTTCATTTGTACTTGGGTTAAATGATAATTTTAAAAACTTTATTGAATTTTTAAAGCAATTTTATTACTATTCTTCATTTTATTTTTCATTCATCATATAGATATACATTTTTATGTAAATATTTATTAACAAACTAAAAATATTCTACTGTATATGGTAAGTTTATGAAAAATTAATTTCCTTCAACTATGTATACTCAGTTGCTCTGTTGCAATCAGAATACGATTGGGTTTTGCCCAGCTTGACGATCAATCGCGATCACAACTTGGCGAGAATCGAAGGGGCACCCTAAAGTATAGTCTAACCCAACTATCAAACAGTTTTGTATAGGAAAATCCGCATTCATAATTTTAAAAATTTTAACGCGGAAGATCGTAATGCTAATAAATTAATGACTATAATAAAGTATGCAAAATGAGGCAAATTTCAAGAAGTTAATCGTAAAACTCTGAAGCCTAATAAGATAAGAGAAAAACAAAACAATCATAGAAATAAACTCTCAGATCAATACTTTAAAGAAAATGAATTAATCATATTTACACATGTAAAATAAGATTATTTACATCAATCTAAAGAGATTTTTCTCTAAAAAATTGCAATCATGAGATTTTTCATAAGAGCCTCCAAATAAAATAGTATTAATTAAAATAAAAACTCACAGCATGATCTCCAGGGGCGAATTGTTGAAAAGTTGTAGATAATGATATTGGAGGTACAACAGCTCTGCTGTTCCATTTCTCAGGATTTTGTCCCGCGTGAATAGCGCGAGTAGCAAATTCAGCATTTGGAGGAGACATTTTTAGATTTCTTATTAACAGTTGCTAAATACTACCTTATTACAACGTTTACACGGCAGAGTCAATGAGAAAAAAGCCGATCAGTTTCTGCCTTTAAATAATCACCGGTCTTGTGTTTTGAGTCACATGGTTTTGTTTTTCAATTATATCGATACGATCAAAATCTCAATACGATACTGAACTTGAAATATTTATTCATTCCCGTATATAACATTAAAGCATATATTTAAGACAACAGTAAATATTTTTAAATTTTTAGATATTCCTAGATGAAAATGTCTTTAAATTTTTATCACAGCCTTCATGATTGCAAGCCATGTTTGCAGGTAAAATCATTACCTTCATAGGTTAATATTGGAGGATGGATTATTTTTATACAAATGAATTAAAACATAATAAATTAAGAATATCAAATATAAAGTTATCCTTTTATTGTAATCAACTATAAGATAAATGATTTTATTTTTGTTTATATTATATTTTTCTACTTTGTTTAAATATTATATCTGCAATATCGAAGAATTTCATATGAAAAGACAGAGCTTCTATCGTTTTCATAATTAAATTAATTTTTATCATACTAATTAGTATAATAAAATCATTATATACTGTCTATAACAGGGATGGGCAAACTACGGCCCGCCGGAAGGTTCTATCCGGTCCACGGATAGAATTTTAATTTGCCGGTCAGAGGTAAATTACAAGAAATATTCATACAATATATATCCACCTCCTTTTCTACTTTGTTTAAATATTATATTTTTTCTTCCTTTTTTTCAAAGAGCTGGTAATCTGTTTATATTCTCTATTTTTGTTCTACAAAACATAAATAGAAGGAAATAGCAAACACAGGCAGTTTTTAATTGGTAAAGAGTTAAAAACGGAAATTATTTGTTAGTTATAGCTGTAGATTGGCGCCAACAAGCGTTATCTTTTTCTTGTGGAGCAGACATATGGGAATTCAATATAGGTGAATTATACCTCAAATGTTGCAGACTGTGCATTTTAAACTCCATCTAGAGGCTTTTTCTTTTGGTGCGAGTTCTAATATTATTGATTGCGTGTTGAAAGATTGTGGACATATAGCGTCATTGTGAATATAGTGGTGAAATTATTAAAAGTATGGCGTAGCTAGTGCTTGTTTGGGTTATTCGTAAAATATTTCAACCCCAAAATGGCTACTAAAAAACGTAAAGTTGATTCAGAGGGCCGTGCTTTTAATGATGAATGGACATGGAAATATTTTTTTTTCAGTGTTAAAAGATAAACGAGTGTACCTTATTTGCAATGAATCTGTAGCAGTCTTCAAAGAATATAACATTTATTCGTCATTTCCCATCTAAGCATAAAAATTCCAATTACGGAACAATGTCCGAATATGAAAAAAAACAAAATGTAGAAAGTCTTTGTAAAAAATTATCAGGCCGGCAAAATGTTTTCAAGAAAGTAAACAGTATTCAAGAAGCAGATAGCACATGCAAGTTACATTGTAGCATATAATATTGCTAAAAATAATAAAGCTCTCAATGATGGGGAGTTCGTTAAACAATGCATGCTCCAAGTTTGTTATGTTTTATGTCCAGACAAGAAAAATAATTTTGAGACTGTAAACTTATCTCGAAAAACGGTGACTTCTAGAATGGAAGCCATCGATAAAAATTTGGGATCACAATTAGAGTCAAAGATTGGACAGTTTAAATTTTGTTCCATAGCTATGGATGAAAGCACTGATATAAATGATACTGTTCAATTAGTATTATTTATAAGAGGTGTTGATGAGAATTTTGAAATTATTGAGGAACTGGCGTGTATGCGTTCTTTAAAGGAAACTACAACGGGATATGATATTTTTCGTGAATTTCAGGAAGGGCTTTTAACTTTGAAAGTGCCTGTAACAAATATATGTAATATTACGACCGATGGAGCACCAAATATGACAGGAAAAAAAAATCTGGATTTCTTGGACTCTTTAATCAAAACTATCCTGGGAACAATGTTATTTTTCTACATTGTGTTATACCTCAAGATTTTCTGTGTAAATCTGCATTGAATATGAACGCTTGATACAGATGTGAAGCTTGTAAATACTATTCGATCTCTTGAATTTACTCTAGCAATTTCGAGATTTTCTTCAGTCAGTGCAATCTGAATACTCTGATGTACTGTATTACACGAAAGTAAGGTGGCTTAGTGCAGGATGTATTTTTAATCGTATTTGACAGCTGAAAGACGACATTGTGTCGTTCTTCCATGAGAAACAGTGTTCTTCGGAGTGCGAAATGTTAGAAGATACAAAATGGCTTTCAGACATTGCATTTTTCACAGATTTTCTTTGTCATATGAACAACTTGAATGTCAAGATGCAAGGGAAAAATCAATTTATCGACGATATTTGGTCACATCTTAAAGCTTTTAAATTAAAACTTAATATGTTTGCTGCTAAGCTAGGTAAGAACGACTTATCTCATTTCCCGAGGTTAAATTCAATACCCTCAGTAAATGAAGAGAACCTTAAGAATTATGAAGATAGCTTGAAAAAACTGCATTTTGAGTTCGAAAGCAGATTTCAAGATTTCAGTGCCATTCAAGCAGAAATGGATATTTTTACCATGCCATTCAAAGAAAATTGTGAAGCAGTGAGGTCAGATTTGCAGCTTGAATTAATTGAGCTGCAATCTAACAATCATCTCAAGCAATTGTTTCTAAATATGCCAAAGTTAGATTTTTACAAATCAATATCTAAAGTAAGTTTCCCAAATTTATTATCTCATACCCAGAAAATCAGTGCTACGTTTGCTTCATCTTATATATATGAACAAATGTTTTCAACTATGAGCCTTAGAAAGAATTATTTCAGAAGTAGACTGACAGATGAGCATTTAGCCTCGTTCCTTAGAATCAGTACATCTCACTTCAAACCTCAATATAAGGAACATTTAAAAATGAAATCGCAATCTCATTAACATATTAAATTGTAATACTTGTATATTGTTTTTAAAATTTTAGAAAAATTCATCTTGGCCCGCCAAACTTTTTTTTTTTCGATTTTCGGCCCGCGATCGAAAATGTTTGCCCATCCCTGGTCTATAATATACTGATATAAATCAATAACTGATTTTTATGTAAACAACATGCGTTATTATAACACATAATTTGTTCTTATTACCGAAAAAATAACGCATTTCGCTTTTCTACTTTGGTGTAAGATTAATGGCGGAAAAAAAGAAAAGTATCTAAATAATGAAAGGAAATAATTTAGGCTGCGAACTAGTGTTTGTTAACCTTTAGATTTTTATGGCACATTTAGATTCATATTAAGCTTTTTATTTCTCAACAATTTTTATTTATTTTATGGCATTTTGATTCATTTTGAGCTTTTCATTTCTCGACAATTCTTATTTATTTTGTTTCTTTATTGAAGTCGATGACTTTACAATACAGGATTTAATATAATATAAATCATTTATGACGAGATCAACATATGCAAATACTTTCCTTTTCAAGCTCCATTACTCCTGTGGGTGGACACTGGTCACTTAGAAATATTTTATATTCTCAGCACGACTGTATTTGGCTGAGTCAAGTATTGATACATCTGTCTTCTAATACGAGAACACTTTCAGTTTACTTCGACCCTTTAGTCTTAGAAGAACTATTGATGATAAATACTATTTTCTACGTTATTGTAAATAGATAGTGGAAAACATAACACACAACATTAACTACACAAAAAATTCCAAATAAGTTGCTTGTGACATCTGAATCTAGTATCTAAGAGTTGAATTGCAATCACCTAAAACCTCTTCTGATCATATTAGTCCTTAAGTAAATTTAAATTATTTTTAAAATTTGAGCAAATGAAAAATGCTGAATTAAGCTGAAAATAATAATAAAAAAAGTTTATATACATTACATTAGATTTACATATAGTCATGAATAAACTTTCTAAGATGTATCGAAACTTATTAAACTTTATTGGTTTAAGTATTTCCATTTTTTTATGTTATTCTTTTCAAATTAAGCATTTATTTTTGATGAATACTAATGTTAGGAATCTACTTTGAATTTAAAACAGCTTTACATTAATATATTTTATCATTAATAAATATTTTGAAATTAATGTTATTTTACACCAATATATATTCCCTTTTTAAGAATGCGCAAAAGTTTAAAATATATGATACATTTTCTTAACATAATATTGTACATATGTAATTTTACATTTTAAAAAATTGCTGATATGCATATTTTTAAAGTTTTGTCCTAATAATAAAAATATATGAATTTATTGTTTATTTCTCTATTAGCATTCATATTAATACTCAAAAGTAAAGTGAATGGAAATATGTATTACCATAAAATACTTCCGTTTTACCATTAAATAAAAATTGATATTTTAAGCTACATTTAAGATATATTTATTTTAATCATTTTTGAAAGTTAGAATATTTTTTATTTTTGGATTATTGATTAACCACTGAAGAACCATTAGCATTTTTCACAATATTATGAAAAATATTATGACATAATATAAACTAATTTTTTTAATAAATTTAATAAAATATCAATAAAATAACGATGAAATTATTAATAAAATAATATAATTACATCACTAATGATTTATCTTCCTTAGATATATATGAGTTTCTTATTTTTCAAAATTTAGTTCACATTCATTCAAGGCATTTACATTTCACAGCTTTCTTGGTTTAAGAATAAAAAGTTTAGTGTATATCATTTACTTTAAACAAAATAATAATTTTCCCAAGCATATTTTCAATGATATTAATATGTATATTAATTTGTGTTTTTTTTTTCTTATGTTTATCACTTTCCTATTAATATCACTAGAAATGCTTATCTGTTACGAAGTACTGAAGTAATTCTTAACATTTTACAACAAGCTAAACTCTATCAAATAATTTCTCAAAATTGAAAAGTAGTGTAATTCTTAATGCAATGCTACATTTTTTCATATGGCATAGCTTTTAATAATGATTTTTATACATTAATAATTTTAGTACTTAAATAAAAGAAAAATGTTCTCTCTCACACACACAAGACTATTCATATTACAATATAATTTGCATTTATAAATAAAATTAATAATACAAGAATTTTACATTTTTACTTAATATATATTATTATATTTATATTTCAATATATATTAGTAAGTAACGTATTTTACATTGTTACTTAATAATATATATTAAAATAAATATACCTAGACAACAAGAGAAAACTAATAATGTTTTTTTTTTTCTTTTCGTAACTTGTTCAAATTTCCCTAATGCTAAATTCTTTTAAAAATATTTGTCATATTGATTTTTTCCTAGGATATTAAATGAAAGTTTGCTATCATTATTTTTCCAAGAAATTTTCTGCTTTATATAATTTTTTTCCAGAGTTTTATATATATATTTTTTGAAATGATATTCATAACATGTTAAATTGTGATGAATGTAGAAGAGAAAGGGAGAATAAGAAAGAGTGTGTACCTTTCCCTCCATATCCATGTGTCGCTATATAAACAGCCCAAAAATGAGAAGAGAAATTTGAATAGTTTACATATGAAATACAAAATAAGCTTCCTTCCTAAATTTTTAAAATAAGGATTCTAAAAGGTTGTAAGGTGTTAGGATATGCTTGTAAAGCGCAACCCGGATGGCCCACCAGCTCTTCAGAGAAACCTTAAAGACCTCGAGCACAGGTGACTATACTGGTTGTGAACTGACCCCCAGCATTTCTAGTAGCCAACTCTTTTTATCAGCGGTCGAAATTGCTAAGACTTTTAAAATATTCAGCCAGATGGCTTTATAAAACCCCAAAAAACGGCTAGAATTTGCCCTCAAGAGGCTGAAAAAAATGATATTGAAATGGAAAACTCCTTTGAGAAGCTCTCGACCAATCAGGATCAAGAGACTAGCT
>JAPDSC010136305.1:0-12619 GCA_026290005.1 Latrodectus geometricus
GGGAGTTGCTCAAAATGAAATATCGGCAACTCTAATGTAATAGGGGCTTAAAATATAGAGACTTTAAACATCAAAAATAAAGTATTTGTAGCTAAAAAACTGAGAAATCTGTAGACCTATTCAAGCTTGATGCTGCCATCTAGTCAAAATAGCTGGTTTTATCAACCAGATATATTTGACAACCGTACTTCATATAATTTCTATTTTGATCTTTATTGGATTCTTTCAAATCATGTCTAAAATATAGGTTTAGTTTTTCTGAATTTATTTCAAATTATCAACAAAATCTTTTTTGCAATCGAGAATTAATGTTGAAATTTCAAGACTCTATCTACTACACCACATCGGCTATTGTTCACGTTCATAGTCAATACACTTAAAATATCAGTTTGGCAACGTCAAAGTTCGCGTAATTTCACATACGTTTATTTTACGAACGCGCGCGATTTTTTAACCTCATTATTTGTTTTAATTATCTCTGCTATTGTGATAATTTTATTTATAAACAATATCCCCTCCATTTTAGAGAATAATGACACTTCTTTCTTTTCTAAGCAGACGACAAATCGGTGCTGTGGGAAATACTGGATTTATTTGTATGAAAATTTATCTATTCTCTATATATATATATGTTCTATATTTATGCAGTTTGTGACATTTGTAAAAATATATTGAATGATTTGCAGAAAAAATGCCTTACATTATCATTTTATTTTTCGCTTTTTTTATTTAAATTGTTATAAAAGCTATGATTTCATTAAAATTCTGTAGTTGATTGTTTCCTTAAATAGGTTAATCTGCGCTTTAGGTCACCTACTTCGCCAACTTATGAATTTGAAGCGTTTTCTCGCGCATGTTCAATAATTACTCGTTTGTTTTAGCCTTTTCATTGGTCGCTAATTGAATTTCAGTTTGAAATAGCGGTAGAATTTTCGCCATAGCATCGGTGTTTTTGAAAACGCGCCAAGGAGGGGACCTAAAGCGCATTTTTACCCATTAAACCATTTAATTTTTGTATATGTATGCACACAATTGTTAGAACCCCATTGTAATTTATAAGAATTTGTTTCATGAAGAAACAATTTATGTTTGAATCATGGATGATTTTTATTCTTAAGTTTCTGTTTGAAAGTGTAAACTTATGCTATTATTATTTGTGATTCAATTATGAATCGCATATAAATGCTTTCAATCAACCTTTTAAATTGTTTAAATTCCTGAAGTTAAATATTATAGTACACTTTTAACTATGAATACTGTAGTAGCATTGCAAAATGCTACAAATCACTTTTCTGTAAATATTGAATTATTTATTTGCTGAAATTTTATTTGGATACCATAGGATTATGTAGGGCTACTTGCAACTGACCAAAGCAAAATATTCAAGTTTTCTTTTATTCTTTAGGTTTGTTTTTGGGTAAAATTTTATAAATGCTAGTTCATCTCATTAACAATATATTAATCATAAAGCTGTTAACTATGCAACTTCTATCAAACCAATTTATAACATGCATTTCAAATATTTTGTTAGCACATTTAAGTATTATAATTCCAACTACTAGATTAATTATATACAATTTCATCAAATGTAGTAGTTCATATTTGTGATTTTTAGGAACAATTTTCATAATTTTAGAAATACCTGTCTGCATTCTTCATTTGTTGGTGGTATATAAATCTGTTAGGCTAAAACATAATTTTATTTGGTTAATTCCCAGTGAACGGTATGCTCCTTGTACGGTATGCATATATACAATTATTAATTAATTGTATATAATATTGCATAAAATTATAATATTTGTATAAAATAATATAATTTTATATTATATAATTATATTAATTGTATATTGTATAATTATATTAATTGTATAAAAATAGTGTACCGTACACTCGGATACAGCCTTTTATTTTACAAAAAAGCAGAATCCAATTTTTATAAATTCCTTGAAGAGCTACAGAATGAGTACTAGATTACTCAGACTAACATTTGCAAGTTTATAATATGTTTGGCAATTCATCATTGCATCTTGGAGTATTTTAATGTAGGGAACAACTTTGATATACCCCACAAAAATTAAGCGCCAAATCTGGCACTCTCTACAGACTTAAAGATTTTTTTGTTATTAATTAATTTGTATTTAGTGAGAATCCATCTTGGCGAGAAAAAAAGTCGCCGAATTTCCGATTTGGGGGGTACATCAAAGTAGTTCCTAAAGTAGCATTATTTGTTAATACTGAGAAGATATTTTATCCTATAATTATAACTTTTTTAAGTGATATTAAAAAAAGTAGTTTTGTTATTTCTTGAATTTCCAAATCATTACCATGTAAAATTTTGAAGTGAAATAAAATATGATGGAAAAGAGTAAAATAGGAAAATTTTCTAAAGAAGCCCAAGGCCCACAAAGGGCTGTTGTGTAAATGCTGATAATGTTATAATATCCCATCCAAGCATCTAATTGATTGCATATCAACAAGAAGATATTTGTCATTGAGTATAAATAAATTCCGTTATAAATTACAAATAATAACTTTCACCATTATAATTCCAATTGAGTATAAGTATGCAAGTATATATTTTGAAACACTTTTATTAATATATTTCACAAATCCGATATTAAATTTGTCTGACTATGTCATTTTCAATACAGAAATATAATCCAAACTAGTTTGACTCTTTTGAAAATTTGTACTGAATGCTAGCGGATCTCTTACATCATTAATTTTATATTATCTAAATATGCATCCTATATAAAACATGTAAACACAAATGAGAATTATCAGCAGGTGCTTCATCACACCCATATATTAATTTGGGGAAAAAGTAATCCATTATTTTTTCGGTAGACGTCTGTAGTGATCGATATCTTGTGAGGTATCTATCAAACAATTTCAGATTTATGCTCATTGGAAAGGTGACATTTGACACTAAAATATCCTCTTGTGGTTTTTTGTTTGATTAATTCAGTTACGAGTACAAGGTCTTAAAAATGGAAGACAACAAACAGAAAATTCGATACATTTTCGTTTTTCTCTTGTAACGGCGAAAAAGATAGCCGGGTGGCTAAAATTGTGAAAGGTGTTTATCGTCCTATATAAGACTGTAACAACCAGTTATGTACAATTTTCGTTTCGTTGATTCCGTTCGGGTATTTTTGATGTTAGAGATGCACCTTGCATGTGGATACAGCATCGTCGAAAATGTCTATAAAATATAAAAAATGATCATAGTTAACCGCAGGTCAGCAGTCGTAACGTGCAAGACCTAAAAATTTACAATACACTTTTCTGGTCATAGTCTTCTGTTAATTTTAAGTCATTTTCCCTTAGATGATGTGTAGTACCATCCAGCTAGGGATATATTTAAGTGCAAATATTACTAACTGTAAATTACATTTTTAAAAAGTGTTTATATAATTGTATGCAGAGTTTTTGTGCTTGTTAAATGATAATTTTATATAAATAATAGAAATTAAAAATTCTGACTTAATCTCCAGATGTCTATATGTGAGGAACATAATATTATCACTGAGTGTATTGTCAAACATTGTGTCTAGTAAGGCTATATAGTTTGCAATTATATAGTTGTCTAGTAAGGCTATATATTTATTCTGACATCTTGTAGTATTTTAAATAATTAGCATTACCAAATTGGTATGTTTATTAAATTTTAAATTAATTACCCAATTCCAAACATAATTTAAAAATTAAAAAAAAATAGTGCATATTATTTTATAATGGTAAAATAATATTTCAGAAGAAGTATTGTTTTATTTCTATGTGCATGTTTAATTTTTTATCTTATATTTTATTTACAGTTAATGAAAAACCGAAATTGGACAATTTAATATTTAGGGTAGCATGTGGAGATGATGATGTATATACAAGTAATAATAATCGGGTAAATATATTAGTAATTTTGATTTTATTATGCAAATTTTCTTCTTATCATGCTTTAAACTGTAGTATTTAAATAACTGGAACATAGTGTTTCGATTATATTGTTGATTTAGAAGACTGAAATTCAATATAATATCAGAATATAAGTTTTAGTTACTATCCTTTAGTTGACATTTAGTGAAAATAGTAATTCCAGACAAGAAAAAATATAATGCTATCATAAGAAGCATAAAAATTGTTATATTTAATAAAAAAATTTACTTATGACTGTACATATTATTCTTATACTGGTGATTTCTGTAATTTTTTTTTTTTTTTTTAAACTTATTCTTTATTATTGTTTCGTTTAAAACCTTTTTTTAATTTTAGTAACAATATTATTGCTTTATTAATTGAGTTTTCTTGTTATGTATATACAAGTTATACTATATTAGAGCACTAGTTATCTACCATAAATAGGCCAGTGAAAAGCTAAATTAGTGGATAACAGAAAGGAATATATTAATGAAGAAATAAGAAATATAAAGTTATGAATCAGTTTTTAGTACTTTACTATATGCAACTGACAAAAATGGGTTGGGAATTCTCATGGTAACTGGAGTAGCAGTCTCCTACCTTGTGGCGAAGGGTGTTGAACCCCAGGGCCTGCCATTAGATAAAAAATTTTTTTATTTGTTATCATTCAACAAGTATTCAGTTTTTTTTAAAAATAGCTATGAAAAATTTATTATCTGAATATGTATTAAGAGTAAAAACTCTGTATAATAATATTTTTCGATTTGTAATAGTGGACTATTATGTTACTTATTACTGCATAGAAATTGATTCGAAAAATTTTTTCTTAATATACCAGATTATTAAACAATAAAATTAAAAAATTTCATAATTGTCAAAGAATTATTGCAATAAGTTGTTAAGCATTTTCTTAGTGGTTATTTAATTAAAAAATAAGTACTAAGAAGTTTTAACATGAGAATTGTTTGTGAACTACAAGGTGATATTAGATATCACAGAATTTTCATACGACTTCTAAAAGTAATAATTATTTGTGAATGTATATTAATCAGTAAATTTTCAGCTGACTTTTAAAAGTGATATTTCTTTTAAATTGTTTTTTATAACTTCTGCATAAAACCTCTTGTGAGTTGAATGATAGATAAGTGCAGTTTTTAATACTTGTTGTATGATCTTTAAAAGTCACTCCCTTTTACATAGACTTAATTTTAAAACAAGTTTTTTTTTTTTGTAATTTAATAGACTATTATTTTGAATTCTGTTAAAAAAATCCAGTTATTATATTTGCTAGATTAAATGGCAAAAAAATGAAATTATAATTTTTATATTAAAAGTTATATAATTTAAGATATCTATATCTTGTTGAAGAACTTATAAGATGGAGTATATAGTTTATCTTTTTACATCACATAATAATTCTAAATTTTCTTATTTCAGGGGCCACCATTTGCCTGTAAATTTCGAAGAGGTAGTTATTATATTTTTTTAATGTTTAAAATAATGAATTTATTATTTACAAGTAGATTTTTCACATGCTTTATAAATTATGTGTTTTTAGAATTATTTTATAAAATATATTTAATCTTCTAGATCAATCCCAAGATTTATTAGCTGTTGCTAATGAGGATGGAATTATTCAATTGGTTGATACTGAACGTACAGGAATTGTGGACTGTGAGTTATTTTCTGAATAATATCTTAATATATATAATTAATGTATAAAGCAGTGAATACAATATATAGAAAATAGAATCAATGAAATACATTACCAACCAGCAAACACCAGAGGCAATCAAACATAAGAATTTAGTGTTTGGCAAAAGGGGTGTAGAATCACCCTGTATCCAGTTGTCTGTGTATGGTTGTTACTACAAAGGATTGATAAACAGTGACTATCCAAAGGACAATGAATGTTTTATTTCAGATTTGTTTGGCAATCCTATTGGTATGAAACTTATTTTTGATAATTTAAAATTTAGAAAATGTGGTTCCAAGAAATGCAAAACTTATAAATTTTGGATAACCCTAATTTATTTTATGCTTGCAAAATAACATTGTACATCTTATCGAATGCAATTTTTGTAAATTTAAATATGTAGGCCAAACCTCTAATTTCTTAAATATTCACATTAATTTACACAGATCTACTTTTAAAAATTATGATGGTAATAAATTTAATCACTTTAAAACTCATAACTTTAACAATGCTGTTATTAGTATAATTGATATTGAACCAAATACAGAAAGTCAAATTTTTATAGAAAATAGATTTATTATCAATTTGAAATCACTTGGAGCTTTTGATCTTAATGAATTATTTAATGGCAAAATTATAAATTTTACTAATAGCAATTCATTCTTATTCTTTCAATCTAATAATCATAAAACTAAAAGATTAAAAAGAGGTGGTTGTAAAATTAACAAATCATATAATAAAAAAAGGATCTTAATAATTTTGAGTTTTATATGGAGAAAATTCAAATTGGAAACTTCTTTTTCTATTAATTATAATTGGTTACCTTGCAACATTTTCATTATGAAACTAACTGATAGTGAATGTAAATTTCTATATTCATGTTTAGATGATATACATTTCAATAACCAGTACTTTAAGATTTTCTTTTATAATCTATTTAAATATAGGTATAAGAAAATTAAAAATAAGAAAAACATTAAATTTCAGTAGTTTTATTAATGATTTGTATAATATTTTTCCTATAGAGGATATTTTTATTAAACTTACATTTTCTTACGATATTTCTTTTAGGTGTAAAATATTTAATTACAATCAATTTTGTATTAATATTGCAGTATTTAGAAAATATTCCAAATGTTTATGCTTCAATGATGAATTCAAAACTTTTATAAAATTAAATTTTGGAGACATCATTACAGGTGACTTAAACATCGTGAATAATCATAATCTTAAAGAAATTTTATATAAAGGTACTAAATACAGAAAGTTTTTCAAATAAATAGATCTAGAATTTAACGATAATTCTACGTGGTATTAATTCCTTTATCTTTAAAATATCAAATTATTATGATATACCAGTTGAATTTTTCACAATTTGGAAGACTAAACTATATTATAAAATTAAAAATTATATTTCTGATAACAATATAACATTTCCAAGTATTAAATTTAGCCCATTGAAACCTACTATCAAAATTCTTTATTATTCTAAGACAACTTTATTATTACACCTGTTAATAAAGCTTCTAATAACTATGCATTTTTTGTAAAAAACTTTATTTAGAGTTAAGTGATGAAAAAACTTTAAACTCTACCTACAAACTTTTAAATTCTACAGCCAACATCACTAATAAAAAATTTAGAGTTTTTATAAACTTCTAAATACAAATAATTATAAATTACAATTTCCATATTTAACAGTTATTCCTAAATTTCGTAAGTTTCTTATTAAATTTAGATTTATTACTTGCGCCACTAATTATTATATAAATAAACAATGTTTAATTTTTACCAAATATCTTGCAATAATTTGGAACACATTGTTAAATCTAAAGCTAATTGGATAATTGTTAATACTAGACTGGTTTTGGACAAATAATTTTATTTATAGTATTAATTCCTACAATTTCGAAGATCTTTTCACTAGTATTCCCATTAACAAATTTAATTTACTGTATTTTTATTTTCAAGATTATGAGGACTTTTTAAATATTAGTTTAATTACTCAAATAGCTTGGTTAAACTTTTCTTTTATAATAACTATATTTATAACGATGAAAATATTTTTATTCAAAATTCTGGTATTCCAAAAAATTAAAATTTTTTGTGTACACTTGCTAATTTATTTTTATATTATTTTGAAAAAAGTTTTATTTTTCAATATCCTTTTGCATTAAGATATATAGACGATTTTATTATTTTCAATAATTTAAATTTCAGTGGTATTTCTTAATCAATTTATCCAAACAATCTTTATCTTATGCCAACATTTCTAACAACAACAGTGAATTTTTAGATTTACTTAACATTGAAAATTCAAATATTATGTAGATATTTTCAATAAAACCAGTCAATTTAGTTTTAAAACTAACAAAATATACTGGAAATGCAACATTTCTTTAAAAATTTACAGAAATGTAGTATTTAGTGAATTAAAACACATGTATAATATTTGCAATAATCTAAAATTTAACAAAAAACATATAAATCGTTTAATTTCTCAACTTAAATATAATGATTTTCCTGTTGATTTTATTTTAAAATATGTAGGAATCGCTTATGAGATATAAGTAATGTGTAGTTTTTATAACTACAGAAGGCCCACCCAAGCATTGAAGTTCTTATAAAAATCCCGAAAACACAGACTTTCACTTTAAATTATACTTTAACTTTTTAATTTAACTCATAACTTTTTTATTACTTTTGGCAAACATATTCTTCTGCATCTGATATATATTCTTCTATATTCGATATATATTTTTCATTGTATTGCTTTGCCTATTTTTCATTGTATTACTTTGATTCTATTTACTATTTATTAGTTTCATGGATTTAGGCTTAATAGCAAAAAACCTCCAGCCTTGAACAGACAACCGTGAAAGAGGCTGCTGGCCTCAGCCATAAGCATGCTTTTGCACTTCCAAGTTGTTAAAGGATTAAACTTTTTACAATAATACAGATGGTTTGATGAGAAGAGCGATCACCTTCAGAAAACATTGCTGGTACAATCTTGATTTTGATTGTGGATTTTATTTACAATTATTATACAGTAGAACCATCTCACAATACTCAGCTATGGAAAATCACTTCATGACATGAGCATCAACAAACTACAACCTTAAGCAAATGTCTTATACTTGTCTTAGATGAACAAGCATCAGATTCCTTATGTATTTGCATACTTTAAAAAATTTGAACTCCAAACTCGAGTTGAGTAGATGTAATTATGTTTTACACAATCTATATCTTGTCTACTCTGTTTATGGACAAGAATGTTATCCTCAGGATTTGAACTGTGGTCCTTTTCATAGGGAATCGAGCAATACCACTGTCTCATTGCAGTGCCATATTTTGCTTTGAAGTTAATCATTCTTCTTCCATTCAAGATTCATTCTATCACTATCTAGAAAGTCAGGAGAAAATAAATGAGAATATACTTTGCGTTGATGTCCACGAAATGTCTTTTTATACTAAATCATCAATTCTCTATAACTTTAAATCATTTATTTTCTTTTTTGAATTCCATTTTCGAGAGAGTGCAGTTTTCACCAGGTGGCATACTAGGTAGTTTCATCAAGTAAATCAGGACTACTTTAGTATATCTAGATACTGCTTTTAGCATTAGCCATTTCAAAGTTAAGAGTGGCAAGGGACTTTATCAGACATAGTGTATTTATAAACACTTGTATTCTAGTGAAATAATTGATTAATAAAATGATTGTATACATCAAAGATGTAATTTTATAAATTACAAATAAATATAAAAAAATAATTATAATATTTGAGTCTTTTGAAAAATACTAATTTCTTAGCTTTTTAAGCTTATTATTATTTATTTTCCATAGTTTATAATATATAAGAAATGAAGGAGAAAAATCTGTGTTGGGGAAAACAATCCATAAAATTTGACAAAAAAAAAAAAAGTTTTTTAATCCTTAAAATAGTGTAAAAATTTTGCTATCAATATGAAATATGATATGTCCACAATATTTTCTGCAAAATTTACAACTTATTATGTGCATAAATAAATATTTGTCTCGTAAAAAATTTTCTTTGAAAGTTGCTTTTTCTTATTCTAAAAGATATTTTGAGAAATGGTTATTTTAACACTTGTGAATATCCTCAATACAATTGTATTTACAATGTATCTAAAAACTGAAGATCTCTAATTGCTAGGCAAAACTATTTCTCTGTCTTTCTGTCATCATTTGTAAAAAAAACTTTAGATTTCATTTTCAGGTATTTGGATTCTTACATTTTTAATTGGTTGACAAGGTGTGAGTTGGCATATTTTAATTTTCATTTTTCATTTTCAAAACAATATTTCTCACTTTAGAATGAAGCAATTATATTGAAAATATTGCATAAATATTTTCTTTATTGCAGTTCCAGTTACCACTAATGAATAATCAATGTATTTCCAGAGTTTTAGTTTTATTATAAAAATACATTAATTTTATAATAAAATTAATAATGTGTCTAATTTTTCAAAATCATTGAAAAAGTAATGAAAACACTTACAAAAGAGAGAACATAAGAAAATTTTTTCCCTGGGCACATTTGAATATATTTAGGTTTTCTATTATTTTAATTGAATTTTAATAATTTTTCTTGTAAAGTTTGTCAAAAATAATAGTGTAAATGGTAACTTTATATTATTTTTTCTCGGCTAGTTTTTGAACTCGTTTATAAATTAATCAATGGGAAGAGTCAGAATCTTATATATTAATTTTTGTTTAAAATTTAGTTACTGTAATGATAAAGAGCATTTTCATAAATATAAATTTGGTCTTTTCTGTTTAAAGCATATTTATGGTAAAATTTTAATAAATTTTAAAAGCTATGTATTTAAAAATAGATTATATAGTAATATAATTTATCTTAAATGCATTTTTATAGATAACTGGTATATTTTGTAACAAGTTGCCTAACTTTTAAGTTTGAGATATCATTTTATGATGCAAATTACTAATGTGTTTAACAGTTATTTTTATATTAAATTTTTGTCAATAAAATTACTTTTCAAGAAATAGATTGTAATTTGCAAGAAACTTATATTTACAAGACAGGGGAGTTATCATTTGTAAATTAAAGGTTAGAAATTGTTACATGTTGATTATTTTATAATTTTAAATTTTTTTTCTCACTTATAAATTATTTTTTACATTTATTTTTATTTCTTAATATTTTTATAGCTTTTAGAGCACATCACAATGCAATATTTGATGTTTGTTGGTTTCCTGATAAACCTCAGCTAGTGACAGCTTCTGGTGATACCTGTGCTTCTTTGTGGGACATGAAAACTTTGAAAAAGATATGTTATTTCAGAAGACATACAGAATCTATCAAATCTGTTGATGTTTGTCCAACTGATAGCAGTAAGTTTTGTTTATAAATTCTTGTATAATTGTCTTGGTTATATTAATTTTATAACTTTTCCTAGATTCAAAGTTAATTTTAATAGAAAATGATAAATATTACACAAGTTTTTACAAAGTATGCAGATTATATATGTTAAAAATTAAATTTTTGTAAAAATATATAAAGAAATTTTTCACTTTTTTAAAAATATTTAAAGAGAAATAGAAGTATTGTTCCAGTAAATTTTCATGAAATTGATTTGCTTCATAATTTTTTCTAAATGAAGATATTTTAAATCAAAATTTTTTAGATCAAATTTAATAAATTCTAATATTTTGTTTCTTATAATCTTTAGTATTACATTTTGTACAATTCTCTATTTAATGAAACATAATTATTGTTGATGCTTTTCTTATTATAGATATAAATCCAACATTTTCTTATTATATAATCCTAATTGCCATTAAATATTTTAATTTTCATAAGAAATTCTTTAATAATATATACTTGGCTACTCGTACACTTAATTTCTCGTAGTATCTGCTTAAGAAATGTAAATTTTTTTTTATCCTAAACAAATGCATTTTAATCTTATGTTTCTGTTGTATTAATATTAGTACAAATGATTCTGATTTAGTACTTCTATTTGTCCTGAAATTTAATCTATATCTGCCTCTTACCTTATTAAGCCAATTTTTTTATTAATATAAATTTTTAGTGAGAATATATTTTCTGTAAGTTGTTTATTTTAATAACATTGTGTAAATATTAAATCATACTATAATTTGTCATTCATATCCTACAAGATAATTTAAAAAAATAAAAAAATGAACTTCAATTTTTAATAAAATATATTTTAATAAACTTGTTACTATATAAAATTCTCAATTTAAATTTACCTTGAATCTTATTTTATTTCCTTCAATCAAAATTGTTATTAAACATTGAATGTTAGGATTTTATTCATTGAAAATATATTTCTAAATACTGAAGATGATAAGCCATCAACTTACTGTTTATTAATGTAATATCTAAGTAAATAAAAAAAAGTAAAAATAAAATTAAAAGCAAGAAATCGATTACTAATTGAAAATGTTAATTTTTTTCTCATATGCATTCTCTTTGTGATCTTTATTTATTTGGCTTAGTCACAATTTTATTGTCATAGACCAATCTTTTCTTTCTTTTTCTTTTTATTGCATTTTCATTTGAAATTTCTGAAAAAGTGTGCATCTTAAGTATTTCTGATAATTTAATTTACTAATTTTGCAGTTTTTGTTCTCTATTTTCAGAATTCCATCTTCACACCCTTAGCATCTTTAGATAAAAACCTTGCTTTCATCAGTATTTATTTATCTAATGTAGTCTTGTGATTAATTTGTTTAGTTTATTCGACTGACTGAGTTTGATTGACTTTTTCATTCAACTTAATTATTATATACATGTAATACTTTTTTTTAGATTTATTTGCTACTGGATCTAGAGATGGTTCTATTTGTGTTTGGGATGCAAGAATTAAATGCTCAGGATGTATGTTATTTTTATTTACAATCCATTTGGAAAATATTTTTTTACAAACTTTTAACTTTTTATATTTTTTTTTCTAAATTACTAATTCATTGCATAAAAATAAATCTTAGCAAATTT
>JAPDSC010136314.1:0-18850 GCA_026290005.1 Latrodectus geometricus
TTTGTCAAGGTATTTTACTGATAGTGAATATGTATTTCTTTTTTAATCCAATAAATATATGTTGATTGCTCATATTATTTACTCGCAGAAAACAAAACTGTGATATAGGGAAATATTTTTTGATAGAAAAATTAATTTATTTCCGTAATTTATGCTAAGTTTAATTTTTATTTCCCTACAGTAAATTTTTAATTGGTAATTTAAGAAAATATTTGATTTTGTTTTTGATTTTTTTGCTTAAAATTCATTTTTGTTTATTAAAACCCGATTCATTTAAAAGAGGCTTATATTTAAATATGTTTACATACATATTTTAGAGTGCCTTATGAAAAATATTTATGAATGTTGTATTAATTTTTATATGTTGAATAATGATTTATGAGTTTTATCAAAAAATTTACCAATGCATTTCAAATTTAAAAGTTTTTCATTTCCAATTTTTGTTAATTTATTATCGAATATAGGAATTATTTTTACATGTATTACATATATAAATTTGCAAATACAATCATTCACAGACATTTCATCGCTGTTTTTATTTCTAAACTTATGACTAATTTAAAATTTTAATACTTGGAACTATCGATTGCTTAAGTGTTACATTTTTTTACAAAAAATGCTTAAGTGTTACATTTTTTACAAAAGTGATAAAAATATTAAGTTAGATAGCATTTTAGATTTATTAAATTATTCAATATATTATACATTTTTATTTTAATTATAAAATTGATAAAAATAACTTTCGAAATATATTACTATGAAATATACATGATAAAAATTAAATGTTTAATTTAAGTGTATTTAAATTTTATATATCACATTTGTTTCATAGTTTTTAGTATAAAATATGTTGTAATATATGATGCTCATTCCTTATTCTTTTAAATCTAAAAAAGTAAGCAAATAAATCTTTAAGAAAAAGTGTCACTTCTCTCTGTAATATTTTCGTAAATTTATTATTTTCAAAAGTATGTGCTACATTTTATGTGTGCGTGGATTCCTAAAATGCTAAAAAACAACAAGCTTTCACTTTATAAACTGTAATTTTACATAATATTAACACTCGTTTTCATTTTTTATATATATATATATATATATATATATATCAATATATATATATATATATATATATATGTGTGTGTGTGTGTGTGTGTGAGAAATTTATTTCAATAATTATTTAACGTGAATCTTTTAGATGTTATTGCATTATTTGGAACTCTCATTTTGAAACAAGACATCAGCATGGAACAGTCGAGAGGGAAGGTGATGCGGTGTTGTCCTTCTGGATAGTAAGTGGGGAGACGTGGGTATCAAGAGGTAGCCAGAAACGTCCCCAGGGCCCCACCAAACTGTAGTCCCCAGTCCTGCTGCGAGTGGATTCAAAGTTACAGCGCCGATTGATGCGAATTCCGTGTTCTCCGGATCCCTTGGCAGCATCCTCTGCAGCATCACCTCTTCCATCTACTCCCTCCGGCTAAAAATCTAAACCGTAAAAGCTACACCACCCCTGCCCTATCCTTTCCCGATTCAAGTATCACTTGCGTCACAGGGCGTACATTGGGTTTTCTCTAGGGAATGCCTGCTTTTGGGAACAAGATACTCGATCAAATATCTTAAATTCAAAGTCCTGGATTAAGTCCAGTCTCGATTTTAAGTCTTATGTAAACAGAAGCACACTCTCGTTTCTAAACTAAAAAAATAATATTACAGTGATAATTTCCTATAGAACTCTGATAGTGCAATTTTTAATTTTTAATGATTTTTATATACTGAACTGCTTTTTGATTATGCAGCATTTTTTAAGAAGTCTCATTCCATCCATAACTTATATGTATTTTAAACGTAATTACATATAATTTAAAATTTAAATATTTACTCACAGGAAACGAATATGAGTCCTTTTTTGATATAAGCTAGACATATACCACAGTAAAGAGAACATGTTTTTACAATGGTTGTAATATGAGCAAAATAAAATATAAATAATATCATTTATTTAATAATGGTACATATTATTTTTATTATATTATTACTATATACACTTTATCTTTATTTACGTAAAAAAATATGCTAACTAATGATTTTTTCGGATATTTTATTTACAACTATATTATGTATGTGTAAGAGATCAATATATTTAATAAATAAAATATCTCTTTTACAATATTTACATTTTCTAAATTAAAAATTTCTTCATACTATTTACATTTCCAGAAAAAAATTGAATTTAAATTAAGATGAAAAGTATATATTAAATAAAAGTAATTCTTTTTAAATTTCAGGGGATAATTTTTCTTTGAAAATATTCTGATATTCAAATTGAAAAAAATGCATTGGTAATTTAAAACTAATTGTTTCCATTGCCATTTGACATTTCTCTTTTAAAAATATGTATGATTTTTTTACCAATTTTTCATCAATATAATTTGCGAATTAAACAGGAAAATATGAGGAAGAAAGAAATGTATAGTGGTTTTACAAACTTTATTTTCAACCACATGAAGAAATTATTTAAATATGGTAGACACATTAAAAAATGTACCAATATTTTTCATACTGTATAACAATGATGTCAATAGTTCTTATATGAGACCTTTATATATTAACTCAGCGTAAATGCTACACTTCAAGAAAATGGTTTTAAAAAATTTTAATGTATGTGCAAAAAATGTTGTATTAGTTTGTAAATTTATTTTGTAAATTGCACAATTCATTGCCAGGTGCATCAACATCCAGAACACAAAAACTTCATTTATTTCTTTAAATATATCCCATATAGCGTAAAATAAACAATGCAAAATAAATATGGATATTCAAAATTAATTTTAGATGGGTAATATAATATAAAAACGTACTTTGTAAATATAAAAGTATATTTTCAAAACGTTAATATAAAAAAATATATCATGAATGGTCTTATTTATCCAAAAAAAAAAGATGTCAGCCTGTATTAATATGCATACCATTTTATAAAGAATATAGCAATTATGAAAAATTATATCAAATAATGGAAAAAAAAGAAGTTTTAAAGCTTTTTTATTCATAAAAATTATTACAGTTTAAATTAAAATATACAACACTTGAAATCTCCAAACTTTATTTCTCATCATCTGAATAAAAAAGATATGAATCAGGATGTAATTGTTGTTGTATTATGCCCGTCAACTAGGATTTCCACCTTTCAGCATTATAAAAAACAGAAGTGAAAGCACCTCTTATAGTAGGACATCCAGCCCAAAAGTGGGGCTTTATAATTTAGAAACAGGGACTAAGTAGAAGATTCCCAGATTTTACTGCCAATCCCAGCAATATCATTTCACTTGGAGGATATTGAGACTACAGAATATTTAACACGCCTCAGCTACCACTAGTGAACATGAGAGATCTCCGATTGGGTCAGGATTCGAGCTCACTACCTTTCGAAGAATGAAAAACTCTAACTAAATAGGGAACCACGACCTTTAAGTAAGAATTTATATAGTTCAAATCTGCAAAGTCTTTACATATATCTTTTCCGTTATATACTGAAATTTACTATTATTGATAATATTTTTAAGCAGTTCTACGCACATCTTACTCATTTTGTAGAAAACAAAAGTCACTGATATGTATTTCACTTCCCCTTCATAAATTAAGAAAAATCCTTCTAATGTCTTCAATATATGTAAAAGCTGCATCCTTAGAAGAGTTTCAGAGACAAATTTAATTAATTTTAATTTAATTAATTCAAATTAATCAAAACCTAATTAATTCAGTTTTCATAACGTTTTTTGAAGAAATTATTGTTGTTAATTCAGACGAAAATTTATTATTGAATAATAAAAAAAGGTGTTTCTAAAATTTTATTTCACTGGTTTTCTAATGACAATGAAAGTTATAACTATGAAAGCTATATGGCATGTAATTTTAGCATACTATTTCTATTTAAATCATGGGGTGGATTTATGATGCAAGTTATCTTTTTGAAACTGTGTCCAAATCATATAGAATGTCGAATTTAATGTCTGTTGTTATTTTCCTTATGTGCTCCAAAAGGGTGGTTTTTGGGGAACACAGATCATTACAAGTAATAACATGTAACAAGTGTTTCGGTGCTACATTCTCGTAGATGCATAATTATTGATTTAAAAATTCCTTCTAATATCAGAGTCATGAAGGGCATTACATATAGAAGAAGGATGTACTTATGTATCAATGAATCACATTTTACCCAGAATCCTTTATGAGAATGAAAGAAAAATGTAAGCAAGATATTCCAAACCAAAATTCTAAACGATAAAGTTATTATTCAATCATATGGAAAGTAGAAAACATTACAAATATTATTACTATTATATCTTGGACAACAATTTAATGAAACGCTTTTGCCTACAGAGATGAACAAAAAATTCAGTTTAACTATTTACAAAATTCAAGAAAATGCTATCAATACTGCCTTTTATATGATGATATTCACTGCTTTACATGCTAGAATTTGTAAGGGGAACATAGTATTTCTATTTTCGATTAAAATAGGCATTTGAGGAAAGCTATATCTTAACGATACAAAAAATGAGTATTCTCTTGATAATTTTGTCGTCTCCCCCGATTTAGTTATTTAAAAATTGCATTGGTTATTTTTGGACAAATAATTTTGTATCAATCGTGTTAAGAATTTAAAAAAAGTACCTACTGACTTTTTTAAAATCTAAATTTTCTTCAAAGTTTTCTGTTATTAAGAATTTAAGCAACTATCTTGGACATTAAATTAGACATTTTGCAATTCAGGCTTCTTTGACTTCAACTGTTTGGAGTCATAAATGATTCAGGATTTTTATTTAAACTATATTTTAACATTACAACACCCGTATGATGTTATTTTAAAAGTAATAAAGCAAAATGTTAAAATAATCATTTTACTTATGAGTTTTACATTAATTAATTTTTCTTTCATTGTTAAATTTTAAACACTTTTATATCAATAGTACTAATCACAAATATAAATTTTCCTTTAACTTATGCCATTCATTCTTATGTCACTATTTTTATATAGGTCCGTATCTGTACATATGTATGATAATAATGAATACGATTATATTTTAAATTCATGAAAGCCAAGATTAATTAGAATTACACTTGCTGACTGAAAAAATAAATTTTAATTTTCTTTTTGATGTTATTTATTTTTTGTTTATAAAAGATTTAATTTTTTGTTAAATTAATTGAAATTGTTAAAGGAAATTCTTATTGTACTTTTAATTATGTATAAGTATCTCGTCATGTAAAAGTACGCATTAACTATTTAATGACCATCAAAGACATTACAGTAGTAAACTGTTAGCAATGCCGTGAGGAAATGATTGCTTATTTCAACTAAAATATGGTTATAAATTTTAAATTCGCCTTTATCTTTTATATATTTGACAAGGTATTGAGAAAATTCTTCAGTTTTTGGACAAATACTAATTTTATTTCATAGAATTACATACCATACACCTGCAATTTTCATGCAGGAAAATTTTAAATATTAGCAGATTTTAATGATTTGTGAATATGTATCTGAAATAATTCTGCTCCATATTATAAATGTTTTTCTATTTAAAATTTAATTTGAAACACATTTGCTCATTTTTCAATTTTTATTTAAAATTTCTTAACATCAGATTAAATCATTGTAGTAACACCTGTTAAAATAATTTAATCTGTCTATTTTGAAAGATAAAATCACGAACAAATAGAAAATTTTGTATTTTATAATAAACTTGATTTTATTTTCCTTATAAATAAGGGATTGAGAAAAGAAGCTGATGAAATTTTTTGATGCTTTTTGTAATTTTTTACTGTTGACACTGCGAAAAAAGTGATCTGATAAAAACGAAAAATAAGCCAAAGGAAGCAGAATAAATAGATGAAAAAAATAAAAAATTGATTTTAAAATAGCAACATTGTCGACTTCAGAAAAGTATTTAATTCCTGCTGCTTCCAAAGGAAAAAAAAATAGCATAAGAAAGTATTATATCTTGCAATATCTTGAAGACAAGGAGCTTGGGGGAAAGGAAAGGGAAAGCATACGCAGCAGTCTGTTTATATTCCCTTTTTCAGTCTCCTCACGAAGAAGAATCCGTGGCCAAAAGTAAAAACTGTAAGGAAAGGGAAGTCTCTACAGAAAGAACAGCACTAAAAAAAAGGGCAAATCGCTACGTGCCCTAAACGTGAGCCTAGGACTTTATTGAAAGCACGTGCGAAGCTTTGTTGCGTCTTGTCTAGCCTAAATCCATTACTATAATCAGGGATCTTCATGTATTCGTGTAGGGCAGGAATAAAGGATTTGCAACCACGTTGCATTTTTCCCTCTGCCGAACTTTGCTATATATTTAGAGGGTGAATCCCTCCCTTTTTCCCTTCTAACATTTCTTTATTCTCAGTTTTTTTCCCCAATGTTTTCGTTAGCGTTTAGCAATACTGTTTTTAAGGATTTAGTATTTCTTATTGTAGATATGTGTTTGGTTCTTTTCACACATATTTTTTTTTTATTTATTGTTTGTTTTCGAAAGATTGTAGAAGTAGTTATACTAATTTTGAAAGAGTGAGACATACATTTATATATAAATAGGGAATGGTGTAACTGTTGATTTTACTTTAATAAATAGTGGTGATAAATAAAAAAAATCAAAAATATTTTTAGACGTAAAAAATATTCATTTTTTTATCAAGAAAATCATCATTTAAACATAATCAGTCATCTTTGTTCATAAAAATTCAATTGTAAAAGAGTATCAATTCCATTTATTAAATTTACAACTACTACACAAGCTGCTCCGAGATTTCATTTTAACAAAAATTAGCTTAAAGGTTACTTAAACTAGTTTTTACAAAAAAAAAAAAAAAAAAAGAGCTTGCATTTTTACAGTAAAAATGTCGCATCCACAACTATCATTTGTACAAAGTTATGAGTAAAACTTTGTCCAATAGTTCTAAAAACAAACTTTTTATCAACAGCTATATTAGTTATTAGTAATATGAATACTAATTACAGCTATTAATAAAATTAGGATTTATTCTTAAAATTCTATTTATGAGACAAAGTTTACAAATAGGATTAGCTATTCCTACCAAAGACTACAATGAAGAACATATTTATTTTTTTTTTACTTAGTAATTCACTCCCTCTTCGAACTAGGATCTCCACCAATTGAGATCCTCCATAGCCACCGGGCTCCAGAACTAGCAGATCTCATCAACAAGACTTTTGGTGGACTGTAGACTTTTTGTTTTTTTTGCACTTCACACTTACTCATAAGACACGACAACAACAACAATAACAACTTAGTAATTAACACAAATTATTTTAAAAAACTCAACATTCATGTGAGATTTTTCAATATTTTTTAATTTTATAGAATGTAACTTTGTGAGTATAATGTCTCTTATTTAGCACATTAAATTCTAGTTTTATTTAGAATTGTATACAAAACATTTCTTTCAAACGGATATTTTGAAGAAGAAATTAAAATATTTCTAAGCAGTATATAATGAATGTGACCAATTTTTTTTTCACTTGAACTTATCAGTCAAAATAGGTACAAAATTATTTTAGGGATAAAATTCTCTCTCAGACAATCAATCATGACATATTAAATATTTTTATAACAAATATGATAAAAAATTATAAAAACGAATAAAAATGAATTAATTTCCACTAAAAATTGTACATAATTACTTATATAGAAATGTTAGTGTTATTTAATTACAACACTATTTTCAATGATATAAATACATTATTTCATTATATTAGCTATGCAATAGAAATGCAAGCAGGCATTTTATTTAATATTTAAAAGAAAATTTATTTAATAAAGTGTTTGTTTTAAAATTATTTTTTCAATTGAAGTCTTATTTATAATTGTTATTTCAATGAGATAATTCGTTGAATGATGAAATATAGTTATAATTTTATTGATAATAGCAATACATAAGTAAGAATTCATTAAAATATGAGGATTTTAAAGAGGTCCATTTGAGGAGAACAATGTGCAGGCTATGACGCGTTAGTCTATGTGACTTATAGCTTTTTTTCTTACCTTAAAATGATCGTTTGTCACATGATGAAAAATCTTGACATTTGTTGTTAAAAAAAGCACACTTGTTTTACACTAGGTTTCAATATGTTTTGTATATAATTATTAGGAATAATTATACGCTTACATACAGCTGCTGGTAACACTACAGTTTTATTAGTCTAAAATCAGGATAAGTGCATTACATATTCATATCTTTTAGTAGATTATTTAAAAAAAATTCTAGTTTCTTAAGATTTGTTTTTTAAAAATTTTGCATAAAATAATTCAATGCATTTCTATTATAAAAATGAGTTTAAACCCTTTTAAATATTAGAATTTATATCAACTATTAATATTAAGAGATTTTTAAGATATTTTATATAAAATATTTTTAAAATAATTTATTAATGTTGCGATAATTTTATCTTTGAACATAAGTCTTAAACTGGAATTTTTACAAAGCTTGATATTATTCAGGGTATTACAACTTATAACTTAAGTTAAGAAAAAAGAATTTTCTTATCATAAACGGAAACAGGAGTATAATTGCTTCATTTAATGGATATTTCTTGTTTTTATATCTGTAGTAAGACTACATTAATTTATTTTAAATTTATTGGTTATAAAGTTAAATAATAGAGAGTGTTATCTATTTTAAAAACAATTAAATGAAACATATCCCTTTTCCGGAGGATGTAAAAACTACATTCATGCTAAAAAACTGTTAAAAGCAATAAAAATGAAACCGTTGCTGAATAATCAAAAAACAGTAGCTTCAGATAAAGATTTGACCTCTCCCCCTCTCCAGACAAAGTGACAGGAAAATTACAGCTATCCCGTCCGACGTGCTCAATGATTTCGCTGTCACAAGCCTTTTTCTTATCCCACTCAAAAACAAGCGAAAAAAATTATAATTACGAATGTTGTATCTGGAGATGTTAGAGGGCAGGGGTTAGCTGTAAAAAGGTCAAATGTTCGATACCCCGCAAAAAAATAGTAAAAAAAAACCCCTCTGAAACAGTTTTTTTCCATCACTTCCATTTCTTCATGAATGCTCTTTGAAACTTGACATTGGTTTGCATTACCACTTCCCCAGGCTTTTTTTTTTGTAGTAGGAAGAACTTTGAGTGGTAATGACATCAGTCAGTCTTGGGGAAATGATCAAGAAATTGATCAATGAGAGGAGACTTTTTCTTTTTCGAGATTTCTTGAAGGACATCATTCAAACTGTATATATTAAATAACCAACATTTAAACCGTTAGATAAGACATGTTTGACACACAAATTATAATGAAGTTCATTTATTTAGTATACTTTGCAATTACAAGTACAATTTGACAAAAATTATATATAGTTTTGCTAAGCAGTTTAACAAGGGAAATATGGGATACATTACACACTACTTATAATGGTAAATAAAGCAGATGGGGGAAGGTTTGATAAATGCAAATTGCAACTTTGCTGTATTTAATTATACTTGTTTTTTTGTTTAGTTATTTTATAAAAGCTTATAATCTTAAGGAATATTTTACAGTTCTTTATTTCTAAATGGTGCATTAGCATCAAAAAGAGATTTAACTGAAAGATATTGTACATAAAATTTTGATATTCTTAATTATATATATATTTTTCGTGGAAGTTAAAGAAAATTTAATCATGTGCATTAATCTATTAAAATATATTTCGGATTAAAACAATCTAATGTTTTCGAAAAAGTGATTATAAAACATTAACGTCATCAGTTTTATGTCATGATAAGTCAATGTCTGAAAACATCATTTTGAATAGTTTCATTTCCTATATAAACATTTTTGATCTTTAAAATTAGAAACACTAATATGATTTCCGTTATTTGCAAGTAAATATTATATATCTGTTATGTAAATGAAGAAAAATTAAAATAGGGTCGTAAAGAAAAATAAATAAAATTGTGAGAGAGATGGAGAGAAAATATATTTAGCGATAAATAATAGTTTTATATCACAGTATTAAAAAAAGGGGAAAATAATAAAAAACAAATTTTAATTTTCACTTCAACGGTACATTTATAATGTTCAAAGCACAATTCTGTGATTATTAGCAATTCTAAATTGACATTTACAAATGCATATTTAGAATTGCTGCATGTTATTTAATATAAACAAAATTGGGAACACAATAGCATCACAGGATAAATTTCTAAATACATTTTACTATTTTTAGTACTGGTAAAACTATACGCTAGGTATAGAAAAATGTATTCGTGCAACAATTATAATGCTTGATATTTTTAATTTGCATCGATAATTCTTTCCGAGTTAAATTTTCCACAAATAAAATTTTATTTTTCTCATTATAATTATATTTTTATTTGAAATATAAGCAATAAAAGTGAGAAGAAATAATGAGACAAAAATATTTCATTAGAAAAAAGAGTTTTCTTAATTTTTGGGTATTGAAAATTGTAGTTTACATGTAAATAGAAATTTTATAAATCTATCCCATATAATTTAAAGCTTTTTACGTTTTTTAAAAATTCCTTAATAATTTTTCTAAAGGACAATTTCTATTACAGATAAACTTTAAAATATAAATTAAATAAAAATATTTAAGATTTTATAAAAATTAATAAAATATTTGTAGATGTAAAATATGGTTTTTTCTTATTCATAAAACCTACATTAAAAAATTAAAAAGTTCATAATAAATAATAGTAAACAAATAAAAGGCTTAGAAATTTCAAATCAAGTAAAAAGTTTTCTATAACAAATTGAATAGAAAAATGTTAAAGTAATAATATTCAACAAATGAAAGTATTTCCTGTTAAATTTCAGATTAAAAAAAAATTCAATCATTTTCATATTCTGTTAATTTTCTCTAATTTGGAATTTGTTTATTGAACATGACTAAAATTTTTTAAATAACCTCTTATATGATACTTCACTTGAAATGTACACATGCTAAATAATCTTTTAAGTCATCTTTTAGTAAATCTTAATAATTTAATAATTCAAAACGCAAAAAAAATCCCTTTAATAAATTTATTTTAATGTTATAAAATTAAACAAATAAAATTTACCAAAATAAAGCTTTTACTACCATTTTATTATTCACAGAATTCTTATTTAGACTGTGGTAAAATAATTATTTTGTGAACATTGTCTTATGGTATTATCATGGAAGCTTTTTTTGTTTTAAAGATGAGTATTTCTGGAATAAAAAATTGCTATACCTTTTATTTAGAAAAAGCAGCATTGAGAAATTAAAATTTTTATTTAATTATTGACATTTTTTAAAATGAGAACCATTACTTAGTAATACTATTGATTTCAATAAGATAACGATTCTATCAATTAGTATAAAATTAGAAAAGAAGAAAATTTTATATTTAGCTTTGCCTTTTTGTTAATAAAGTTTATCTAAAAGGATAATTTTTATTTTATTCACTTACGAGAGTTAAATTTGCACTTTGTAAATAACAATAAAAAGGAAATTTATTCCCATGTTTTGTGATATACAATTAGCTATAACTGAAATTTATTCTTTAAACATTATTGAAATTTGCTGATTAAATTTTGCTCACATTTAATATTATAAACAGATTAAATCATTAGTTCCATTTACAAGCTTGTAGAAAATTAAAACAAATATAGTTTGTAACACTATGAAAAATATAAATTCGATATCAAATATAATGTTTTAAAATACAATAAATAATTTCAAATATATATATATGATTCATAGGTAGATTCCTACAATAAATAAAAACAAAACAAAACAAAACAAATGTTTCAGTTTGATTTTGAATTTAAAATCAATGAATAATGAATTAAAATAGTTTTGAAATTATTTATTTTCAAACAGTATATATATATATATATATATACGGTGCCGAGTCTCCCTTATTGTGAATGCTTGACTGATGACAAAATAAATTAACAATACCAGTTACTCATCTAGTTTTTTTTTTACATTATAATAAGCTTGAAATCAAATATTGGGAATTATTATACTGAAATAACTTTTTAAGTACGTTGAAGAAAAAATGAATATCAGACTGGTAATTAAATTTTTCCTTTTTACAGAGAATAGCCACTTATTTCTTAATGTTGACAATAAATAAAATTTATTTTGTTTATATTTAGGAAATTTAGAAAACAATTCTCACATTTAAGAATGATTTGGAGACTTAAAATTTAACTTTTTATAGAAATTGAAGCTTGGATGTTTGAGAGGATATTTGCTTTTATCTTATGAAATATAATGTAGTAATATATACAAAATATCAATATAACCTTCCTATTATTCAGTAAAAAGTTAAAATTATTATTCTCTTTTCTTATTTCATTTCCTCCAATTTATTTCATTGGCATAAATAAAAAAGTATAATTTTAAGTATATGCATGTATATAACATCACAAATTCTAATTACAAATATAAAATTAAATGTTTCATGTTTTCTCAGTACTGCATTTTCTCAATCGATATTGTTATTAAAGGTATGGTATACAATTTTATTGATGAAATATATATCTTCAAAATGAAAATATTTCCTTGATTACACCTTAAGAAGCTGTTTATAGAATACTTAATTTGCCAAAATGTAAATAAAAATGTGAATAATAAAGTGGTAGTAAAACATTTTTAATTTACTAAACTATTTTTTTTTACTTTATAATATTAAAAAACTTTGTTGAACGGCATTTATTTTGTTTTTTGAATTGTTAAGCTATTAAGATTTGCTAAGAGATAGTGCTTAAAAGATTTTTTAGCAAGTATATATTTTTCCTAGTTAAAGAATCACGCCTTTAAAAATGCATTTTTAGAATTGCTTCTCTGAAATTCCTTTATAATATTTTAGTTAAATGCATAGATAATTCAATTTTAAGGAAAAAATATTAAGCATTCCTGTTTTCATTAAGCGATGTAGTTTCGTATTTTTTATTCTTAACGAATATTGCAAAGACGTTTAATCTTTCCATTATTTATTTAAATCACTTAATATTCTATTTTTATCCGAACTTATGTAAAGATATTTTTATATTTACAAAATTCCTAAATATTTCTGTTTGTGATTTTACCATTTTTGATTTATTGCAACAGTGACTAATACTATAGAATAACTTCAGCAAAAATAATTTTTTTTCAACATTGACTGCTGTAATGTTCTTGCGAAGGAAATAAATGTGAGAAAATATTCCTATGCTTGTCCTGTTTATAACTATCCAGTTTATTGATTATAATCCACTTGAAACAAACTGAACAAAGTGGGCGCTTTGAATTAATGGGTGGTGAGAAAAGAGAGAGAACGAAAATAGAAAAAACAAAAAGTAAAATCAGTATGATTGAATCTCTCCCACACCATCAATTCCCCATCTTTTCAAAGCCATCGACAATAGTTGGACTCCTTCTGCGAAGTTCTACTTTCCTCTCTCGTACCACCTGACGTTTTCACCACACTTGGCACCATTTTTATCTGGGATCCTCTATTACCACTTCACAGGATTTAGTCTGTCACTCAAAAAAAGGAGAGACACAGATTATCGACCATTTTTACGTGGGTTGTGATATTTACCGATTTCATGCGAACTATTTTTTTATTCATATATTTCTTATTTATTTTTAAACTTGTTTTGGTTCTGATTAGATTTCACTTTGTTTGAAAAAAAAACTTTGTTTTTGTGAAATAATGTTAAAATGTATGACAATTGTTACATAAATTACTATATGACATAAATATAAGTGATAGTGCATGGAAATTGCTTCATTAAATAAATTATGAAATAATTAAATAGAAACAGTTTATTAAAGTTTTTTTTGAATATTTTACATTCTTTTATTTTACTTTATAATATAATACAGAAAAAAAAAAAGATTGGTAGAAATAATCAAATAACATTAATAAATCTCGTAAGCAGACAACGCTCTAAATTTTTGAGTTATGTGGAATAATAAAATATTTTGATGTCGGATTTTTTATTACACTACAGATAATTTGATTATTGAGTAAATATAAATAACTTGCATATAAATGTACAAAAATTAAAAACTTTATAAATTTAAGCATATTTTAATAACTCTTTTACTCTTGTTTGAAATAAATGATAGGGAAATCAGGAAAGTGATGCCTAAATGAAAATAAAAAGCATGGACAATTTTTAAAATTTTTTAGTTATATCCTGGGAGATATACTTATCAGTACTAAATATTTTAAGGTTGATTTATTTTGTTTTTTTGTCTTGATTAGTTTGTCCAATGATCTAATTTCACATGGATATCAAACCTCTTTCAATTGTCTAAATGTGGATTCTGAACCACTGCAAACATTCAGTCCACAAACAGTAGAGACAAATTGAAAATTTTTAAAATTCTAGCACTTTAAATGACTTATCAATGGATGAAATAAAGAAAAATAAAATTTAATTTTGTCAAATATATAAACAAATATATATATAAAGGCAGGTAGACTGGAGCTGAGCTCAGTAAGGAATAAATTCCATATAGGAATTTTGGGAAGGAATTGAATAAATTTCAGCTAAAGAATTTGATTGAGAATGGCAAATAAAAACTTTTACCTGCTTTAAACCGTCATCATCCACATGAAGACTAAACAACAGATACTATTACGTCAATGTTGAGTTTGCTGATATGTATTTCCTTGAAGAAGCTGGGAAAGGAAATCAAGTGATTGTTCAAAGATTGTATAATAAAGAGAATTATCGTTAGGAATCAGCTAGATTGATGAATATTGAACGTCTTCATTGGAAACTGGGTGATTTATATTTCATGATCAGTGGAAGATACTATAAAATTCCTGAAAAAAGACGTAATATTAAAGGACAGTAAAATATTGTCTTCTGAAAACTTGGAACTAAGTGACGCTAGTTTAGGAACAGTTTAGGAACAGTCCAGTTTAGCTAGACTAGGAACAAGTTTGAGCGATAGAACTATTTGATGAACTTGATAGGAAAACGAAATATCCCATGCATTTTAATGGGATAAATACTAGGATTGATCCTAAATAATTATCTTATTGATTCAAGCTGCAAACTTTAAACAGTTGATTCCACTTTCTTTGCGGTGGTTTTATTAACTGATGAGGCTATTTTTCTGGACTTTGTGTTTAAAAACTTGGAAGAATTCTGTATTCTACTTAGATGTTTAACCTTTTGCCTAACCCATCTTCCTGCTGGAGCTCTAACTTGAATTTCTCGTCATTTATCTTTTGAGTTTCTTTAAAGTAGTGATAATTTTAGCAGGAACAACAAGTATCACTTTGACGTTAACTATTACCAGTTTTGGGTATAAAGACCAAATTCTTGTATACCAAGACCTATTCATTAGCCGAGCTTCTGTTTCATATTTTTGGTCTCTATTGAGTATGTGATCTAGTGTAAAGATGTCTTGTTACTGCTGGAATCATACATGGCATATCCGAAATTTCAGTACTTTATCCCAATTCATACGCCATCACTATGAGCTCTGCATGATTGTGTTAGTCATTCTTTAAAACACCTCTTTAAATAATATGAAGAATAAATTGTTACTTTTTTTTGTCTTTACTTACTTGTTAATGCTGTCTGTGTGCGGACTAATACTTTTGCGTTGAATTTCCGAACCACCATATCTGTATGATTTCTTCTTTTTTAGGTCATCTCTGCATGCCTTTACATTTCTAATATATTTTAAATGTTTTTAATTTAAAAAGTTAAATATTAAAATGTGCTATTTCATTTTTATGTGCTGTAATTTAATTTAATTTATAATTTTAATAAAGATTTAAATAATTCAGGTGGAGACAAGAAATTACTCAAACCAGCAATCTTTGTAGATAATTTGCATACGAATTCATCTTGTTACATCTGATTCAAATCTCATGATTGCAGCAAATATTGTACATTGTATTGTAAATAATAAATTCGATGAGAATCTATTTAAAATTTTACTTCGTATGTTTTGACTTTTTAAAATTATATATATAATTAAAAAATCAAAATATAAACACAGATATACATACATACATGTATATAATATAAAGAAATCATTTATTCAGTGTAAAACATTTTTATCATGTGTAAAACATTTTTGAATTAGAAATATTATAAATTTAAAATTTGCTTAAAACATAAACAACAATAAATACACTTGTTTGAAAAGCTCGTCTTTTTTATTTCATTATTTCAACACATAACTGGATCATTTCATTTAAATGGGCTCGAGGGCTTGAGATCTTGAAACTCTCGACATATGTAGAAAACATCAATATGAAACAATCGAAAAGGGGGGATGGTAGAGGTGGAATTGCATTGAGGGAGTCTCCTGCCCTCTCAAGTTAAGGCCCCCAGGCGCCCTAAAAGCGGACTCTAATGGACGTAATCAAGGGCACATAAGCTTTTAGGATTCCCGCTACTGAGTCCCACTTTCACTTATTTTTTCATACTTTATTTCGGGGAGTGGACTAGCGGTGCATGTGTTTTCTTAAAGATCCGGGTTAATTTCATAATGTACTCCGAACCCATTAATAGTAACTAGGGAATCGAGGATATAGGAAGGGGTTACATTCCTTTTCAGGATTTCCCGGCTTGGGGTTTTGATCTTTTTGACTCAAAAGAATGTGCATACAAGTTTTGTGAATTTGGGTTGAAAGAAGGCAATTATTGCTTGGAGTAATTTTAGTAGTGATAAGCAATTTAGGGAGTAAAATTTTTTTTAATATTGAGAAGTACAAAAATAAATGAACGTTTAAAACAATTTATTGTAAATTAAAGCATTTAAGAACTTAAAACTGGGAGAGGAGTCTTTTTCCTACTATTAAATCAGCTATTAAATTCCTAACAAAAGTGATTTATCTTTATTGCTTAATAGAGATTTGTATTAATAAGTAATGAAATATAATAATCCAAATAAAAAATAGTCAAGGCCATTTATTAATACTTCCATATAAAATATAGCAACACTGATATTTAAAATATATGTGTTAGTGAGTATTCTGCAATTCTTAAATATTTTGTAAAGTTAGCATAAAGGGGCTGATTATGTAAAAATGTTCGTAGTATTTATTAATTTTCCTTAATTTAATACTTATTATGTTATTATTGAATATTATTAAGAATTTAATATTTAAAATTTTCTCTAATATCTGTAGCAGAGAATTTCTCTACAAAATTATTTTTAAATTACCTATAATTTGTTCATTTTGTATTTTAGAAGGCAAACATTTCGTTTTCTATTTATTACCATAATTTCTAATACATTCAATAAAATGGTAATATTAAAAGCAATTTGTGTTTACTGTTATTGCATAATTTATTTTGTCTCCTTATGTAACTACACGTTAGTATAAAATATTTATTCTTCAGAAATTGTACCATTTTACGCCAATAAAAATTTATTTAAAATTTCTTCATTTAAAACTTTCATAATACTAGCATTATCTAATATTAAATTAATTTTATTTCTATATGTATATTATTTAAATTATTTATAAATTAAATATGTGTTATTCATAGCACAAGCTTTCTATTCAATTAGCTTACTTTAATAATAATTGACTAATATTGATTCAGGAATTAGGAACAATTTTGATACTGTTTTCTTGTTATAATTTCCAATAACTAACATCACCTTACAGAGTCAAACAATATAAAAAAGTTGTTTGGATACACATATAAGAGATATTATCCTATATTTTGTTAAGTTTAAAATAATTACAGACAATAATTACATTTTTTATTTACTTCAATTTTATACTATATTAACCAAAAATAATTACATGTAAAAATTATTTTAGTAATTTATGTACTAATTAGTAATTTTTCTGGTGTTGGTTTGAAATTTTATTGCAGACAGATTCCTTTTTTGCGAATATCAATTTTTATATTTTTACGTAAATGTTTTTATATATATTATCATGGGATCTGTAAGAAAAAACAGATAAAGAACATGTAAAATATTTTCTGGAATTCCATTCAAACAACAATATTCCTGTTGTTCCCTACGTGAGAAAGTATATTGAATTTGTTTATTACCGCTTACCCAACGCATTTTGTGACACCGGAAAGTTGCACAGAACACTGCGCCAAACCCTTTACATTTAGTCTTCCGTTGTGGCATTGCCAGCTTGGGACGATGGATACAGCTGAAGCCGAGAAAATTACAAGTTCCTCCAAGTAAAAGAGGGTGGGAGGAATTCCGTGGAATGCAATCCACAAAATTGCTTCCTAACCGAATTAACCAAGATTTATTATCGAAAGCGGTCGCAACTGAGGGCAGAGATTTTTCTTGCGCCATATTTTTTTCTGCTTTTCCTTTCCTCCTACAGGGCCCATCCTCTTCTGCTTATTTATTGTTTTTTTTTTGTCTGTGTGGAGGAGTTTGTTTGGATGAGAATTTTTGCTATGATTTTTGTTTCTAATCCTTTGGCTTCTCAACCGTTTCCATTTACTCTATTTCATTGTACCCGCTTTCGATTCTTTTTTTCTTTTTTTCATGTGCTTCAAATAATTTGTTTTCGAGGGTTATTTTTTTTTATTTATTCTGTTGTGGTTGGGAATTGTTACCGAAAAATTTCAAAGCCGCTTGTTTTGATTTAAGATTTTAAGGAAAATTGGAGGTATATATATCGAGTTTCATTTAGCATTTAGTCGCTGCATTTCTTATTGTTAGTATGTTCAAAATTTTTACTGTGGCTCTTTTCCTCCTACGTAAATCAATACATGTTTCTGTAGAATTTATTTTTAGAAATAAAAATAAAACAATTTTAATACGTTATTTTGATGAATGCTGTTTAAATTTGAATCAAAATGTAATTACTAAATAAAGAAAATATTGC
>JAPDSC010136316.1:0-21145 GCA_026290005.1 Latrodectus geometricus
AGATTGCACATGGTGCTAGATTCTGAGACTACGCGCTGCCTACTGCTCTAAAACGGCCCGATTCTAAAACGGTATGATTATGATGACAACAGAAATTGAAAAAGACATTTTTTTTCCTTCTGCATTCGTACGCTGATTTGAAAGTATAAAGTTTTGCTATGTGAGGAAATTTTATTCATTTTCGCGTTTTGTATCTTTGTCGAAAGAAACAGACATTTGCATTGGAAAATATAGCATACCAATCTCGAATAAGAAAAAGTTAAATTATTGCCCCGAGAAAGGATCGAACTCACGACCTTCAAACTACACATTTCATTTGATTATGAAACTGACGCGGTTCCTACTGCCCTACCGAGGCACGCTTTTCAGATTTCAAAACGGATCCATTCTAGATGACAGCAGAAAATCATACTTTTAGACATTTCTTCCCTTCCATATAGATCAAAAATCCCAATTTGAATCTTGGTACTAGAAAGCATAATGCAACAATATAATAATAACTACCGATACATATATTTGTTTCTATTGAATCTATTTTGTTTTGCGGACTTATTTTTTTCATGAATACAGGGCAACAGTTTTTAATTCACCTTAAACTTACAATATCTTTTGAAATGCATTGAAATCACTTTTGCTTATATTGTCAACAGAGTGCCTTTCTTGTTAATTGAAATTTTATTTTGTTATTTATATTTAAATGTTTAAGTATGTATACATATAAAACGCGCACAAATGCTAATATTGCATTCCCTGAATCACTTCATTACAAGGTGTTAATGATGGCAACTCGATAGACAATACATTTTATTTCTCTCTCTCTTTCACAACTAAAAATCGAAACATTCCATTTTTAAAAACAAAGACAAAAGATTGTTCAAATATGTTTTCTATCACAAGAATTTGCACAAATAAAAAGTAAAAAACCTAATAATAACTTCAAGTCCTAAGAACAAAGCCGGGAAGGGAGAAAGAACGAATTCATTCTTCTTTTTTCAAAATTTGTGCCATTTTCCCTACCACATGTTGTTCTGAGAAAATGTTGGCCCACTTGGCGTCTTTGGCACGAAAAAGGATCGGTTTCCACCTACGCCAATTCTGCGCGCCCTTCAGAAATTCTACGAAAGTTACTTTCGGCGAAACGACCTCGATATTAAGAGATTTTCGAATATCACTTTACTGACTTCTGCCGCATTTGAGAATGAGGGGACGTGAAATTATCGTTTGGAGGTATCCCAGGAGGCACTGGCCATCCCTGGACTATGCAGCCACTACAGTCTTGGTCCAAGTGGATTTTGAAGTCTTTGGTGATTTGCACGGTTCGTATCATTTGAAAAATTTTTCTACATATAATAATTATGTAAAAAATACCTAGTATTTTTAATTTTAAATTCGAGCGGATAACAAATAAATCTTTCAGTCAGTTTTTTTGTAAACATCTTATAAATAGATTTAAAATGCAGAAAGAAATAGCTTATATTTTTCGAAATTATTTTTTTACTGCGTTTTTTTCCAAACTATTTGCTTTTTTTATAGATTTTATTAAATTTATGAAATATTCATATATAATTTTTTTTCAAGATTGTCTAAGTTCTTATAGATATAAATTAAATCAATGATTAATCCAAATTAATAAAACAATTCCAAATTAATAAAAAATAGTGATAATTTCTCCACGTGACTAATAATCTGGACAAGATCTAATTCTAAAAGAAATTTTCACTTTCGCAAAATGCTTTCCAAACTGTGTTCATATTTGATTCAAGTATTCCATAATTCGTTCTTATAAGTGACGATTGTGTTTTTTGTGCTTAATTTTTGTTTTTATAGTCAAAGTTTCGAACCTAACTTACGATTTAACCCTTCTTTGCATGATTTTTTCTTTATTGGTGAAATTAATCAAGTTGATATAATTCACGTTCAAAATTAAAGGAAAAATGGTTAAAAAAATCTTAGTATATATTTATAGTATAAATTTAGCAAAAAACAATATGCTAAAAATTTCCATCATCATCCAAAGTTAGATCATTAGCTTAGTACTAAATAGAAATAAAAGAGGAAAATAACAGAAACACGTGTTACAAACCTTTCTTACACTCATTTTCAATTCTTTAGCAATAGAAACTCTAATATAATAAAACAAAATTATAAACGAAATCATACGTTTATTGCAACTACAACAAACAGCGGAATGAGACAACTTTAAGCACTGATAATGACACTTGTTTATTTTTGACAGCTATGTTTCTTTTTATGCAATGGACATTAAAAAGGTATCCCAACACGATCAACTTAAAGTGAACTTGTTCTTTTATATAATTTTTGGGCATTATAGGTTATGATGGAAATTTCCACCATTATGCAAAGAAGGGTTAAAGTCAATTTCGGACCAGTATAAAACAAACCAATTGAAATAGGTTGAGTTTTGTTTGACTAATGTTCTTCAATCAATTTTTACATATAGGCCTATTTAACAGATATATCTATAAGTGCAACAGGTGTGTACAGCTCAAAACAAATTCCATATTTGCCTAAGCTTGGTTCAATGAAGAAATAACTTCAAGAAAATTACACGATAAACGTTCATCGACCGAAATTCGCTAGGAATTCGTAGGCTACATTATGCTCTGCCAATATTTATCATTTCGAAAAAGAATAAAATGACCACAGCCTTCATTTCAGTACCTCAAAAGTAGTAACGAATCTACAAACTTATTATTGACTCAAAATTTTTACAAAACATAGTATTGCTTACATTTTTTAAGACGGTTCACCACCAGTGGGAATATGCTCTTTGAAGTGGAAGGTTCGAGGCTCGTATCCCCCCCTGTTAGTAGTAATGAAAGTGATTCTCCGTTTTTGTAATTATTTGTGCATATTTGTCGAAAGTGTGTTTACGTGGTTCCAAAATTCCTTCCATTGAAATATGCATTTTCCTCCAGAAAAGAAGACAAAATATTTTTAATGGTACTAGCAATGGATAAATGGTACTATAGAACTTTGATTGTTACAAGAAGTAAAATTTAACTCAAACATTACAATAACATTTATTCAGATCAGATTTTAGCTTCATATCTTCAAACGTCATCCACTTGAACTTGAATGAAAATGATTCTTGGTTTTCATAGATAATGAATTGTCCTCACACGACGAATAGACGTAAATACAAAGGAGAAAACTCAGAAAACTTCTAAGCACCCACCTCGACAAATGTACATTAAAAAGCCAGAAACTCAACACCAGTCAATAGTGGTTGAGATCGGACATTTTAAAAAATATAAAGCTGATTTCTGATACATTTTAACTTGAAATTTTTCATTTTATAGCGCATAATTTTAGATTACGATATTGTTATACATTTTTGGCTGCATATTTTCTTTCTGAACGAAGTCGTTAAGTGACGACGTCAAACCCCTCTTTATTTTGAAATACTATCAAGCAGCAAAGTCACCACCAGAACTGGTACTTTCATCTCCCCATCATACCACCTCAGCGGAGAGACAATGAGCCTTACAAAACTTTTAACTCTTATAAATCCTATCAGTAATGTAGGCATTTACGGGATCAAGGATCGAATCCGTTACCTATCAGATTAAAAAATGACATCATTTCTAACTAGGCTATATTGACTCATAACAATAAAATATTAGATTTGGTGTGTATTTATTTCTACATTATTTATTTATCTCTCATATTATTACTGATATTATTTATTTCTTCTTACTATAATGCCATAAGACAGAGCTATAACCCCAGTTCCTTAAAGTAATAGCCAAATGATATTGACAAAATTTATGCCCATGAATGGTGTTGACGTGAGGTCAAATGATGCTTTAGATTATTAAAACTAACACATATGATAGCATTTGTGAATTTCTGTTCAACAGCTCGTGGGTACGAATCCCTCATCAGATTTATGTTTTGCATAATTTGAAATTCAGATTGCGATTTTTTCTACTATTCATATGTGATTCGAGTATATCTCTATATAAAATTTCCCTTTTTAAAGAAAGTTAGAAAAAGAGAACAGATTAAATTGATGATAGATTAAATGATTAATATAGATTAATAGTGTCTAGGAGAGAAATCAAAGGAAAAAAGATTTGAATTCAAAGGTAAAAATAGTTCCAATGAATCAAGATTTTATATTACAATTTCCAAAAATTTATATATTAGGTTGGGGAAAAAGTAATCCATTATTTTTTCGGTAGACGTCTGTAGTGATCGATATCTTGTGAGGTATCTATCAAACAATTTCAGATTTATGCTCGTTGGAAAGGTGACTTTTGACACTAAAATATCCTCTTGCGGTTTTTTGTTTGATTCATTCAGTTACGAGTACAAGGTTTTAAAAATGGAAGACAACAAACAGACAATTCGATACATTTTCGTTTTTCTCTTGTAACGGCGAAAAAGATAGCCGGGTGTCTAAAATTGTGAAAGGTGTTTATCGTCCTATATAAGACTGTAACAACCAATTACGTACAATTTTTGTTTCGTCGATTCCGTTCGGGTATTTTTGATGTTAGAGATGCACCTCGCATGTGGATACAGCATCGTCGAAAATGTCTATAAAATATCAAAAATGATCGAAGATAACCGCATGTCAGTAGTCGTAATGCGCAAGACCTAAAAATCTACATGAAAGCTGTTTTAAACCTTTTTACAAAGTGAAACCAAAAGAGGTTACATAAAGTTCACGTAAAAATAATGGATTTCTTTTTCCTAAAAACTAATATTTTAAATGTTTCATTTCTATTTGAAACTACTATTTTAAAGTAGTTTTAATATTGGTAAACATAGTTTCAATATAGGGCATTGATATAGAAAAACAGGACATTTTAAATGGACCGGACAGATTAAATAAAATGAATATTTAAATTAAACTGAATATTTAAAATTCCTAAGAATTCCAGAGATTTCATACCACGGTTCTTTCCTAAAATTCAATTTTTATCTCCATTTAAAACTTCATTTTGAAATGTATGAGTTTTTGTTGAAAAAATAGAATAGATTCAATGAAACAGATTGAATTCGAGGAAAAAAAAAACAATGTCAAGAATTCGACAATTTAAACTGCAATTGTCTTTCTTAAAAGTCATATTTGTCACACAACTGTTGGTCTCTATTTCAATTTATTTTGAAAAAAAAAAAAAAAAAAAAAATACATGAAAAGTAAGACAGATTAAATAGCTTTCTTTAAAAAAAAATCGAATATCTTGTTATATCTGCTGGTACAATGATAAAAAAAGATCCCATATCACTAACACCCACTTTCGAAACTTAATTTTTTCTACTATAAAAAAATTTCTCTATTGCAGTCATTTTGGCCTTATCCCAACCAGCGTTATTTTTACAGTCAGATAAGTAGAAAGTCGGGAGATTCAAGCTGTTTATACATCCACCCCAACTTTTATAAAGACACCGCCGTGTACCAGAAATCAGTGTACCACAAAACTGTAGGCGTGCAAACTAAGACTTGTTTGTTAGCAATAGTTACAAGAACGGCCTAGAAAATGAGTGACTATTCTTAAAACAGAATAATTAATAGTGGTAATAAGTTTTTAATATAAAAATGAGTAAAAAAAGGATTCTCATAATTTTATTAACATTTAATAGGTTGTTTATCGATTTTCAGACCAAATAAATTATATTTATTTTAGGCCGTGAGGGAAAAATTTTTGTTTTTGTGTTCTAAATTTAATGGGTTCGAAACCTAGCTCCCTTTTAAGACCGTGGTACAAAGAAAATTATCCCTCGTTAATATTTCACATGGTTTACTCAAACGGAGTTTGGAAGACTGCCATATATATATTAGGTTGGGGAAAAAGTAATCCATTATTTTTTCGGTAGACGTCTGTAGTGATCGATATTTCGTCAGGTATATATCAAACAATTTCAGATTTATGCTCGTTGGAAAGGTGACATTTAACACTAAAATATACTCTTGTGGTTTTTTGTTTGATTCATTCAGTTACGAATACAAGGTTTTAAAAATAGAAGACAACAAACAGAAAATTCGATACATTTTCGTTTTTCTCTTGTAACGGCGAAAATGATTGCCAGGTGGCTAAAATTGTGAAAGGTGTTTATCGTCCTATATAAGACTGTAACAACTAATTACGTACAATTTTTGTTTCGTCGATTCCGTTCGGGTATTTTTGATGTTAGAGATGCACCTCGCATGTGGATACAGCATCGTCGAAAATGTCTGTAAAATATCGAATATGGTCAATGTTGACCGCAAGTCAGCAGTCGTAAAGCGCAAGACCTAAAAATCTACATGAAAGCTGTTTTAAACCTTTTTACAAAGCGAATCTAATAGAAGTTACATAAAATTCATGTAAAAATAATGAATTTCTTTTTCCCCAACCTAATTTATAAGCATTCATAAATAGCCAGGTATTTTAAATGTGGTACAAAATTACCTGGAATTACAGTCAATATAAGAGCTGAGGTCAGTAAAAGAACAAACAAAAGAGAAAAATAAGTTTGAAAACGCTGTGTGTATTGATTTGGTTCGTTTGTTACTCAACAATCAATTTTTGCACACAAGGGCTAATTAGAACAAAACTTACAGCTTAAAGTAGATTCCAAAATTCTTCCTATATCCATACCCAAGGTGAGATTCGAACGCACGAGCTGCTAAACATTGGGCTGCTAGATCGGCGATGAGTGTACATCAGAAAGATCCATTGTGACCAAATCGCAAATCTTCTCCTTCTCTCCAGAATGGAAAGCCTTGAGTTCGATCCAAATCACTGTTAGGCAATTGAAGATGGATGATTCCTTTCTGTAAGTACATCTACGTGGTAGGTGCACTGAGGTTTCTGGATATCTCTTTTGACACGTGAATATAGCCCACTACCCATGTTAAAATTCTCCCAACTGCTATATATATATATATATATATATATATATATATATATATATATGTCTTAAGCTGAGTTAAAGGGTAAGGAACCATTTTCCTTCTATTCATAAAGAGCATGATCAAGGAAGATTCTTGTATGAGCATCTTCGTTCTATTCCTATCACCGGAATGCAACAGGTTTAATATTTTACTCACTCGATTATCATCTTGCTGAAAAGTCCTATGTACGTTAAATGACCGAGAGTCCTATATCTTTTTGTGAAAAAGAGGATGCTGCAGTTTATGAGATGATTTATTAACATCAAATATTACGAGGGAAAAAAATTGTGTATTATTTGCAGTAAATAACAGTAGGACAATTTATGACAACGCTTAGGAATAGCTTAATAAACGGATTATGTTGAAAGCATTTGAACATATGTCTCATCTTTAATTTCAGTGGAGATTTTTTATTTATAGTAGACTTTATTTACATATCAAAAAGAGAAAATCCAGGAAAATTATAATGCCTCCACTCCGGCAAATATAGGCTAAAAACAAGCGCTGCATCCATTATCAATTGTGGAATGGTGATTGGGATATCATATCCGATATTCCACACCATCATTTGGCGTGTTCTACCACTTTGTCACAATAAGTCAAGCCACAAGAACTTAAAATGTATGTGATAAGCTATTCGGAATAAATAGTTTCTGTTTACTTTTGAGCATTCAAATTTTCATGTAAAACTTTTGTAAATGTCGCCATCTAGTGAGACGCAGTCAACTAAAAATAAGCATTTGATTAAGATTCTCTGAAAGCTAAATCATATTTCGTTTTGCACAAAATGCCAATAAAGTTAACCAGCTATCATAGAATGAATACATTTCTATCTCTTACCCGAAGTCTCCTAAACTTGATATAACCAGAAGTCAGTCAAATTATTCTAAATTATATACATATATATAGGAAAAATTAATCACCTTAATTTGGATTAAGATAGGTAGGAAATACATGAATGAAATAATTTAGTGGAAATTGCTGAAGTTTAATAAGCTCTTGATATTAATTTCGAAATTGTGCGCAGTAATTAAAAAACAATTTTACATTAAAATACCCCAAAATTCAATCATTCTTACTTGATAAGTCTGCTAATCTTTCAGCCATAAAATAAAATATTATAAAAAAACAGGGACTTCTTAAATTTCAGCAATTTTTTTATATTCATTATTTAAAGTTTTACTAAGCGAAATTGTTAATTAGAATATTTTTCTCTTGCAGGTATGAATTTTATCACAGTAAGTATTGATTCAATGTTTATAATATTTATTGATCAAATATTTACAATCAAAAAATTCTTTTGTCATTAAATATGTTACCGTTTAATTTAGTTACTAAGCAAAATTAATTTTCAAGCGTTCAATTTAACACAAAAATTTATTTAATTCTATAAGTTTTGTTAATGAAATAACAATATGTTAAATGAAATGTAACGTGGATGTAAATATTGGTTAAAATTCTCCTTTTAAATTCTTACTATTAGTTTACACTCTATATATAGCTTGTTCAAACTTTTAATTGTTAATAAAATGCTCTTTATTCATGCATTCAAGTTCAAATGTATTTTTTAAGCTTGTAGTGGATTACACCTGTCGTTAATACAGTTTTTTGGAATATTTATTCATTAATTAAATTTAAAATAATTTTAGTTTTATATGGGAGAAAACAGTTTTCTTGTGGTGCCATCTGTTGGCATTAACAGTTACTATTTCTATCTTCACATTTATTACAATCTTAAATTTATTTTTTTTACCTTGTAAATGAATTTATTCCATTGAAATTTCAACTTTGTGATTTTGAAATACATTATGAGAGAGAATCTTTCCTAATTTTACAAAAGAAATGAAAATTATTTATAAAGCATTTTCTGCAATGTAGTGAAACGAGAAATTTGTCTTGTAATAGAAGAATTGATAAAGCATCGTTTTCTATAGATGTTATGAAGCATGTTTTCTGGTCGAATATTGTCGAAGCTGATTAATGGTATCGATCTTTGCTTCACAAATGGACAATGCAAAGTTTAATAAAAAGTAACTAAATTTTTTCTTTGACTTAAATGGGAATTGATTTATATATATATTATATATTTACTATTCACGTTACGCATAATCTTCTATGCAAGATTTCCAAAATTGATGAATTTAATTTCCAATTATAATATACTATGTGTGAACTAGTTTTTAGTAGGAATTGACCTAATTCGGATCATGGATCACGTAGTGGGTTTAATACTTGACTTAGCCGAAGACTCATTTTACTGAAAGTAATTATACATGTTGAATGTTCCACATTTGTAGACTTGTTTTCTACATTGCAATGCAAATCTATTACAAAGCCAAATTCATGTTACTAGTGCCATTTCAACATGACAATGCAAATTTTGTAATTAAGTGTTCAAGACAGTCTCTCACTAGAAATTCTTTCAAAAAACAATAGTGAAATTTCCCAAAATGCTTTCAAGGGGCAAAATGTTTCTTGGAAATATTGTCATTGGAAGTTATTTTAAACAGGATAATGCTAATAGGTCACAAGTTACTCTGATGGGAGCTGTTTCCTATCTGGAAGTTTGTCACTAGGACTTGTTTCCAACATCATAATTTAAATATACTGTTGTCAATGGTGCTCAAAACACCTTATTCTAGCTGACTTATGAGCTTGTAGGAACATCTTACATAATTGGGCTTGTTTATTGAGCATGTTTGGGATGTCACCAGTGGGTAGTAGAGAAATCATGGCAGATTCTAAGCCCAATATTTAGCTCTCCAATTTTCTACGACAAAACATTCCGCATAAAATATTTATGGCATCCAAAATGAGTAGATGCGGGATAAAAATGTTCAAATAGTATCAACTTAACATTCTACAAAATAACGTTCTCATCATCAAATATAATTGCAATTTATCAGACAGCTTCTCTATCAATCTATGTTATTATTAACTAATAGACTAAACTAAAATCTGTAACACGATAGCCTATCGGGAGGCCAGGGCCCACAATGCTCATATCTGTTTTCTTGGCCTAGGGCTCTGGGGGGCGAAGCATATGTCCCGGTTAAATAGTCAGCCTAGCTGAAAACACCAGCGTTTAGTTCTCAAACATGCTTGGTACTCAGTTTCAACTCACAAAAGGTACGAAAGGCTGAATCAATCTTGCCCAGTGCCAGGACAGAATTTAAGACCAGTAGATTGGGAGTTCTACCATTACGCCACCTGGCTTCAGTAGCAACTAATTCTTTTTTGGTTTAAGTCAAGCTAAGGTTTAATAACCGTCTATGTTCAACTTTTGCTCCTTAAAGCTAAATTAACTGTTTATTACGATAAGAAGTGAATTCGAAACTATGAAGAGAAGTTCGAGGGTTCGAAATTCCTGCTTGGCAGGAATCGAAACCACACAAACTGGAGGGCAGAAGCAGTGATATTCCTGCTATCATTCTGGTTTTTGATTACAGTTTTCATATAAATGCAATATTTTTCTAGTTCAAATATTTAAGAAATGCATAAAAAATGGCCAAATCTTAAAATTTACAGATGAATCAAACCAGAAATTTAACAAAAATATTTCATAGAATTGTTACCAATACCTTTCAAGGATTATGGGCGTTATAATTTCATTTCTGAACTTACTGTTTTCTCAAAAAATGTAAACTAATTTTCTCCTTTTAGACTGATAAGATGATTTACTATTCACTCAAATAGTAAATGCAATATAATAATTATTAGGTGAATAGCAAGATCAAAATTATATAGTATTTCCAACTGCCTATTTTGGACAATCAAAGACGCTATACGTAGGCAAATGTCTCTCGTAAATGTGAATCACGGACAACAGAAGAACATTGAACTTACTAATAACATAGAGGCCAATTCAGCTAGAATGCTTCCACCTGGGTAAGGTATCGAACCCGCTATTTTCCAAACGTAAAATGGTATTTTCTCTCTAGGATTCTTGAAAATGTTAACAGGATTAACTCGATACTTAAAAAAAACTCTAAAACTAACAAATAAATAGGAAAGAATTAATGCAAAATTAAATATATGTTTGGAAAGTCGACATACTTATTTCTTTAATTTTCCTTCATTAATTTAATTTCATACTCTATCACTCAAATGTTTTGTCAACAGCATGCGAAAGAGATGGCGGATCGCATAGGAGTACGAGGGTGGATCAAGATATCTCCCTATGGCACAGCTATAGGACAGATACAGGGAGAGAAAGACCGAGTGGATGAAATGTAAGTATACTTTTTAATCAATTTGAACGTTAGGACAGTGTACTAGAAAGATAGAAAATGAAAAATTGACTTCAGTCAAGAATTTAATGGGTATCATAGTGAGGCTGCCCAAAAGCTAGACACACTGAATAAGAAAGAAAAACGTTAGCTATTATCATAGATTATATGCCATTTTAACGCCCAAAACAAATCCTTAAGAAATAGAAAAAGCTATTTTGATGAATAAATCATTCCAAACTCATAAAAACTAAGGGAAATACATACATGTTATGAGAGGTGTAATAAGCATTCATACCATCAGGTAGAAGTTTGAATGATAAATTTCTTAATGTAAAACAATAAGAATTACTTAAATATTTCATGCAGGTAACAAAATGAACAAATATTAAAATTCCAGATATAAGCTATTGAAACACGCATTCAAAATGAAGTAAGAAAACTCTTTTTGTGTCATTATTATACAATTAGTCCTCATACCATAATAAAGTAGACTACATTTATTAACAACTCACAAAATACACGTACTCGAGTTTACTTTTATTGAACGGCATGCAAATTATACAATTTTTCAAAGTTAAGTTTGTCATTTATAAGTTGCAAATTCAGTTACTTAAAAACATACTTTCAGAATAGACATTTTAGTTGCAAAAAAAAAAAAAAAAAAAATTATTAAGTTGTTTCCCTAAGGCCAAGTTTTATTTTTTTTTCGGTTTGGTTTCTTTTCCTAAAGTAAATTTTAACTCGTTCTTGGAGCAGGACTTTCAGTTGTTACATTGTGTGGGTTTGCTGATTTAGAATGAATACATATGGTGAATAAACTCTTTAATCTCTAATAATTCAAAAATGCTGGAAGTAACTTAAAAACATTTTTATGCATGTCATAAGACAAAAGCATCACAGCAAACACAGATTTACAATACAGAACTATATCATACAGTTTACAAGTTCAATCTGATCTGAACTCCAATGGAAAGCACACAGGATATATATATATCCTGAGGTGACAACGAAAAATCTCAAAATATTCTCTGGAGAATATTTCGAAAGGTCTGTGTTGGCAAATGAGCAATCTCACGCCAAATTTTCTTACATTACCATTTTTTCTCAACATAAGGTTACTATAAATTAAACAAACCGCCATTCGGCACAATTTCTTTCATTTTGCTCAGTCTGATGAAAAAGCAAATCTTACAGGAATGCTACTCACAGCTTAAAGTGGATTCTGAACCACAAAAAACATCGAGTCTTCATGCACCAGTATATTTCCTTGTACCCCAGACTCAGTTATGTCCACAGATTCTCTCTTATATTCCTTAGTACTTTTGTAATATTTTGCAATTCAAATCACAACTGCAACCAAAACAAGTAATTTCACATAGCTTTTGATGTGCATTGAAAAAAATCCAGAAATATTTTGAAGATTATGTTAATAAGTTTCTATTGTGTGAAAATATAATTCATGACAATATATTTAAATGTAATCCTTTACAAAATAACTAAAAACCTCTTATGTATAATTATTTAATGTTACACTAACATTTGCAAGATTCCCAACTAATGTCATATCATTGACAAACACTCAAATTCTTATAAGTATCAAACCAAAGTATTACAAGAATCATTCAATCAAAGAAGCTATGTGTACTCAATTATGTATAATTTTCTTTTATATCAATACTTAACATACATAAAAAAATGTTAACTTATTTCCAATAGTTTCTGTTTTTATTAGGAAATGATAGAACACTCATGGTTCACTTTTGCAGACTAAATTAAAATTTTTAATTACTTTTGGATCACCAAAAAAATGCAAGTAAAGCTTTATGAGTATAAGAAAATTTTCAATATTTTATGTAGAAAATACATAGAGAATTACATGACTCTGAAATTTAAAGATAATTATCCTTGCAATAAATTAAACAGTCTTGACTAAACATAAGTGTATTAGTAAAGTTCAAAAACTGATTAATATTATGCTTAGTTATATAAAACTAACTTGGTTAATTAAGGATGTGTTCCATCACAAAAGAACAGGCATCCTTAAAATATATACATGTTCTTATATATTTTACCCGTGAATGTTATTTAGTGATAGTATAATAGTGAAACCAAGTCTTAATGAATATAAAAGCAAACTTATTTTCTAATTAGTTGCCAAATATTTAGAACAAATACCACCACAGAATAATAAATAAATATATACGTTAAATATTATAAACATATATATTTACTTTTTGTAATTACAGGGCTCTGTGGTTAAGACATACTGGTAGTCCCGGAAGTCGGATTTATGTCACAGATTTTCAAAACTGGAGAGTAACTGATGGATTTGAATATCGAAAATTTAATGCCAGAGTATAGGCACCTTGTAAATGAAAATGTGTATAATGTGAATATAAAATATGTATGTTTACCATTAAATATTTTTAAATACTTTTTTTACCTATCTTAATTTTTAATAATAAACACAATTAAAAAAAATTTTAACCACTTAATTTTTATGCTGCTTGTGAAATTAGCTATTCTTTTCAATGGTTCTCATTTAATTTTTTAATGTTACCAAACATATCAAGCCTTGAAAATTTCTAAAAATTATTTATTCAGACAAGCTGTATGTCTTTATTTAACTTTACTTAAGAGCCTGAAACTGATATAAAAAATTATTTTCCACAAATGAATCAATAGAAAAATAACTTGTTAGATTAAAACAGGGAATTTATTTTATAAATACATATATGCACAAAACATGTATTGAATACCCTTATTGAAACAAAATTTACATGAGAGTGAAGATTATCTTGTCAGTGACATAATGGCAGCTACACCTATAAAAAGAAGGCAAATATGTAATTAAAATTAAAAATTCATTTAAAGAAATCAATGATTTTAAGATAAAAGAAAACAAGGAACTTGAGAATAAATCCTGTAAAAAATTGTAATTTAAACTATATAAAAAAAATCAAAAAATAACCAACCATCCCTCATACTATAAATCGCATAGCTTTGCTGTGTTATTTATTTGAAAATCAATTAAAAAATCTTAAAAGTTAACATTTAATGTCTAATGGAATCTCAAACTCATACACTAAAATATATTTAAGTAATAAAAAAATTATTACTGAAATGAGATTTTTCCAATTTTCAACTGCACAGGCACAAAAAATTGCATTATTTATGAAATAATCGATTCTTTTATAAATATTTGAATGATACAAATTACAATTTGTTCTAACTGTTCAGGAAAATACAATAAATTCACATTTTGTTGCAAAAGCACATACTTCTAAACCAATTATCAATCTTTAAATAAATAATAAAAAATCTAAAATAATTTAATTTGCTGTCAAAATCCATTTTTCATTTTTTTTTTGTTTTATTCCTATAATAATTCAACTTACTGTCAAAATCTATTTTTTCTGTGATATTTTTTGTTTTGATGTTTTCCTCTTGGTTGCTAATAAAGATCAAGTTCTTGGACTGTTCCTGCCAGCCGTATCTGTTCATCCAGCTCTTTAACTGGAAATCTAAAACAAATATAAATAGTAATTGCATAAATAAAGAAAAGCATTTTAACGATTTCACAGAGAGAAATAGGTAAATTGAAAAAATAATTAAATGGAAATGCATATTTTGGATTTAAATATTTTCAAATCCAAAATATGCATTTCCATTTAATTATTAGATTATAATTTAATAATTATAATAATTTAAAGATTTTCAAATGTAAAAAAATAAAATAAATATTAAAATGGGAATTACTGAATATCATGAATTATTTTAATTATTAATACATTCATCCAGATATTGACGTAAACATGAAAACATGTTAAATGCAAATATTAAGCCATTTTTTTAAATACTTTACTGAATAACTTCTTTTGAGAAATTTTACATTCGGTTTATTTTTAAAAGCCAGTCTATGGGAGTTTTCAAAATATTAAATGCTTTAGCAGTCAAACATCTAAGGAAAATGAACTTCCTCATTTTGATTTCTTCATCTATTGGAATCATATTATATTTTCCAGAATTGATTAATATTGTTTGAATTAATTAAAAAAATAGAAAAAAAACAGCACGTAAAAAGTTAATTGGGTAAAGAAAATATATTGAATTTTTATCGTTAATGCATAGGTATGAAAATAAAACCACATTTACATTTTCTTTGATTCCGATAAATCAATCTTTCAGACACTAACTTTTTAGGATTTTTCCAAATATAAGGAAAGAGTACAGGTTTGCATAGAAAATGAATGTTCACTGCCTAGGACAATACTGTTTCTGAATTAAAATGACAATATTTTTAAAAGAAATTTTTTTCTGCTTTGGCTACATGAATTTTTGTCGCACTAGAAAAATCTCGGATAATGCAATGTTACTAACTTAAAATCATTTTTTAAATTTCTCCAATTAAACTTTTTTTGGCTATGTTGTTTGGAATTTTTTTTCATTCAATCTACTGAATAATGATACGCTGCTAAATATAGAATTATATTTACAAGAAACAAGACTAACAATGAAAATAAAATGCATAAAAAATTTTAATAAGTCATTTATTGAAAGGTTACTTATCTCAATAATTTAATTCAGAACTCACCTGGTAAACCTCCAAGAAAAGATGTCAACGTGTCTTTTTCAATAGTTTGGTATGTTGTATTAATAACATGACAGATAACTGCAAAAGATCAATACTAAAATGAATATAGGTATTTTCTTTTTATTGACATTTCATAAGTAAAATTTTACTTTAATTCATTAAACTTTGAATAATTACTTTAATTCATAAACTATGAATAGAAAGAAAATTACATAATATGTTAAAAAATATTATTAATTTCCAATGTTTAAGTTATTGAAAAAAGGTCATATCTAAAGAAAATTGAAAGACAATCACAAAAGAAGATTTCATTTCTTTGTAGCTCAACAGCCATTCCCAGCATATCAGGGCTATTTAGACCTCAACCTACAGCTTAAAATGGATTCTGAACCACAATGCACATTGAAGCACAAGGCAGGATTTAAACTGTTGAACCAAAGCCCAGAGTTCTAACCATTCAGATACCAGATTGGTTCACCACAGTAGAAAATGAGACGAGAGGAAGAAAATCATTAAAGAATGGGTTAAAAACTAAATAAATTATTAATTTATTGCTAAACTCTACAATGGAAATTACAAATTTTAAATACACAGTGATACCAAGAAACAAAAATACTGGATTTAAATATTTAATCCCATAAATGCATCAGGAGAATAAAATCAGAACTTTCTGTTGCAATGTTTTCTTTACATATTTTAAGATTTTAATTTTTGACTTAAACTACTACAACTTGGATAACCAAAGAAAAACCTATGATGCAAATGATAACATTTGAAAAACAATTGTTTATTTGTGTTTACAAAAGTAGACAGGCAATTTTAACACAAATTAAACAATTTTTATGACAATTGGAACTGTGACAATTATTAGCTTCAGTTAACAAGGTATATTTAAAACAAACTTCAAACACACATTACACACCTTAAAAGAACTTGAACACCAAACAATATAAAAAGAAAAATGCGAATCACTCTAATGGAACCAGTATTCAAATCAATTTGGACATGAAAACATGATGGGATATTCAAATATAAAAATATTTGGCATATGGGAGAAATTTTATTAACATTAATTCATATTTTTTGAAGCTTTCTACAACTTTTTCCTCTCAGAGCATTTTTTATTATATAGTAATAAATGAAAATCCCCGAGAGAATTTTTCCTTTATTACTACAATTATAATTTTCAATCATCACATTACCGGATGGAAAAAATACATAAATATCAGAGGAGGAAATTACTTGATTAGGGACATTCATGCAGTAAACAAAAGCACAACCTAAGTTTATTGAAATCAAACCAATAGATTTTATTTTTCAACAGATAACCATTTTTTCAATCAAACTTATACTTAATATAAAGTTAAACCTGTTAAAGTAAATGTTTCGATATCATTTAATCAATAAAACGAGCAATTGAAAGCTTTGTAAGGATACACTCTCACAAATTTTGATATATGCAACATGTGAGTGAGAACCAGCAAATTTCCCTGTTCCTCAATAATAACAGGTAGAGCCTTGAATTGGGCTCTACCAGTTAGAAGGAAACTGTCAAGTGGGAGTCTTCATAATTCAGAAGCAGAGAGCAAGCAGAAAACTCCCCAATACTTGACTTTACCACAGAAGTATCATTTCATTACAGAATATTGCAACCTTTAATTAACATGACAGATCTTTGAGTAAGTTAGGATTTAAACTCACTTGACTAGTAAACAATATCTAAACCAATCACAGCTATAGTCAATACGTAGGTATTCATTGAATTTTTTTTTATAGATTTTAAAAAAGTTTCTACCAAATATGCATAATATTTTTAGAGTAATTACAATGATTTTACTTCTGATTTCCTCAATACTTTTAGAACACATTGGAAATTTAAATTGACGAACGTTTTTTTCATAACAAATAACAATGAAATCTATTAACATTGAAAATGCTTCTAAGTAAAAAAATAAGAGGCATTTGATTTAGTTTAAATGCATGTAGATAGTGCCTAACATCCCAAATAACCATATTTTACAACTATACAATTTTCAATTCACTTAAAAATATATTATATGACTGAAGTATTATTATAATTAACAATAAATGATATATTTATTTAAAATATACTGCTAAAACGTATAAAATTACTTATGGTTCTTCATCAGCCAAAATATAAAGAACTTACTAAGCAGAAATAGTTTATCGAAGTAAATACAAATTTTTAAAATTTTAAATCAAAACAACCAGAAAAAAAAATTGAAATAAATTCAGTTGTTACTTTTAAAAATCAAACTTATTTAATTTTTCTACAGCTTTTATTACCTTCAAATAATTTTAATGATATAAAATCATTATTGAATTTTGTAAATAACATTAAAATTCTGAAATATAATTAAATGAAGCAATTACATACATGCATGCATTAATTAAAATTTATGCGATAAAATTGTTCACTTTTATCACATCAATTATATTAAAATATACTTTACAAAATTACATACATTTTCTTATTGAATCTTCAAATCCAGTGATACCAATTGTTGATACAAGGTTTTGTTTCAATGCATTCTGAAATTAAATATTTATGAAAACACAAATTAAATATTAAAAAAACACACACATATTCCAAATATTTAAATGCAAAAACTAAGATCTTACCCAAAATTCAACAAATCGACATGTTTCTAGGAGATTATGCAGATGCACAATGTGCTTAATTTCGTCCTCATCCAGCTATATATTTGCATTTAGGAATTTTGCATGTTCAATAATAAAGAAGTAAAAAATTAAATGTTCACATTTCAAGCAAATGAAATCATTTATATTGATTCAAAGAAATTTTTATTAAATGAAATCATTTATATTGATTCAAAGAAATTTTTATTTATTTAAGAAATATTAACATAATTAAAGCTAAAATTTCAAAAACAATTTTTAATTTCTAAAGAAATCAAATTGTTTTAATATTTAGTGAATAATTGCAGCCACAAAGCCCATTCTCGTAATTTTTGGTAAACATTACCAAGGCTTATTATACATGAAAAAAAAAAAAAAAAAAAAAAAATTACATTATTACATTTTTTACTAAACTGTGATTAAAAATAAATGAAACACAACATTAAATTAACTTTATATTAAGATCATTTTACTTTTAGCCTTATTTCATTATATTTCATAGTATTTAAGAGCATATATTTCACATTTAAACTATAAATTTAAGAATGATATAAAATCTATTCTTATAATAAAAAAAAATTATTTCTTTTTTTACTCTTTTTTTTTTATATAAAACCAAAAATCATTTTACAGTTTTTAAAGTTTAATATTTTAGACTATTACTTGATTTTATAAAATTTAAATGTTTCATGTACACTATTGAACATTTTACAAAACTTATTTTAACAATATTAACAAATTAAAGATCAAACATTTGAGAAAAATTCTTTGCTTACTATTTCATATATCTATTAAAACATACTAATTACATTTCTACTATTAAGTTGCCTTAATTACAATTAATAAATTTACTTTGCATTTTAAGTATGTAAACTTTACTGATTCTATGACTGGGATCAGTAAAGTTTTCACATAATTACAAAGATAACTGGATTATTGGAGAAAGTTAAGAGTAAGAAAACTTGTTTTACACTATATCTCTTACACTTATGTTTATTTATTTCAAATATACATTATTTACAGAATTTAAAAAATTATAAAAATCTCAGCAATGCCTTAATATCCTAAAATTATTTCTTGCAATACTTTTTTAAATAAAATCATCTTAAATTCTAAAATCAAATTTCCTTTTATGTTAGTCTACATATAAAATATTATAAATAAACATTCTTTAAACTGAACCTTTAGCAAACTTTCCTTTAAAAAAGTCATGATTGGACAAATCTTGAAACATGTAATTTTGAAACTAACACCTTTTTTCTCGATATTCAGGAAATATCCAAATTGATGAATTTATGCATAGAATTCTTTTTTAAGAAATTAATTTTTGAAACATGTCATTGTAAGAAAAAGACCTCTTTAATTTGCTCACAGTGTAAAAGGAACGGGGGAAAATAATTTAAAAAAAAAAGCAGAATAGCAGTTTTATTATCAAAAAAATACAAATTATTACATATTTTCTTATACAGATATAAATATTATTAAATTACATACTTTTATTAAATAAATAATAATTTTATTATTGATTTTAAAAGTTTGTTAAAAACTATATTCAAAATTTTTAACTAGTTTATAACATTTTAACTAATTTTGGCAAAAATTAAATAGAGAATACAGATACAAATTTCAAAGAAATCAAAAAATATTCTTTTGTATTACAATAATATTTAAGTAGAAAAGGATACATTTTGTTGTTCTATTAGACATTTACAGAGGACAAAATCTGTATGTGGCAAGTTTGTCAAAGCTTTCAGTAGTATTAACTGCACAACAGGAAGCCTATATTGGCTAGGATTAAATTGGTACCTAAAAATAAAAATAATGTTTTTTTTTTTTTTATATATAAAATACTAGGTAACTTGATTTTAAAATACATGATTAATTTCTAAAAGAATTATGTATAATTCTTTTAGACGTATACATAAATTCCTTTTTTAGTATGATTACATGAGATTATCCTTTTGGTATAGTTTCACATTTGATGAATATTTTAGCAGTTTTGGGATACATTTTAAAATACATAATTTTTCTTACAGATTGAGAATATAAATAGTTTGCAACATTCTATTTTAACAACCTTAATGTTTGTCATTTTTTTAGGGAACCTTTGAATGTGATTTAACTTCTTATTTTGATTTAGTCTTGTTAAATAATTTAAGAGACTTTTGTAAGTTGTTTCAATATTCAACTTTCTAGTTGAGTATCAGAATAGCATTATTATTTTAATTTTACTCCATTTTATATTGTTTTCTGGATAATTTTATTATTTTCAATATTTTATTAATAATGCTATTTGTAGACAGTGCAAATTTTGATTCACTTTAATTGGTTTTTTATTTATTTAACATATCAAATTATTTTGATGTTTTTAAAGAAATAAATTCAAATGGTTAAAATATGTGTTAACATAGGCTCTTTTTTTGTTTTGGCAAGTCATGTCGAATGCTGCTTCGATTATCTTTTATTTAAACTATTTTAATTATGATCAATTTCAGTTTGTGTGAAAACAAATGTATAAAATTTTATTCAATTTATTAGGATATTTAAATACTGCTTTGAAATATCTATTTACATTTGCTTGTTTTCAATGTCTATAGAAATGATTTCTCTCTAATCATTAATTTAACATTGCCAATATTTTATAGTTAAACTTCTATATTTATCATTAATTGACATTAATTTATTCATATAGATTTTTACATTTTTAAAAAATATGTACAATTATCTAAATTTAGCTATATTTTTCAA
>JAPDSC010136320.1:0-15616 GCA_026290005.1 Latrodectus geometricus
TATATATATATATATATATATTTAGCAAGTTTTGTACGTATTTCTGAGAAAAGTATGGTGAACATATGAGGATCACTTGGAAATAGAAAACTATTAAAAGTTAACGTGTATAATAAAAGAAACAAAATAAAATATTTTATGGCTGAAAACAGTTTTTGTTAATTTTTTTTATCTTTTACTCAGAAATTTTATGGGTGATGTTCTTGTTTCTTAAATTAAATTATTGAAATTGAATCCTTTACACAATTTTATATAAATTTCAAATTCAATATAAATTTCACTTCTACTGATTTGAGAATCTTTCTGAAAGATATTTGATCTTTTCGAAAACTTTTGTGTATTGGAAAATAAAAACTAACAAATGGGCATATCCTATGTACCTTCCTATAGCATAAGCAGTTTTGGTAAAAACAATTTCAAAATAAAGCCATTATGGTGTTGTTTTACTTCCCATGAAAATGGATTTTAGTAGATACTAAGTTGTTACACTTAAAAGTTAAACTGTTAGAAATAAATCCTATCTAAATATCATAAACAGTGTAATAATAATAAATAATCTAGATAAATCTAATAATTATTGAAAGAAAATGTAAGCAAATCAAGAATAAAAGGTTTTTTTATACACTTTATTAAATCTTACTAAATAAATAAAAAGTAAAATAAACGACTTATATTCTTTTTTATTTTAATTATGAGCTTAGATTTAAAAGGTTAATACTTAACAATTATTTTATAGAAACAGACATAAAAAATAAAAAAATTTTTAAACAATTATCAAAATTTAAACGTAAAAATTAATCAGATATCACAAATTCTGTAATTCGTTGTTGCTTACATGTTATCTTATAGTAAATAAAAAAACAATATATAATTAAAGCTAATGATATTGATAAATTGCCATCTCAATGTCATTAAATATTATATTAATATCAATTATTAATATAATATTTGCTGCCATTATAAAATGTTTCTTTAAAGTCTTTTGATTTTAGTTTGATGATTATGCTAAAATTCACAATATATGGTAATGTGCTAGAATAAATATACAATGACTTAGTAAAATATTGATAAATTTCCTTTTATGAAATTAAAAAATGCAATATAGTTGAATTTCTGAAAGTTTGTCCCAGAAATTTAAGTCAGAGCCCACCAAGTGGATTTAAATATCCATTCATTCATTATTTAATTCTCCCTTTCTTATACCCTATACATATATATTTAACTTTTTATGTGCGTGAAATCACTTACAAAGAAAAATTATTATTAGAAGTTTGATGCGATGATATTTAAGCATGCATCATCCATGAAAATGATCATGGTTTTTAATAGGTTTAGTGCATTGTTGCAGACATAAATTACAAATGAGTTCTAATTAATTTAGTTAACTTCCAAATGTTATGTTTGACATGATTTATGTCCAAGTTACATAGATTTATATCTAAGTTAATCTAAAAAATGAAATATGTAATTTTTAATAATTATAGTTCAATTTAGGCCTGATTACAATTTAATTAGATAAAATGGAATCGAATTCTGAAATGCAATTATTATGTATTTATTTACTTTTCACAAGATGGATTTTTTTGATCATAAAGACGTTAGTTTCTAAAAATATTATATTAATTTAAAATTGCTAAGTTCAAATATTACAGATTTTCATCATTTTCATATTGTTTAAATTGATTTTGCAATTAATATATATTTTGTGTTGCAGAAAAAGCATTTATATATTAAATACATTTATTTTGGAGGTCTAAAGTATTCATTTAAATTTTGCATATTTCACACCACGTATTGAAGTTATCACCTTCTGGAAAATCGAAACACTGCTTTTCACTACTAAACATAAGACCCTAAATGACAAAGGATACCAATCATTATATATTATTTTGAATGTTTTTAATAGAGAAAAAATTACTTTCGTATTTTATAGAATTTGCAAATTAAATTTAACTACTACTTTCTGAATAAAGAATGTATGCTTTGCACTACTAATTTCTAAGCACTAAATTGTTCAGTATTCCCCTAATCATTTATTTTCTTAAAGTCTATTTAAAAAATTCTTAATGCTATTACAAATCTCCCTTAGTTTGAATTTATAACATTCTTAATACAGGGATAATTCCATTCATCGCACTCTAACTTCATGCATTTAAAGCATACCATTTTTATACTCATTCCCAAAGGAAAAATTATCTCTCTTCTTTATACAATTGGAAAAATTCAGTCGAAGATATCGGTGCATCTTTCCCAATAAAACTGCTTTTTTGTTTCTTGTAAAAATTTAGTTCTTTCTATCAGTTAGAAGTCCAAAGTCATACAGAACGATGAGACAGCTTCTCTTTGAAGTACAAGATCCTATAAAACGTAAGATGGACTTCATGTCTCTTAGGCACCATAAATGAAGTAAAGTAGATTTCATAGATACGCTCAGGGCAAGAAAAAAGGCAAAATGTGTGGAATGGGACGGATGACGGCGATAAGTCGATTGTTCGCACATGCTCTCATTCCATGATCAGTTTCCTTTGCCCATCTCGTTTCACTCCTTTATTTTTTGCCTCCCCTTTTCCATTCAGCCACGTGACCCAAAGTTTGTTTTATACCAGAAATTCTTTCTGTCTTTCCTTCTCTTGTTTTCTTTAGTGGAAGTTATTTTTTCTTCGAATTTATAAAAGCGATGATCATGTAAAAATATTTTTTTGCTTAAATTTCGTCAGTAGAATCAACATTCCTTTATAAGGATTTTTTTTGTAGTAAATAATATTTTAAGTGTATCTACTGATGAAATATACTGCACATTTTTTATAAATTTATTGTTAGATATTCATTAATTTTTTTTTAATTTTCTAAAGTAGAAAGTATTTTTGATTAACAATCTTAAAAATATTGCATAAGTTTAAAAAACATGATTTGCATTAAGATTATTTACGTTAAATTCAGAAAAGATTTTTCTGTTATAATGCTTTTTTAAATTCTATGGTTTATTAGGCATTTTATTTATCCTTAAAACATTTTATAATTAAAGAAAACAAATGAATATTTTCTAAGTACTTAACAATTGAAGCGTATGATTAAAAATAAAGGAGAAGTAATATAATTGAAGCAGATAACCTTACATCCTTGATTAAAAGAATGCCATAATTAATTACTGCAATCATTATATTTTCAAAACTGCTTATAAAAAATAAAAAATAAACGTAAAAGTAAAATAAAATAATTGCAAATTTACACGTAAAAAATAAAATACATATCATTTAATTGTTAAGAATCAAGCACATATATTTAGGTTAAATGAAGGAAAGTATTGTGTACAATTAAAAAAAAGCAGTACTTTATTGAAATAATATTTTTTTGCTTAAAGGAGGGAAGATGATGATCAGATGTAATTACATTTTTATGTTTAGTTTCTAAACATGGTGGATTGATGTTGAGCATCATTTTAAATAATCTTACAGAAAATAAATTTAAATATGAATATTCATTGTAAAAAAATATTCAAGTATAAAATTTATAAATTATTTTAAATTTTAAAAAATATATAAATTTCGGAATTCTTTAATTTCAACGCCTTTATCATCAATAATTTAGTTTGCCATAATGTTAGGTACATCAGATAAATATTACTATAATGCCATGAACAGAAAGATAATGTTAAAAATTGATAAATATTACTATAATATCAGAAATTTATATAATTTATAAGCAGGTTGATAATTATTATATTTATAAAATAATCAGGCATGTAAGAAAAAAATTAAATTTTAATTTAAGCAATATTTTAAAAATATATGAAAAATAAGCGAAGGGTAGATTTTTACAAGGATTATATATTTACTCTTCTAATGTATGTCATTAAATAGCTAAATTTTATTTTTTCTTTTAATAAAATGTATTAATCCAATACCTTAAAAAGAATTAATTTCAGACTATTTTGCTTTATAAGTAGAATTATGCTTTATATAATGCGAACAACAAAATATTTTTTTTCATTTTTATAAAAATGACTTTTATAAAATTGCTAGTTTTATAAAAATAAAATTTGTCATCAAAAGTGTTATACAAATTCTCTTTATCAATAGAAACCAAATCGTAAAGTTACAATAGGGTTCTTTTAAGTAATATTTCTTAATCTCATCAAATGTATATGCCAATATGTCGGGCACAATTAATAACATATAATACCTGACAGAACATACTTTATTTTCATCTTTGATATTTATGTTTCAAAAGAAAATAATTTTAAAATAAATTGTTTATCATTGCAAATGAATCATGATAAAAAGATATTATATCAAAATCTATCATATTTTTTACCTTTTTCTTTAAAAAGGTCTTTTATAAGTTTATGTGTTACTTGAGAATTCCTTTAGTAGAATGTAACAATATTCGTTGGAAGGATTTATCATTTTCAATTATTTTTTTAAATTCAATGCAAAAATATGTTTAAATTCAAAACATTAATTAATTTATTATTTTACATTATAATATTTAATGGAAAAGCTTAGGATTTTCTATATCTTACACATAAACTAAGATGAAGGAAAACTTACATTTAATAACTTCTGTGAATGTAGTCTTTAAAATAATACGAGGCAGAAAATAGAATCAATATTTGTGATTTAATACATATAATAATTTACAAAATTGGTTTTTTTATTTAAATATATGTAAAGTTTTATGCAGTGAAATATTGAAAAAATGTCAAATTTGTATCGTTAAATATTGCTATAAAGTTTGCTTTCATATGACAAATATTCTATCATTGCATCACTGAAAATAAACCATACTTACAATTTTGAATTCTTTAATGTGCTATCTACTAATTCTAATATTTATTCAAAAAATGTGTGAAAAAATCCTTTATTCTGGAAACACAATTAAAAATATATTTTGAGATAACATTTGATATTTTCCTGCTAGTTTGATATGTTTCTACGTTTGCTTATGATCAGGTAAACATTTCCACTGCCATCACTGACATATTTCCGTAATCAAAAACTTGAATTTTAAAAATTTCTGTAAAAAATCAATAATTTTTTCAATTATTAATTATTATTAATAACTGAAATTTTTTGGAGAATTTTTATTACTTTTCAGAATTTTTTTTCAGAGAATAATCGTGATAATTAAAGATATTGTTGGAAATAAACTTGAAAATATTAAAAGTAATTTTGCGGTTTTTTTCCATAATCAGCTTTTATGTGAAATAAATAAATAATTAGATCATGAATTACATTTTAAAATAACTTGTGATTGTGCTACATATACTTGGTAAATGATCTACAAAATTTATCCTGAAAATTTAGGGTTACTAGTAATGTCCATTTAGTTGCCAACTCAATTATTGTGACTACTTGAAAAAAAATACTAATATTTTAAAGGATTGCTTGTTAGAATATTTGAGAATATATTTATATTTTCTTTATTCCACTCAATCAAAGTGAACTTGTGAATTTTTTAACAGTCATTTTAAATCATCACAATTAGTTTTTACATTAATAAAACAATAAATGATCTGAAAGTATTTATTATTTAACTATTGATCATTATATTAATCCATTTTTAAAACTTTTTGCTCAAAGTATGAAAATTTTTAGATTAATAGCAATTTTTCGTAAAAATAGAGCAACAAAATTATCTAGAATCACGTCATACCATCAAGTGATTTTTTTTCCTTCCCAAGAAGAAACTTAACCAGGGATTACTTTCCTATCTCGAATGTCAAACAGAACTAATTACCTGTCATCCACTTTTAATCCCACCTCTCTAATATCGTGGGTGAATGATTATGCTGTACCTAGAAGGTTTCTAACTAAGGGTTCTATCAAAAATATCTCATTTTCCCTTATTTTCAATTAGAAAAAGTTTTTGTCTAAAGCTGAAGCCACAAATTTTCTGTTTATGAAATTGCTGATAAAGGTTTACCTGATCCATATGTAAGCTCATTATTTTGTTCTTTTTGTTTATTTTGAGGAAAAGAATTTGAAAAATTAAGCTTCAGTTTTAGATATGAGTTGCTTCAATAAAATATCTAAAGAGCTATGCCTTTTTAGGTTTACAACTGCATGGTTGCATCTGGATAGGGTAAATAGTTATATTTTTTCCACACTAAACAGTCTATAAGTAAGTTATATGATTAAAAATAAAGGCAGTTTTGCTTATGGACTAATAAATACATTACAACTATTTTCAACCAACAACATTATTTATAAATTGTCCTCAAAGGGATAATGACTGACAACAATTAGTTGTGAACATCTTTTAACAATATAACTTCGATAATCATGTCGCACATCCTTTTTAGGTTATGAAATATGATGTATTTAGTTAAGTTTTCTCTTCAACAAAAGATTAAATCACCATAATTTTTAGAAAATGTTAATGATTAAATTTTCAAAATTTGTATTTTGAGATGATATTTGACATAAAATTTATTATGATCAAAAACTTTAAAGAAAAATAATTTGTGATTATTTGAAAGAAGGAAAAACTTATAAATCCCCATTTCAAACACAGAAAAAGGATTCAAACACAAAAATTCATACTATCACTTTGACATCATAATCCAAAATATATAAGCTGAGTTAATTTAGCATAGATTATCTGCATAATATGTACTTAGTTATGCCCCAAATATTTTCAGAAAAACGTGAAAATGATCTGCTAATCTTTTTTTGTAATTTTCCAACTAAGATATCTAATTTCAGAGTTTATCTAATATAAGATCTGTTCAAAATTATATTGCAATAACTTTAAGATTGAAGAGCTTTTGCAATTGAATTAATAACCACAAATAATGAAAAGGAGGATTCAATTGGTTGATTTTAGATGCTTTGTTTAATTATTGTATTTCCAACAAATTTATGGACTTTATCCTACAAAATTGTTTAAACAATTTCAGTTGAATGCAAAGACTATTTGACATTCCGGCAACTTATCTTTGTCTGCACATAGTGTAGAGAGTGATATTTTTCCGGAGGTTGGAAACGCTGTTATAAATTGAATTAATTTCATTTGTAGTAGTTAATGTGTTTAATCCAACAATGTATTCGTAAGTTGCTTTCGAAATTGCACACAGTTTTCAGAGAAAAATTGGAACTTTGAAACAAAAATACTTCTGCATTTGAATACATAATAACCCAGAAACAGACAAAGTAACCTACAAATTGACCAAAATAACCTAGAAACAGTGCCTTATAAATAGATCAAAATAACAATTATTTAACGTTGATCAAGAGGCTATTTTCGTAACACAAAATGAAGTTTCCCGAATAGATCTATTAAAAACAAATCAATGGTCTCGGAACTTTCAAAATTCTCTTTAGTTACGCAGCTATTAAATATTGAAATCGAGATTTCTTTCTTTGCTTTGCAATGCATTTTCGATTGATTAAATATTTGAAAAAACTGAAATAATCTGAAATGAACGAAAATAAAATGCAATAGAGTAGTAAACATAAATATTTTTAAGTTTTATAGTAAATTTGAAATTTAATCTTCAATTATTTTTAAAATGAAAAGAGTAGTAAATATCGTTGTTTTTATGAAAAGAAATCTGATAAAATACATATGTTATATTTAATCTCAGTTGTTACTTATATATTATATGTTCCACTATTCTTAACATGATCAGATTTCTGAATTAATGTACATCCAATATAAAAAAAAATTGATCAAATCAGTTTTAATTTTGGTTTAAATTTATAGACATTGATATTAAAATTTTTGTGTTTGAAATTAGCCTGGGACAACATCATTCCTTTCTATGCATTCATTCTTTGTGAAAAATATTTAAATCTGTTTTAATTCCTGAATGGTGCTATGACTGCTAATATGCGGCCAATTTCGATCGCTTATGATTTTTAATGACATTTTGGACGACATTGTACCCGTGCGAGGTCTATCCTTAACATCAAAAATACATGAAAGGAATCGTCGAATTCAAAATTGCACGCAATTGGCTGCCGTTTCTAGATCGGAAACATAAACACCTTGCAAATTTTAGACACATGGCTTGCACTTTCGTCTTTATAAAAGAAAAACTGTAAAATGTACTGAATTTTCTTTTGGTTGACTTCCATTAACACATCCTGTAACTCACCACTGAATGAATCAAATAGAAAACAAATTATCTTAATGTGAAAAATCTTCTTTGCAAAGATTATAAATCTGAAGTGTTTTGATCGATACCTTGTGATCACTACAATCATTCATTGAAAAAAAATAATGGATTTATTCGTAACCCTGAACTAATATCTAATCTCTAGCTAACAAGTAAAGTGATTTCTAGAAGAGAATTTGAAATAATTAAATACCTACATCAATTCAATAAATTTATGAGTGTAAAAATGATGTTTTTACAAATTGTACAGTGTTTTCAATTATACTCTTCATATAAATGCATAGATTGCTGTTCTTCTATTTCAGATTTCACAGTTTATAATGTGACCTTATAAAGAAATATTTTTTATTATAATTAAAACAGTAGAGAAAAATTATTATTTTAATAAATTTGCAATATAAAACTAAAGCAACCTCTGGTAGCTGTATTTGGAAGTTATTTTTATCACGGAATGTGGGCGTGTGTGGACCCTTATTAAAAATTCTCGGAATGTGGGCCCTTATTAAAAATTCCTATGGTTGTTGGTAGCTCTATCTGGAACACCTTAAAGGTGATTACCATATACATTTGGCATTCATAATGTTATAGTATCTATATATTTAAAAAAACAATCATCAAAAGAACAATATTTTCATCACCTTTCAAAATACTTGTTTGCTTATTTTAATCATGAATTTACAATTTATTTATCAGATTATAAACTTAAATAAATGAGTATTGAAAAATAAAACAACTTTTTAACAATTCCTGAAGAATATGAATAACGAAACACACATTTCTTATTTGTATTGTTTTTATTTATGAATAAATTGATTAATAATAACAAAAATCTGCAAAAATGAATACAAAACTTAATCCTCATTTTATTGAAATATTTTATAAACATTGTTAAATTAAAATAAAATTAAGGATAATTAATATTTAATTAATAATAACCACGACGATTTCTTTAAAATCTTAACTTAGTTGATCAGTTTTAGCTAGTGATTAGTCATACTTTATGCATATTTTTATATCAAAATTTTGATTTCTGAACTGTACAGTACAACGGATTAAATGATTACTTCTAGTTATTCGAGAATTAAATAACTTACTTGTGGTTGTTTGCTGTAACACATATGAAAACACTACCATCTAGGTATCTGCTGCACAAGTTCATATTGATTAGCGCAACATATATAATCTCTCTGTCTCTTATCGATCTGTACCTCACGTTGAAGGCTTATTAGACGGCTAACACGAAATATGATATATCCGCAAGGTAGGTTATACTTCTGATATAAGTGATGTTATATATCCTATATACTATTTCAAGTAAAGAGTAATCCTCAGGTATTATTTGCAGTATCGCACTTCATAAATTTTAATTATAAGTAAAATTTCATCAGTATATATTTAAATTATACAAGACGTATGTTATTGCTCTTGGGAATGATAGTTTTCTTTGTTACAATGGGTTATATCAGAACTACACCAATGTATTTACAGTAACTAAAAAGTGTTGAAGTATTTAATTTCATTCTAGAATATATAATATTTTATCAATTGATTGACATAAATCAATTTTGAAATCATTAAAAACATAACCGAAAATGTCAGAAAATTGAGTTTTATTTATTTTATATAAATTAGCTTCAAATTTTCTTTCTGTAACTGAGAAATGTTTTTGATTTGAAGTAAAGTGGTTTACTTTTAAAATAAAATAAAATTTTGCTTATACGTTATTAGAAAAATATTGTTGTTAAAATATTTGTTTTAACAACAATGTTTTATATTTTTTATTTATAAATCCTTTATATAACCGTCTTTTATATATTATTTATATATAAAGGACGCTTGAATTGTTAAGACTATCCGTATGCATAAGATTTATTTTTTTACAGTTAGTGTTTTAAATTTTCGGGAAAGACATTTTGGCCGAGGTTGCATGATTGGTTAAGGTGTTCGTTCTCTTTATCGAAAGGAAGTGTGTTTGGATCCCGACCGAAGATCAGTTGTGTTCACTAATGGTAGCTAGGGTTCGTTAAATATAATATAGTCGCAATGGCCTCCATGTGAATTGATACTTCTGGGGGTAGTATGGGGGTCTTCTGCTTGGTGACTGCTTCTAAATTACGAAGGTCCACCCACTTTCGGGTAAAGACGGCACACCACTAGGTGCCTCACTAAATAAGTTGCCATCACTTCCGATCCTTGTAGTGGTGAAAGGTGTTGTTTCTAATCTCGAAACCATCTAACATAGCTAGAAAATCCTTATGAATCCTAAAATGATTAAAAACAGTTAAGGATCTCGAAGGACTTCGTCTTTATTAAAACTCAAGTAAACCAAAATATCTGTAGGGATGCCATGTCAGCTGAACAACAGAGCGCTGAAAGGTAAGAATCTTCTAGCAGCTGAGTATTAGAAATATAATGAAAACACTTTGAATTCTAAAAAATCTTAACGTGCGTTATTAATATTTTAGAAATGATAAGGTTACGTTTAAATTATCCTTGTATGGAAATACATACGAAATATATTTAACGTAGTAAAAGCTCAATGAAAATATCAATTAATATTTGTTATTAAAGCATTTTATTAGAATAAAAGTAAAAAATTATCTTAGAATAATTTGGAAACCAGTAGTTTGCAAAAGGATTATTGTTCCATCTAGTTACTCCTTAGCACTTAATATTCTTTAAAAATAGATTAAATTTCGGCTGTTCCTCATGGAATGAATTCCTTATTATCTTTTATTGTTTACATTCGCTGAGGAGCAAATATTATTCTTTCAATTGTAAAATGCCTTACGTGCCTTTATCCTCTCTATTTTTCGAATTAAACAACTATGAAAATTCTCTTAAGATTAATCTATAAGCAAAATTAATATCCAAGTACAAATGTTGATAACAGAATAGATAATTCTAAGAACAAATCAGTTTTATTTCCCTGTATGCTAAAATTGTATTAGTATCACAAAAGCTTTCAGTTTTAAATACACTACAAATGTTTTTTAAATCTTTGTATCCTAATGAAACATTTTGTAAGTGTAAAGGAATTAAAAATCTATGTCTAATGACAAAGAAGGCAACTACAAGATTTGATATCTGTTGGTTAAAATATTAATCTACATTATAAATCTCTAAAATGTTATCGTCTTGATTATTTGTAAGCAAATTAATTAAATCGTTGATATGTAATTTTACCTAGATTATTTTAAATTAGTGCAAGAAAACCGGTTTTTAAAAAAGTAGATGAAATTAATGATTCTACATTTTTATGAGAAAGGTAATGAATGATAAGCCTAAAATATTATCTTCTTGATTATTTTAAACAAGTTAATTAAAAATCATAAATATTTTTTCTTAATTTCTTAAAATTAGAACAAGAAAACATTTTTTTAAAAAAAGTAGAGGAAATTAGTAATTCTGCATTTTTAAATGGCTATTAAAACGTATGTGTCACATCATTAAAATGTCTAATTTAACAACAACATGCGTAGCTATTGATTCAAATGTTGCCTATTTCTTTCGCAGAAAGCTCAAAAGGGAAAAATCGAATCATTGAAATATCATTTCTGCATCTCTTAATGACTATCATTATGCCTATATGGATTTCTTCCTGCATTTATAGAAGGAGGAACGAGCCAAAATTTCACCATAAAGGAAAGAATTTTCACCTCGGGTGGGAAAACAATCATAAGATCTTCACACTTTAATCATTTCGCCAATAAAGGGGATTCTTTTTGAAAAATGACCTAGTGCAATGGGTGAAGCGCTCCCACATTAGGTCCAGAGAATCATCAATTGCATTTTTCTCCCAAATGAGAATGGAAGCAAATAAGAATCTAATAAAAGAGAAATTCTTCTACCTATTGAGATAAATTAATCCAACTTAAGCGTTCGCATAGTTGGAGGGTAAAGAAATCCTTAATTTATATAGAATCGGTAAAAATATCAAAACTATAAATCTTTTTTTGGGGGGATATCAAATTAAGGGGAAGAATTTGCAAATGTATTAATAAACAGTAATAAAACAAAAATGTGAGTCATAGATTAAGAAATCTCATATAAATAATTTCTTATTTAAAAGTTTTAGTTCAGTGATGATGTGAGGGTCAATTTAGAAATAATTTCTAAATCTATCAACAATATCTTTATGAAGTCATTCCTAAAAGCAATGAATCTTTTGCCTATGATTAGTTTATAAGTTAGAACATTTAAAATTGGGTCTAATGAGTGCATAAATTTCTATTGATATCGTAAGAAATTATTTTAGTTTCTTAATATTGGTAATTAAATAATTAATATCAAAATTAGAATAAATTTGATTAGTTTAATGTGAGAGAATTTTTCTAGACATGTTATATATTGCCAATTTTCGTTGATTGATTCCATTGCATGTAATCATCTGGCTCATAGATTTGAATCATGGTCTGTCAACAGAATGGATATTTGAGTTAATAAGTTTACATCAAGCATCATCTGCGGAACGATATTGGAATTCACACATTTTCTATAATCTTCAGTTGGGTTAAGTATTGAACCTGTTGCTTTTCGGATATAAGGAAGAGCGTTTCCTAAAAAAGTTACTCCATCCGCATACATCATGGAAATAGACTGAATATTTGGATAATATTATCCGTCCATGTTTCATATCATGTGCACAGTTACATATCATAAAAAAACAAGCTCAGATCGGTTACTAAAATTTTCCTAATGAGCATGTTTTTTAATATATATCATGTTTTTTTAACCCAATAATGGTTGTGATATAATGGCACTGAATGATGCTAAGAATATTATAAACTATTAAAAAATCTTCAAAAGTAAAAAATTAGATTATTTCCGATTGCTCACTTCTGATAAGTGTAGGCTGCGGTGACTTGGTAGATTATGGAGTCGTCCTCCTTGTCGGAAAGTAGCTCGGTTTCCAAGCTAACCCAAGAACCATCGTGTTATCTAATGACAGTTGGGGTGCCTTAAATAGGTTATGGCCACAATCTTCTCCAAGTGAAATGATACCTTGGGCATGAAGGTTAAGTAATGAGGAGTCTTCTGTTTAGTTCCTACTTCAAAACCTATCTGGCAGCTTCCATTTAAGTGCTAGAGTTTATATGAGGGCACTCTACCGGAAAGTATGCTGGTACTCATTCGCTCATCTCTTCTAAGTGCAATCACTAAACACCCTCAACCGTCTCATGATTTTCAGTCTCTGTCACATGTTAAGGCTGACGCTTGAGCTGGTATTCTTCTGTCCTTTTATCTACACGCTTTACCAAGAGAGGCATATTTTCAAAGTGGATAGGTATTTTAAACATGATGGTTTACTGTTGTGTTGGGTATTAAACTTTCTACTTATGCAAAAAATTAAAGATTGTTTCGGAAAAAGATTTGGATTTATTCAAAGGAAGTGTGATATGTTTCGGTATATTGCATAACGAATGCCATGCGTTTAGGTGTTGCTATATTACCTATGGCATATGTTGTAATAAATTTAGGTGCATTGTACTAATTAGGGAATAGTAATTGAATTTAAATACAGGAAAAACAAATATTGTTTTTAAAATAGAAATACAACTGGATACAAATTTTAATCTAGTAGAACTTTATTCAAGATAGAATTTGATTTCTTTATTTTATAGTAGACGCGGATATTATATAAATAAGGTCTTAAATAAAATCATAATATACGATATAAATATTTGTTAAAAATTGAATATGATGTTACCGAAAAAACGGTATGAATGTTTTACTGCTCATTACTAAAGATATTCTAAGCATTTCAATAAAGTTTCTGCACATAAAAGTTTTAAAGGAAATTGTTTTATATAAATCTATGTATTGAGTCTGTATTGTAGTTTTTATTTTCTTAGTTGATGGAATTTAAAAAATAAGAGATTTCAAACTTACAGAACATTATTTCTGTTTCATTTTCTTTTAGTTATGTTTTGTACACTTCATTACAAAATGACATGCCATTTCTAAGAAGTACAATAAAATTTATTTTGTTATATATAAGCTCAGAGATTTCTCTTTTCTTTTATTATGCCTGTTTTTGAAACTTCGTTTTTCAGTTTAATTGAGTATCAAAAGGTCTATGTAGATACTGTTATCAATTTGGCCTCAAACAGCTTTTGAAAAAAAAAAAGCAAAAAATTAAAATAGTCTACTGAAGTGCATTTGATGCTTCTATTAAGCTTTCTATTATTCATAACTAATCATTCTATTATTCATAATTCTAAGACTTTTATTCTTCTAAGACTTTCTATTATTCATATTAATTAATATTGAATAAAATTATAAAAATTTGGAATTAATGAGGATTTTTAAAAAAATTGTTTGAAGTTAAAACATAATTAGTTTCCCAATTAATGGAGTTGGAATTAAGAAATTATAAAATTAATAATGTTTAGACAAAGAAGTACCAGAAGTTTTCAGATGCAGAGTTTTTTATTCCTTTTTAAAATTGTTTTCTATTACTAAAACTATAACTTTATTAAATTTGATTTTGTGATTCTTACTATGACATTTAAAGTTATGTCTTATATGTAACTAATATTTAGTTAACATTTAGGAAATAAGCATAAGTAAGTAAATTATACATTTTTAACAATATTTAAAAATACTTGAAAGCTGTTGCAAAGTTCTTCTTAAACATATTTTGGGAAAGTTTGTCATAGATAGTTGGAACAATTGCAAAGGTAAAAACCCGGAAAACTTCCAAACGAAAACCCGTCAGGACAGATAATCACACAAGAAATATAGGCTAATCACCTTCTGTTTAATGATATTTTAAATCAAGCTGATGACATTATTCTAAAGAATACGCCTTAGCACTATGCTGCAGTGAACTAGAAATTATCATACTACTTGTAAACTTGATATATTCAATAATAATATTTTCCTTTTTAATTCCTTTAAATTTAATAGCATGTAAAGAAAACACAAAATAACTTATTTTGTTTGTAATTATGGATATTTGATATAGCTATAATGAAATATATATAATAAGTTAATTATATATATATATATATATATATATATATATATATATATATATATATAAATACTGTTGTGTGTGTGTGTGTGCTTCAAACAAAGCATAACTAAAATAGGGGAATCAGATAAATTTAAATTATAAAGCGTATCTTGAGATTATATTTATACTTGTATAATTTTTTAATTAAATTTTTTAAAAATCTTCCTGCCATTTTTCCTATAAGTAATGCTACAATAAATTCAAAATCTATTGAATTCATGTGTAGATGATCATGAGTTTAAATTTAGAAAATATTTAGAGACTTATTAAATATTTTACCGAGAATAGTGGGTTTAACAAAACCTTTATTCATTAACGTCCTTGTGTAGGTGTCATGCAAAATGGGATTTATCCGACCCCCACTTTAGACTGCCACCCATTACCCTAATCACATTCTCGCTTAGTGGAGTTGAGAGGTTGGTATCTACCATTGGCTAGGTGCATTAAGGCAGTCGAATTTATTCACCACTCCA
>JAPDSC010136321.1:0-12966 GCA_026290005.1 Latrodectus geometricus
TAAAATATTACCAAGACTGGTGAAATTTTTAGCAAACCAAAATTATCCGCGCCAAGAATGTGGGCTCTGCTAAGATCCAACCCATCATCTTGATTACATTTATGTCGAGTATAGCAGCACGCGCGTTATTGGTCACAAATGTATATGAATTAATGTTATGTTTCCGATTTAGATTAGTAATACGTTAAATCAGTAAAAAAAAATAAATAAATAAATAAATAAAACGTATTATAGCGTCCTCTACGTTTACTCTTCATTTTACTTTCAATTTTGTTCGTTTTAGTTTTCTTTAAGATGGCAACAGAAAATATGATTAAAAATTATTGTTTACATAGGCAAGTGGTCCACCTTCACTCAGACACTGTGAAGAAGTACTAGCTATACTTGAGATAAATACCAGCAATCAACGATTAGTCATCACTTATGACCAAAATGAGGCACAGCATTCCAGCAAACGATTATTCAACATGTATTCAGCATGTTTAATTTTTTCATACCCAACTGTGCAATAAATTTTTTTTATATCCAATTCACGTGGTGTATATAAAAACTGCTCTAAATTTTCTGTGGAAATTGAAAAATGTATTATAATTAATAAGATGAAGACTTACGAAGAGTGAAATCTACATGAACATGATATTAAAATTTAAGCAATTTATAGAAATAACAAGTGATTTCAAAAAAAAAAAAAAAAATAAAAAATAAAAAAATCGAGGTACTGAAAAAAAAGAAACAAAAGCCTATAAAATTCTTATAAAATCAGTAACTTCATAATTACGATTTATAAATTAATCACACTGAAACAGCTCGTTGATTTATTGATCTTTTTTAAGCCTATTTAAAAAACGTGTAGGGAATAATTTTTAGTTTTCAATCGTTACTTGGTGATATCAAAAATGCATAAAATTAGACTAATTAAGATTTTGTTTAAATTAAATTTATATATTTTAGGACAGTAAACAGCAGCCCGCTGAAGCCATGGCAAAAGAACAATTTTTATCCCTCAACAACTGAAGAAGTGTTTACACGATTTTTAAGATATGAGTGATCTCTTTACTAGAATTAATCATTTGTATTATCTACTTTTATCCATTTCGTTTTGTTAATTTAAAACATTCTCATTTATGATCATCGATGCTTTATTTCAAATATTCTTAAAACAATATCAATACAATATAACAGCACGAGAAAAGATAACTGACGTAAATATTTTTCATTCCTTATTTTTTACAAAAAATTAAAAAATATATAACTTTTAAAATTATAATAAATATTAAAAGTTTATCTCAGTTTTCCTCCAGGCACCTTCCTTTCATCATAATCATGACATTTAATAATGATATAATCTTTTGGAGAAATAAAAACATCAATTGTTTCTTTTAGTTTTATTGGAAGTGACTAAAAAATGTTATAAAGAAACTTTATAATATTTTTGCACCTATGTTGATTATAGCAGAACGCGGGTTATTAATCAAAAATTTCTATGAATCAGTGTAGCGACCTCCATTTTTCCTTCTTCATCATATTTTTAATTTTTGTAAGTTTTAATTTTCCTTAAGGCGGCAACAGAAGGTTTGGTAAAACTATACTTTAGGTTGTCCTTCGGTGAATTTGGTTATTTTTTTGGGGGGGAGTGCATTCCTGTTCGCTCCGATTACAGTGCTAATAGGTATGGTTGAACACTCAAAAATAAGGCAACGTTCGTTGGATTTTCAAAATAATAAAAACATTAAATCAATCAGAGCCTCGATTGGATCTAAACCAATCAGAACACAATTCGATTTTGCCCAGCTTGGCGATCAATCGCGATCACAACTTGGTGAGAATCAAAGAGGCACCCTAAAGTATAGTCTAGCCGAAAGTTTGCTTAAAAAATTATTATTTGTATAGCAACAACAGATTGGTATAAGGAAAATAAATGAGTTATATTCTTTTTCTTAAGTCATCATGTCATCTAATTTTAGTCATCTAGAGTTAAAAGTTTGTCGTGGGTGAAAAATTCGCATTAAATCATCACTTAGTCAATAGTTTAGTTTTAAATTTTTGTAAGTTTTGAGATAAATACCAAACATCAATGATATGACGTCACGTATGACCAAATTGAGACACAGCTTTCGATGCCATGGCGAAAATTATACCGCTATTTCAAAATGAAACTTAATTAGCGACCAATGAAAAAGCTAAAACAAAAGAGCAATAAATGAGCATGGGCGAAAAAGCGCTTTAAATTCGCGAGTTGGCGAGTAAGGGGACCTAAACCGCAATTTAATCGAACTTTTTAATGCTCAATTAGGTATTTTCTGGTAACCCCTATAAGAATGACAAAATAAAACTCCGCACCCAACACCATCAGATTTTGTTAAGCCATTGTCTGTCAAATTGACTGGATAACGTGCAGAAATGCTTGAACTTTATTCTAAAACAGTGAACGATTTTTCATTCTTCTAGAAAAAGTCAAAAACTTTTGTAAAATATTGCATTTACGTACTACTGCCTACCCTGATTTTTGTTTTTATGGGTAAAAATTTACTATACGGTCACCCTTGGCGACTTTTTCAAATATTCGCTTAAAATCTCGTCATTTCGCACAAGAGAGATCTAAAGAAAAACATTAAAAAATATTGCCTGTGCAAAAAAAATAAATTGCCAGAAAATGTTATTTATCGCCAAATGTGGAAACATTGCACCAAAAGTACAGTAAATCTGATTCGATTTTACATGTTTAAAAATTAATTTATCATAATATGCAAGGAAGAAAAAATGTATTAATGTTCTGTTACTCAAAAAGTATTAACATATTGTAAAATACTCATTAAGTCATCTTTTAAGTATAACAGTATTTCCTATCATTTTTTCCATTCCCTTCCACATTGTAAAAATAACTGAATACTAGACTCTCCATCATTATGATAAACCTAAATCAATAGCTTCAGTTTGAGAGTAATTGATATTATGTAAACATGTTTATCTTGAAAACTGAAATGAGAAATGTTTCTTAACCTATGTAGAAAGAATGGAAATTTTACTCATGCATAAGACTTACGAAATATGTGAAAAAAGAAATTAGTTTTGAACAAAGAATAAAAGAAATTCAAAATAAAAGATTATACTTATGATTTTTAATTCATATGGAAATTAAAAATTTTCGACATAATTATTTCATGGGTTTGAACTGTAGCAAAATTTTCATTTTAAACCAGAGATTACCAATGAAAATGATTAAAAATTAAAGGATTGAAATATTTATGACAAGTAGTTTCTATATTCGACGCAATACAATTGCCTAAAAATAATTGTAATTGAAATTTGCCCTCTCCCCTAAAATAGTGAAGAACAATAATATCCTATTCTTTAAGTCTTAGACTTTTGGTAATCGAATAAGTTAACTGATGAAATTTAATGAAATTTCTTTCAGAAATTAAAGTGAAATTAATTTTTATTTAGAAAAATATTGAAATTATTATTAAATCTGCATTTTGTAACAATATAAACGCATTTAAAAAATAAACTTATATTGTCAAATTACGAATTAAAGTAATTAATAAATAAAAAACACCTTTATTTTATAAGAAAAATTCGTTTTAATTAGCTTTTTAAAATGTAATACTAATAATTTTGTGTAAGAGTTTATTGCGAAAATATTTCTAATAAGGTCTGTACTTCCCGATGCATAAAATATGCATGCAATTTGATATTGTGAATGTTCTTTTAATACTATTTTATTATAACAAGTTATTTCACTAATTTAAGAAAACATAAAAAAAGATTTTGACTTTTATCATATATTTGTTATCACATTGTGGTTTTTTTCCTTTCATTATTTACATTATTAATATTTGAAGTTAAAAGAGTTATTATTTTTGTGTGTGGTGATCTCAGAATGTCTTTTAATATACATTTTTATGATTGCGTATAATATAGACCAGGGGAGGCCAAGACGGCCACCGCGTTCGACTGGTAGACCACGAAGACATTTTAGGTAGTCTACGTGACCATCCCGATAATGACCTCGGATATCAACAATTTAATTTATGACTTATGACATAGAATCAATGAATTATTTAAAATAAAAATTTACTACAGTCTACGCTTTAAAACTCAAAACAAACTGAGCAAAGATTTACTATTTAAAGATTTAGGATTAAAGGTTTGCGATTTAAAACCTAAAACGGACATGATGAGCGCAATTAAAACATAAAAAATAAAAAATAAATAAAAAATAAAAAAAACCTAAAAAGGTATGGATCTCAATTAAGAAAACATGAATTGAAAAACTTCAAAAACATGGAGGAAAAAGTGCATCCATAATCCAAATCGAGATTTCGAAGATTTCGCTTAATACTTACTTGTTTTGTTTGAAGAATTTGAAAGAAGATTCACTGACTTAATTAGGTTAAAAGAAATACTCAATTTTATGATATTTCACAATTTAATGAAAATGTCAACATTGGTGGAGTATCTGAAAAAATAGGACATTTAATAGATATCACATGAGTCACGGTCGAGGAAGAAATTATTAAATTAAGATGCGATATATTTCTTAGATCCAGAGCATATTTAGCGATACTGATTTTTGGAAATTAATTTCGGGGGAAACATTTCCAAATTGATTTTGTATTTGAAATCATACTTTGGATCAAGGTATCTTTGCGAATCTGCTTTTTCAACCATGAACAAAAAACAAACATTGGTCGCATTTAACAGATGAACATTTAATTTCGTGTTTATGCATTGCAATAAGCTCGTTCTAGCCATAATATGATAAACTTGTCGCAGATATACAGTGCCAAATTTCAACTAAACGAAGTGAAAAGGATGGCTAGTTTTTGATAAACGAATACTTTGATTATTTTCGTCATTAAATTTTTATTTTGTAAACATTGATCTTAAGTTTTTCTTCAGAAAAATTACATAATTTGCAATGTTTTCTTGTTACCGAAAATAAATATGTACGTTAATTTATCTCTGCCAATGGTAGACCGCCTTTGATTTTTTAAATGTGGAGTAGACCACGGATCCCAAACGTTTGGACACCCCTGATATAGACTACAATGAACATTTTAAAAATTTAGACTTCTACAATTTTTTTCAAAATTTCAACATATGATTTATTGGTTTTCACTAACAAATTTCATTAAGTCCACATACATATTGTTAGTAAAATAAAAAGAAAAAAAAAATTACTAACCGTTGTTTTTCAAAAGTTTCTGAGAAGTTCCACAATCAAACTTATTATCAGAAATTTTTGCATTATTGTTACATTATTTAATAACTGGAAATTTTAAGTGTTCCATTCTTAATCAATGTAAAATCAACCAATATAAAATCAATGCTTAAGTGAGACAATCTGATAGAAATTCAATTTTTCTCAAAATCTATATGAGGTATTGTACATAATAATATTAATTATTATGTGATTCATAGTAAATTTGTTAGAAATTTGGTAGTAAAATCTAATTTCATTGATATAATGAAATAGGTTTTATCTTAAACATTTAATATTTTTTAAGTAGTTCAATTAGTACATTGTGCTGATTTATTAACTAGCATTGCTATCTTTCTGAAAAGAAAATAATTTAAAATGTAATAAATGTTTTTGATAAATCTATTTATTAATTTTAATTATTTAAAAGCAGCATGAAGCTAGAATTTAATTCATATATATTCAGAGATATGTTTATAATATAGTTCTAAACGCAAATCTTGGAATATATTAATCAACCATTTTTTTTCAAAGCCAGTGAAAAACAGCAATAACACACACAATGCTTATTCTATATGTGTATATGTATGAAGTAGATGTAAGAATGCAGATATGGAATGCAAAAGTTAATCATGGTTTTATGTCATGAAATATGTGAAAAAAGCGGTTTTATAAATAAATATTGTACCATATTGTATATGATTATAGAAGTTATACATGAGTATGGGGAAAAATTAAAGAATATTATTCACATTTATTTCATTTACAAGCATATTTCTATTCCTTCTAGATGGCAAACGGAGATTCGTAAATGCTAGCAAACATTATAGCAAAGCAGTAAACAGCAGATTTGTTTTATTCTTCATCATTTAACATTTCTTGGTTACGAAAACAAATATCAACAATTCAAGTACTTCAAGGACTGTGTTTAACGGTCCACAACTGCCCCAGAAGATCAATAAGTTTCTATTTTAGCATAACAAAATTGAAGAATTACTTTAACAGTATTGATATATCTGTGTTTATAATGAATTGGTAAAGTGATGTGGTTCTATTGTACATAAAAGTGTAATAATATGATGTTATGTTTAGTTATTTGGTGTCAATTTGCTTGCTTCTGATTGAGCCAGATTTTGTTGAAATATTGTATCAACCTCCACTTTTCAAATGGGAATTTGTGACTTTTGTGTGCATCACCAGGAAGTCCTAGACCCAATTGTAAAATTGTTTAAATGGCATGCTTTTCTGATTGTCTTATAAATAATAATACCCTACTTATACAGCTGTCATTGTTAACTATTACTTAAGTGATAGATTGAATGAAAGCCATATTCTCTTGACAAAAATCACATTGAAATTCTTTTTGATAAGGATAGTGGTGATGTGCGCTTTTTTCAATCAATCACGCAGTGTCACATTTAGTAATTGTTTTAGGTGTAGAATGATGATTGAACTCTGTAGTGGTTGATTGTCATATCAAGTTTGTTAATTTGTCAATATTATTAAAATTTGTGTGTTATTTTTAAATTGGCATTTTGTTTTGAATATTACCTCTTTGATATAACTTTTGGAAGTTTATATAAAATTTCATAAAAAGAAAAAAAAAAAAAAAAAAAAAAAACTGGAAAATGTTATCAAATTTAATTATATTCCAGACTTAACTGGCTAACTTTTGCTTTCACTTTGTAATCTACTTAAAACTCTGTCTGTGAAAAAGAGCATTATATTTTAAAATATATCTTTATTTTTTCTTTTAATATCAAATTTGACTTGATACAAAATTGACAGAACACCATTAAAATACCAGAACACTAATTTAACTCGATATATACATGTTAAACAAATTAAAAAATTTACTTTGTTTCACATGTATATATCGATCTTAAACAAATTAAAAAAATTACTTGTTGAAAAATGGTTCATACATATGATTTTTATATTAATTATGCAAAATTTATGTTTTCTTTCAATTAAAATTGGAATATTTATATATAATAAATGTTACGTTTTTGAGGCTGAATTTGACCAATACTGTATTTATTATAATTTTACTAACAAATATTCTTTTTATTTTTAGTCACTGATTGAGGATGTAAATTGGCAAATGGAGAGAGAAAGTGTGTTGCAGATAAAATATCAAGAACTTCTTTTGAAGAAAGAAAAACTGCAAGAATCTGTGGGATTAATGTGATAAATCATTGTAATCCCCCCCCCTATTCGCCAATGCTATTCTGTTGTAAATATTCATAACCATACCTAAAATAGGATTTTCTATTCAAAACTTTGCTCCTTGGTAAGCTGGCTAATATTCAGTTATAAGTTTGAATAGTGTGTAAATTAAAATTAATCTAAATTTGTGTTATTTCTGTATTTAATTTTATATGTACATAGATATATATATATATGTATTGTTTTGTATTCTATTTAAACTATTAATTTGAAAAGTACATTTTAGTTAAAAAATTTCCAAACATTAAAATTTAAAGATGTGAAATTTTTTAAAACTAAGAATTATTATCTTTTTCTAAAAAGCTTTAAAAAATCTAGTGTCAATATACCCTACGGCTGTTTCAGGTTAATTAATTTATAAATTTTAAGCTGAAAGTTACTGATTTTATTAGCATTTTATAGGCTTTCGTAATTTTTTTCAGTATTTCAATTTATTTTTTTGAAATCACTTATTTTTTCCATAGATTTGTAAAATTTTAAAATCATTATTTAACTTTCAGAACTTTTCATCATATTAATTAATTAGCATATCTGTATCATTTTTTAACCTTAGAAAAAAATTCGGAACGAATAAGAACCAGACAAAAAGTTGTATGCATTAATAAGTAAAATTAGCTTTAAATTAATATATCGTAGGAAAAAAAAATGTTGATTTTACTCTTCGTAAGTTTTTTCATCCTATTAATTATTATTTATTCTTCTATTTCCTCAGAAAATTTAGAGCAGTTTTTAAATACACTACGTGAATTGGATATAAATATCAGACCGTCTCTCAATTGGGCATGGAAAAAATAAACGTACTGTCTTTTCGTTTGCTGGAAAACTACACCTCAGTTTTGTTATATGCGATGTCATTTCGTGAATATTTAGTATTTACCTCACGGATAGCTGGTTAATTGTGACCGCGTGATGGTAGACCACCTGCTCACTACGTTGCCATCTTAACAAAAAATAGAACGTACAAAAATTAACCGAAGACGAAACATAGAGGGCGCAGTAAGACGTTTTTTTAATTCTACTTACCATTACTGGCAACATCGCATTGCATTTTTGAAATTTGTGTGACCGCATGCTGCTATAGTCGACATAAGTGCAATATTTAACGTGTTGTTGAATAATATTTCGTTATAATTTTTTCCTATTCAGTTCTAAAAACACTAAAAGAAACTATAGTTGTTTTTATTTTGAGAGAACAATATATCGTTAATATAAAATGCCACGAATTATGATAAAAGCTGGTGTCTGGAGGAACACCGAGGTAAGCTTATAATGTTTATTATAAATTTAAAAGTCATATATTTTTTAAAATTTTTTGTAAGAAATAGGGCGGAGATCCCCTTTCGCTTGCCCGATTTGTTTACATTCTGCAATATCGCCAATTTCTGCTCTATTCTCGCCAAATGATTGAAGGGATTACAATTACCATCTGGTTTATCTAGAAAGGGTGTATGTATACCGTATGACGTTAAGATCTAGGCGGTGTTAATAATGTAATGAGAAAATATGATTGGATATAATATTCTACATCATTTTTTTCATGTAATTCTGATATTTCCTGTTTTCGTGACTTATTTCTTCATTAGAATCATTCATTTGTAAATATAAAAAACTGAATTATTAATAGATTTCGATTCTTTATTTCCCTATTAGATAATAATTATATAATATATATTATATAACAGCGAAATAGCAGTATTCTATAATATTTTATATATTATATTATAATATATAGAGAAAATTAAATTTTAAATGTAGAAATATCAAATTCAAAAACCCATAAAATAAACAATTCTGCTAAAATAACTATTTACAAAAAAATTTAACTATTTACAAGAAAATTTTAGTTTTTTCTTCTTCTCTTGAGCTTGTCAGATGTGTGGCACCTCTGCATTTTGTACCATGCTCCAAGCCCAATTTTTTTTCCTAGTTCCATTGTCTTGGGTCACCTACTTTGTTTATGAAGTCTGATAGGCCCTCAATGGAGTTTAGGTGTAACTCTTTAGGATATGGATTACCTAGAGTAATGAATCGTGTAAGGGCAAGAGCATCACACTCCTATAGGATATGATGAGCTGATTCTACCCCTGCATGGCATTTCCTACAAATTGGTTCTTGTTAGTTTTTTCTTAAAAACACAATCTAAAACTAAAAATATTAATTTTAATATTTCTTATTTTATTCATTAAATCATAAATTTCATAAGAATCTAATAAAACTCCACTACGTTAACTGAGACTGTAACACTAATTTGGATAAATTTGTTTTCATTTAATCATTTTAGAAAATATTATAAAATTAAATAATACGTCAGTAATTAATAATAAGAAACCAGTAATTGATATTATATCTACTAATAAAATTGATGATATTTCTTGATAGACTTTAACTTTATACTAGTTTCCTAATTGATAAACTTTTTGTTGTATTAACATTTTATCTTATGAATATGAGACTTTATTTGACATTAATTTAAAATTAGAAAGATATTTGCTCATTCTGTATTTATAATATTTTTTGTGAAGATAAAATATACATACAGATTTAAGGTATTCCTCAAAGATCCAAATTTTTAAGTCTTCCAAATCTATTATTACAATATTATGAAAAATCATATTATTTAGGTGCCTTTAGATATATTGATGATTTTATAATTTTTATTATTTAGAAAAAATTTGATAAAATTTCAAAAATATTTATCCTGAGGACTTTTAATTAATTTATTTATCATAAATATTGTATTATTTTACATCAACATAAATATCCAAAAATTTATTTTTAAATTTTAATCATATTTATTTTAAGTTAAATAAATTAATTTTTTGGATCAAAACAATTGCATTTTGAAAAACCTTTTGAATATTATACTTTTGACTACATATTTCAATGAGAATAATAAATAATAGTTATTTGCTATAATACAAAATCTTTGAATTATTTTATTTATTTAAAATGCTTTCACAAAATAGGCTGCAAATAGATTTTATTATGCTTTCAACATTTGACATTTTATAATTTTGAAATCAGTATACTTATTTATGTATTAATTTTTTACTATTAAGGAACAATTAGCATTTTCCTAACGATGGCATGAAAAATTACAAACGTATTTATCTAGTTTATTAACCAAATGAAGAAATTAAATAATCGTTTTCCCTATTTTCAATTCCCATTCCTATAGGTAACACTTTACTTATGTAAGACTCAACAAACTGTTGATTATTAAATGTTGAGCGTGTCTTATAACTCACAATAACAAAGTTTTCAAAAATTATAAAACTTAAAAAAAAAAAAAAAAACGTAATGTTGTATTCATAAATTTCATTTTGAAATCAAAAATCAATTTTTCTGATTTAAAATCTAGAAAACCTTTTAAGGAACCTTTCTAGAAAACTTTTTAAGGTTATTAAGTAAGGTTTACGCAATGGTATTTTCTTTCTCCTTGAACAGATTTATAACATTCAAAAATAATTTTAATATGGAATTTTTTACAATGTAAAATAATAAGTACGCCCGCTTTATTTATATTCTCTAAAATGAAACTTTTTTTCAAGGAAAAAGATAACTTTTTCATATAAATTGAAATTATTAATTGAAATATACTCAAGAAACTTATTCTAAATATTTGAGCAAAAAAAAAAAAAAAAAAAAAAAGATTTTTTCAATATCTGCTAATGAAACACCAACAAAATTACAGATCAAATAAAAATTATTTCCTAAAATAAAAACGTTAAACATCAAATAAATTTGAAATAATATGTAATTTTATTTTTAATTTTCATAACTATATAAGCATGTTAATAAATATATATATTGGTTAAAACTTGTATTAAATAATCAAATATGAAGTATACCATCCACGTTTTCAGAAACTTTCAAACATGTTTTCAAAAATTTGTTACAGATAATGTATATTTTATATGGATAACTAAATAAGTTTATAAAAAGAAGGGAATTCCATTCTTCATGTGAACTATTATATTGATATTCATGTGCATTTATTATATTTGAGAAATTTATTCAATACTTAATCAAACCCGACATGTAATTAATTGTGACATATATTTCATAACGTTTATTTGGAATATATATCATAATAATAAATCTTTTCTTTTAAGAATATAATCATTATTTAAAAATGAGGCAAAAGTATTATTTATTGAAAAGTAAATTTTAATTTTCAGGTATAAAAATATTTACAAACAATCTTATTATATATTGTCCAAAGAGTTATAAATACCATAAACAAGACTTATTAACTATGATAGATGACTAAATTTAGTGAATTTAACACTTACAGTGGAAAGTTTTTGTTCAGATTTAAGGACAGCAAGAATTTTTAAATAATAAATCAAATTTAGACATCAAAGTGTGCCTTAATCCTGTCAAAACATATGTCAAGAATGTGAATGTAAAAACGAGAATACATGAAATTATAATTTCTTAGAAGAATGACTATTGATAATATTACTATCATTTTTATAATGGATGGAGTAATCAAAAAATTTCAATTTTTCATCAATAGAATTGCGATTATTAAAATAAATAAATGAATAATATAAGAATTTGTTATCCTTTGAGTGAGTACAAATCTTAAAATATTTATTTCAGTCTTAAGTATTATAGTTAATTTCACTTTTTTAAGAACTTAAAAATTAAATACCAAATTTAAAATTTATTAATTGAAATTTTACGAATTATTGAAATGTAGAAAATATGTATGAAATAAAGGGCAAATGAAATTGATAAATTAAAGAGATTTAATACAAATTGTTGACATGATTTTAAAGGAAATATATTGCTGAGCTATAAAAGAAATATGTTAAAAGTACCTAATCAAAGCATTTATTTTGACTTAAGATATAATTCCGTTCAAAGCAATTAAATTTTATTATCATTCTGTTACACAACACAGAGGTGTTGTAAATGTAATATTTGAATAATTTATTGATAAAATATATTTTATCCTAATTTTTAAAATTACTAAATATTGAAAATATTATTACTATTTATAATGAGTGATTTTAAATATTAGGCTATCTTTTTTTAAAAAATACTTAAAAATACTTCTGATTTTGTTTCCCCCAACTTCCTAACATGATTCGTTCTGTTACATTTTGACGTCATTGACCACTCCTTCTATTTCCGGTCCTTACCTCTGCGTTAGATTTGTGCGGTTCTAATTCTCGCTTTTTACTTTTCGCTTGTTAGTACTTGACTTCTGGTTTGCTTGATCTTGTTTGCGTTGATATGCATTCAGCATTAATAAATCTTTGTTTTGCCACATTGGCTTATCTGATTGAAGATGAAAACAAGGTTCGAGATTTTTTGGGAGACATGGGCATTTTACCGAAAAAAACTGATATTGCTCCGAAATGTCCAAGATGTTTATCAAACATGCGAAGTATATCTTCGAATGCATATTTCTCAGGTTTCAAATGGGTATGTGTTAAGAAACATACAAATAAATGCTATGGTGTGATCAATCCAGCGGATAACACCTTCGTTCACAATGCCAAGACATCCTATTCATCATA
>JAPDSC010136326.1:0-12796 GCA_026290005.1 Latrodectus geometricus
CTTATAAATTCTACACTAAAATTTATGACAGTATTTTCAATTTTAATGTAACAAAAATTTCAGAAATCATTTTAATAATATTAGGTATCATTTAATCAAAAGTAAATTTTTTAAGAAGTCAGTATTGATGTACTTTACTAAATTTTTCCATGTATAACAAAAAAGTACATTATGATTAGATACATGTTAAGTGCATAATCATGGAAAAGTAAAAGCAACATTGATGTACTCTTTTCCTTCTAGTACACTGGCCTGCAGAGAAATATTTTATGGGAAATGTAAAAGAAACCATAATATTTTAAGTAATAACCAACACTAGCAAATTTTTGAATAAATTAAAATGAATATGAAGGAAATATTTTTATATTTTATTGTAAATTACACACTTTTCTGTGTATTCAAAACAATTATATATATATATATAAATTTCCAGGATTTTCATAACTTTTAAGATATGATCAACTTTGATATTTATTGATATAAAATGAGTAGCATAAATTTATTAAATATTTAAAAAAAAAAAAACCCAATTTAAAAACGATCGTTACTATGTCAATAACACAAAAACTTCCTATACCAATATTATAATAATGTGATAGTAATCTATTCACAACAATATACCTCCGTTATCTACACTAAATAAAATTTTTGTCTTTTAATGCAATATCATGCTTTACGACAGCAAGTTATTTTTTCAACATAATTCTTTGATATGCAATGAATATACTGGTATAGGTAATCACCAATGGTATTAATAATCAAGTGCTTTCAGAAAAAGGCAGATTCTACATAAGAGCAATATTACAAGAGCGATGAAAATACATGGTACCATTTTGAATTAGATGCAAAAACACACATTAATTCAAAAAAACATCAAAGAAACATCTTTTTTAACTAGTGCAAGAATTTTGATTAATTTAATTAAGAATTTACTCAGAGTTTGCTTAAGAGTTACATATTACAGAACAATATTTTTCTATTTTATTTACATAATAATGAACCCTCCCCCTCTCCCAAAAAAACGAGCTCTACTCAGCCGGTTTCGTCGCCAAAAAAAATGGCGCCGAAAAAGGCCCTACACCAGTATAAGAATCGTCCAAGGAATTCCAAGGGATATTCTGATACGGGTTTACTATAGCAGATCATTTTAATGAAGAGTCTAAGCAAAAGCAAGGAAACGTAAACTTTTCACAGTTCAAAATTCGAGTTCACTGCTCATGTATCTTCACTTCGTTTCAAATAAACGTGAAAAATGTGACAAGAACATTAAAAAAATGTTCGTAGATTAATATAGTCTATAAAATAATATACAAGGTTATTCAATATTCAAGAAATTTAGACGGAAAATGTATACATCTTTTATTAACATAAATAAACTTTAAAAATACTTTCAAGTCATTGTTAGAAAATAATTCAAATAATTGTAATTTTTAGGTTTTTGAATCAAATTAATTTTTTGAATATTATATTATTTAATATCAGCATTCGGCATTCATCTGTATTCAAAATATTGCCAACATCAATAGAAAATTCGAAAATATTTCTCTGCTACTTAAGACGTAATTGAAATTTGTCAGTAGCCGTGGGTATGCCTCCCACTTAAGATTAGCGTGATTCAGCTTTATTGCAGTTAATTTGCTATGACAGTATACAGTTTACAAACAGGTCGTAAATTCGGTAGACCATCCGATCGAGACGCCGTCTTACAGTGTACAAATCTCGTCTCATCGATGTCATAGCGTGGCGTAGCTAAGACGTTGTTATGCATATTTTAAACCATAAGGATTTCTAAAGAAAATTTTTCATTTGTGCTTTAATTATATTCTGATATGTTTTCATTATATTGTGGTGAAACACTTCTGCTCGGAAGTTGGCAGCAGCAGCTAAAAAAAACTTTCTAGTCTGTTACAGCTACTTTCTCACAAAATTACACAAACAACTCCCTCACTTAGGTAAGTAAGAGCGCCATCTATATTATAACAGAGGTCTTAATATACTCCCCCGGGTTGAAATGTGAATTTCAAACAAAACCATAAATTTACATTACAAAACATCATGACATAATGTAAATAATAACTTCAAGTTTGATAAATTCACTTTTTAACCTTTGACAACATTAAACATCATACAATAAACACACATTACAATATAGATAAGAAATATGTAAAATGTACATCAATGAATAATATGCAATTCAATTTTTGTTGCACTTTCGAATATGATCAATATTTTTTTAATTTACAGGTAAAATACTTAAACTTCTAACATTTCGTTTCATAATAGTACCATTTAGCAATCTAACATTTAAAACTCTTATTTTAGAATCCTTACCAGAGAAAACTTGTTCTAGTCTTAATGGGCATTAAGCATTTATTCATTGGAAGATTATCTTCTTTTATCAGAATTAAAGAACCTATTTCTACATTATCATTTTTAGACAAGCATTTCGTTCTTTCTTGCAAGTTGCTTAAATAATTTCTTTTCCAGAGTTTCCATATTTGTTGAGTAGTCTTTGTTGTTCTTTTTTATCCATTTAGATTACTTTCTTTTATATTAGCTAAGTTAGGTTCATTAATATCTTTTAAATATCTGCCTATCAAAAAATGACCTGGACTTAATGTTTTAAAGTTACCAAAATCAGAACTTTATGATTTTGGTAATTTAATTAGTCTAGAATTAATCATTTCTTCAAATTTAATAACTATAATTAAAAATTCTTTTAAAGTGAAGTTGTTGTTTCCTACTACCCGCCTTAAGTGGTATTTAAATGACTTTACACACGATTCCCAAAGACCCCCAAAGTTAGGTGATCTAAGAAGTATAAAATTCCGATCAATATTTTCGTCCGAAAAACATTACCTAATTTATCAGGATTTTTATTTTTTTAGAATTTTTTCAGTTTTTTATTTGCACCAACAAATGTTTTTGCATTATCCGTGAATAGCTTAGAGCATTTACCTCTTCTAGCAATAAATCGTTTTAAAGAAGCTATAAAGGCTTCCGATGACAAATCGGTTACTATTTCCAAATGAACTGCACGAGTAACTAAGCAAATAAAAATTGCTACGTATACTTTATTAAGCGTTTCTTTTCTTCGATTTTTAAATCTAACATGAAATGGACCACAGAAATCAATACCTGTAAAATTAAAGGGACAAGTTTGTTCTATTCTTTCTTTAGGCAAATTTTCCATTATGGGATTCTGCATTTTTGGCATATTTTTAAAGCATATCAAGCATTCATGCACTATTTTCCTACGTTGATTTCTACCATTAAGTGGCCAAAATTTTGGTCTTATGCAATACAATGGGTTGAGGATTAGCATGTAAATATTTTTCGTGATAATATTTTGAGATAACCATAGTTAATTTATTAGGCTTAGGAAGAATAATAGGATTTTACCTATCGTAAACAAAATTTGAATTGTTTAATCTACTTCCAACACTAAATATATTTTCTTCATCAAGATATGGATTTAAAGATTTTAATTTAATGTTACCTAAAATGGGCTCCTTTTTGATTATTTTACTTATGTCTTCCGAAAATTCATCTTGTAGTATGAATTTTACCCTAAACATTTCTGCTCGCTCAATTTCTGAAGATTTTAATATACCTGAGCTGAAGATTCTAATATACCTAGTCAAGGTCAGCTTCTTAACAAGGGAAACTCGACTTATTTCAGCCTCATTACCCTTGTAGACTTTGAAATTAACTGCTGCACCATAAGCCTTGTTGCTAGCATCCGAAAAGCCCTGTATTTCCACATATTTATTGGAAGAATTTTCCAAAATAAATCTCGGGATTTTCAATTCTGAATGATGAGGAAATTCCGTACACCACTTAGACCATTGTTCTTCTATATCTGTAGGAAGCTGTTCCTCCCAGGATAGATTTCTTCGCCATAATTCTTGCAAAATACACTTAATTGTTATAGTGAATGGAGTTTAAAGTCCTGTCAACTTCCCAGCAGCTTGTAAGATGAATCGTTTCGTATTCTTTTTGGCATTAAGGAATTCTATTAGATTTTTTACTTCCACTGTCAGGCAATCTTTGGCAGAATTCCAAGTAATTTCTAATATCTTTCCTAAACTGGTTCCTGATTCCACAGAAGAAACTGGTGAATGAGTATCAAAACTTTCCTTATTCCATCTGTTCATTAAGCTCAATTTGTTGGATCTTTTTAGTTTCATACTTGTTTCCTGCATTATTTCGTTTGCGTTATAAGAAATTTGGAAGGTTTCTTCAACATTATTAGCTCCAGTTATCAAACCATCTACTTAAAAACAAGTGTTTAATAAATGAACTGTGGTTCGATATCTTTCACCGCGATATCTTTCAATATGATGCTTTATCGTGATGGCTAACAGGAAGGGGCTTGATTTTACTCTCAAGAGAACAGGCTTAAATCTGTGAATTTCAATCCCATAGTTATCTCTTTGGAGAACTTTATCATTTTTCCAGAGGAATCTTGTTGCATCTCTATCATCTGTTGACAAAGATATTTTCAAAAACGCCTTTTCGATATCGGCTTTGAATGCTACTTTATTGAAACGAAATTTGATTAATAGATACATTAAATTTGGATTAAGATTTGGACCGGGTAACAATCAGTCATTTAAAGATATCTGACCATGATCATATGAACTTGTACCAAACACAATGCGTACTTTGGTAGTAAGTTTATCACTTTTGCAAACAGGTTGATGAGGAAGATAAAATGAGTGTTTACCTGAAGAGATTTCTCGGGCAGAGCCTTTGCAATAACATCTGCCTTCAAATATTTTATTATTTCATTATATTTTTTGTTTATGTAAAATGGGGTTTTTATAAAGTCGTTTTGAAGGATATCTAAATCTCCTTTCTGCAACAGTATAGTTATCACTTAAAATAAATGAATTGGAAGTCACTGTAAGCATATATCGTAACGGTATCTTTATAAGTTACTGTTTCATCAAATTTTTGTAAAACATCATCATTAGAATGTAGCTTTGGATCATCTCTTATACCTAATGATTCCAGATCGCAAAATCTTTCAAAATCATTGTTATTATTTATTGTTAAATAACACTGCAATTTATTTGGAATTTCTATTTCGTTTATAGAACTTCCAACTATCCAAGAGAAAAAACAGTTTCGCGTGATATTTTCGTTTTTTAATTTAATTTGATTTAATTTTAATATGTGATAGAAGAAAGAGTTCACCTCCAATTAAACAATCTATTTTTCCTGGCTTATTACTGGCCTAACTCCGGATCAGCATAGTTTAAATTCTTCGGTAAATCTAATTTTGATATATCTATTTGCTTTGAAGGAGTTAAATCTGTATTTTTTGCACCATTAAAAATTTAATGCCTGTTTCAAAATCTTTATTAGCATTAGAAATTGTAGTGAATATCTTTCTTTTAACTGTTAAAGAAGACCCATTAATCCCTGCAATGGGTGCGTTAACATATTTTTTCTTTATTCCTAACAAGTCAGCAACTTCATTCGTACCGAAAAACGATTGCGAGCATGAATCCAGTAGGGAGCGAAAAGAAAATAAACTTCCGTTTTTTTCCTTTTATTTGTATTTTAGTTGTACTTGGTATGGTACATACTTGGGTGCAGCCGAAGGGGAAAGAGAGGCATTAGTCATCGTAAGTGAGCTTAGAACTTCAACAGTGTCGCGCTCTTTCAAGGTCAAAGGTGTTTCTGTTCGTTCGTCGTCCCTGCATATGAGAGTATGGTGTTTCCGGCGTAGATTTTTCTTCTCACATATTTGTCAAGTTATTTGATTTTTCCATTCCGAAAGCTTATGGGATTCGAAACAGTTAAAACAAAGATGTTTCTTTTTTATTTCGTTGTAGCGATCATTAATACACATTTCAGGAAATTTGTAAGTGGGATGCGAATTAATTGAACATATTGGACAATTGGAATGTGATTTTATCATTATACTTTTAAAATAGTTTTCACCTTTAGGCTTTACATATGAAGGCTGTGATTTCTTTGTATATTTCTATTATTTGACTTCGCTTTAACAAAAAATTAATAAATTCTTGCCAATCTAAAAACTCGTTTGTGACTTGTATCGTTTCCTATTGTTTACGCATTTCTTTATCTAACTTTTGAGAAATAATATAGATTAGCAATAATTCAGATAATTTATTCAATTCCAAATCTAAAAATTTCAGAACTCTTAAGTGTTTTAAAATATTATCTGTAAATTTTCTCAATTCTCTTGATGATTCATGAGTTAGTTTCAATAAAGATAAAATTGAATTTATATGTGAGTCCGCTGTTAATTTCTTGTTTTCCTGCCTTTCTTCAAGAGTTTTTAATAGAGAATTAAAAGTGTCATCTTTTGTTTGAATCAACCTTTTAAGGATGCTTTTAAATAATAAAGTTTCTGCGTTTCATGTAAATCATTATTGTAAACAATCAAAGAATAAAATTATATAAAAACGTTCCGATCTTCATAATTACCATAAAATATGGGTAAAGGTATTTCAGGAAGTTTAACCATTGAGGCATTTTGATATTTGTTTCTTATCAAATTCATTTGTATTTTTCAATCTAGAAATAAGGAATTTCAGCATGACCTCAATTTTATCCAGGCTTTCTCGAATCTCCTCTAAGTTGTTTAAAAGTTCATCAACGCACACATTTACTTCTTCTGGTAAGACAAAGTATTCACTTCTCATTCCATCAATACTCTTGCTTATAGCTTTATCATTATCCAGTTTTTAAAAAGTTTTATTTGACTTTCAGTTGTTTCCTGATAGCCCTTTATAAAAGATTCTAATCTTATTATTTTTGTTTTAATGGCACTGCGCTGCCGATTCAAAAGAATTTTGTTGCTTTGCCATAGTTAATTATTTCCTTTACGCTGGTAATCTCAGGGTCACTAGGAACAAAATGTAAGAGTCGTCCTACTAACTAAAGGATTTAAGTGGACTGTATCTAAAAAAAAAAAAAAATAACTTTTATTATATATATATATATAAATAATAAAAAGATTAAGTAAAGGAAAATCAAATGGCAAGCCCGCTGTCACCTTCCACTATTACAGGTACTTTCTTATAAAATTACACAAACAACTCCCTCATTTAGGTAAGTGAGAGCGCCATCTATATTATATATGTATATGCATACCTACAAAAAAATACTTGTTTTAATTAAATTTACATTGAATCAGGTTAATAATTTTTATCAATCAGGTTCTTAGATACACATCACATCGATATATATTCATTCATTAAATATATTATATTTGATGTAAATATTAATAATATGCGTCTTTAATAAAATTCCATTTGGTTTAAGTAAATTAATTCATAGGAGTTGGGGAGTGGACGTTTTGAGGGCATAGAACGTGTAGTGCTTGGCTCAACAGGAGGAGAAGCGTGAGAATGGACATATCAGGTGTTATTATAGGGATCTTAATTCATATTTTCTTTCCCATGAGATGACGAGCCACTACAAGCATGTTAAATGCCATTAATAAAGATCTTAAAATTATTAAGAAATTAAATAGTTTCCTTTTTCATGTTGGACGAATCTATTTTTTGGAAATTTTATTTTTATATCAAATTTTCGTTGTAAAAACATGTAGAATTCCTGAATTTTTCACTATTTCTTTTAAAAAGTCTCATTTTTCATAATCAAATATAATATTACAAAAAAATCAATTCAAACACTTATTTGAAATCTATTTTCAGCCAGTTTGTCGACTTCCACTAAAATTTCTCGAGCTGCAATTAAATGGACATCATTATGACCTTTCTTTCAAGAAGTTATAGGTTCGATTCTCATCTCCAGCATAGATGCACTCATATTTATTCTTAACTATGAGTCATTTTCCAGACACCGACGTTTCAGGAGGAAACTAACAGTGCATTTCTTTATCTATAAGTTCATTTAATAAAAAATTATTTAAACTATTATCATAGTTACAAACTGTTCTATATAATATTTTTTAAATTTTTTACAAGCACCCTTGAAATTTGTAACATTATCACACATAATTTTTTGTGGCTTACTTCTTCTAGAAATAAATATTTTAAAAATAGGAATAAATGTTTTGGTTGATAATGCAGTTACTACATCTAAGTGTATTGCCTTTGTAACCATACAAATAAAAATACAAATATATACCTTTTGAAATATACCTTTACGTTGGCCTTTTTATTTAATGAAAAAAAGTTCCATAAAAGTCAACAGCTGTGATGTTGAAGTTTTTTTTACTAAGTTTTTATTTACTCGTTCTTTAAGTAATTCACCCATAATTTGCTGTTTTAGAACTAGTTTTACTTTGAAGCAGGTTATACAGTTGTGGACAATTTTTCTACAAATTGATCGACCATTAATTGGGCAAAATTTTTTGCGTACAAGATATAATAATTCTTGAGGACGAATATTTAAATACTTCTTATGAATATTTTCTACAACCATTTTTTATTAATTTATGAACTTTTGATAAAATGAGTGGGTGCTTTTGAGAGTCAGCAATTTCACTATTTTAGAGCCGACATCCTACTCTTAATAGCTTATCTTTATCAAGGAAAGGATGCAAATTTCTTACCGTTCTGGTTACTACTTACCCTTCAAATTTTTAATATCCTCTTTAAACAGAGCACTTTGAGCTTGTCTTACCTGTATAAACAAACTGTTTTCGAATTCAGATAATTACAATGGTCCTTTTTTTCTATTGGTAGAGTCTCTGCAGTTATCAAAAAACCTGAAAATAAAACTCACAATACGAAATAATTTATTATAATTATTAGTGATTTTATAGAGTTCATGAAAGAAGTTATCAGCTTCCCTTATATCTATATGTAAGTTCGCATTTGTAATTTTCTTGAATTCATCAATATATTGGCGGTCTAAAGTTGAAAATATTCACTATTTAGCACAAGTGTCTCTTCATGTAGGAACTCTGGTCCATGCCACCAAATAGTCTGGAAGGTGATCTGATCTGGACTCACACCATGGGACAGGAGATCAGCAGGATTGCTCTCTGTCTTCACATGTTGCCACAAGTAGTCTTTAGTCAAGTTTTGAATTCGTTCAATACTAATTGCAACAAATACCTTTAATAAACTTCATGATGTGTCCAGCTATGCCAATACAACTGTTGAATCTGTGTAGCCATGCCAACACAGCTGAAAGTGTTGGCATGGCAAATGAATTTATTGTTTTTTCTAAAAATCTGGAGAGAGCAACTCCGTCCCACACAGCTCTAAACGAGGACTAGTCATTGTTTTCATTCGAGCAACTTTGGTCTTGCTACACTATAGAGTGATAAAATTTTTATTAGAATCATTTACACAGTGAAGATACATGACTGCCCCATAGGCATCATTTGACGCATCAAAGAATCCATGTAGCTCTACTCTTTTAGCTGAATTTATTTGAAAATATCGATCTATTTTTTTTTAATTCAGGTAAGGAATTTCGAAATTTCCTCCAAGCCCTAATGAAGACATTAAAAGGTAATTTCATGTCCCAGTCCAATTTCAAACTCCATAAATTTTGAATAAAAATTTTAGTTTGCGCAGTAACTGGACCAACAACATCTAGTGGATCCAATAACCTTTCTATAGTAGCCAAAACCAAACATTTTGTTGAATAAGTTGCATCAGAAGGGATTGTAGTAAAACAAAATACACCCTCTTTAGGATTCCGTATCATACCCAGAGTTTTAACGCCTTTTTCTATTTGTTTCCCTATTTATTTTCCTTGTACTGCTTTTATGGGGAGGGGAAATTAAATCCTGGCTAGAGGAAAAAAATCTCATTGTTAATAAAATATCGCAAATGAGAAGACCAAAGAGACTTATGCCCCTCTTCCAAATACAACTGCCCTGAATCCAAAAATATAGTAGAAATTACCAATCTAGGACACTGGATAGTTAAAGTTGAAAAATATAGATCACCAGGAGGTGTGGCCCAGTGTCATAATTGTCAACTATTCAATCATAGCAGCGAAGTCTGTAATTTAAACCCCAGGTGTGTTAAATGCGCTGGGAATCATAAAACAGCAGACTGTACTTTTAAAACAAAATTAGAAAATCCTAAATGTGTAAATTGCAATGGCATGCATCCTGCTAATTACAGGGGCTGCCCAAGCTTCCCAAAACCAAAACCGAAAGCAGTCCCACAATCAAGGAGCAACGAAACTAGTCGACAAGTTCGCCCGGGCCTCAGCTATGCTGCGGCGGCGGCGCATTCCCCCTCTCAACCTCCCCTCCCAGAGAACAGCAACCCCCCCCGCCAACCCCCCAGGAGGAGAGGAGAGAAAACACAGCCGATAGACGCCCTAGCGGCCATTGTTAATACTCTAAGGAAAATCTCGGAAAACAGAGCCTTCCTTCAACTAATTGACACCATCTCCAAAGCCCTACCAAAAATCAAAAACACAAACAATGTCAGTGAGTTCTTCTGTAAATTGTTCGAAGCCATCAGGCCCATAATAGATAGTAACAGCACATCAAATGAGTAGCTCGGGTATCTGTTTTTCCATTTGTACATGGAATGCTAATGGCATTCTTGCAAAAATTGAAGAGCTAAGAAACTTCATTGACGAATGCTCTTCTCATTCAGGAGACTCATTTGAGAAATAACCAGAATTTTAGTATAAAAAATTATACCACCCACAGAGACTACAGTCAACAGGGATGACAGAGAACGTTTCTGCCAGCCAGGAGGAACAGCAATAATTATTAAAAATAGTATCCCATACAACAAAATTAACATGCCACAATTAGACGTTGCAGAAGCAACAGTTATAAAAATTAGTTATAGAGACATGACATCCATCGTTCAACATTGCATCAGTGTACATACCCCCCAAAAAAATATTCCAAATTTCCCTATAAGAAACTCTTTTCCCACCCAAGACCTAAGCAAATTATTTAACTTAAGTAACTCAATAATTATAGGCAGAGATTTCAACTCCAACCACACCATCTGGAATTGCAACAGAGCCAATACTTTTGTATTAACATTAAAAAAATTTCACTGATTCAAATAATTACAGAATCGAAGCCCCCAGCAACCCACGAGAATCGGAGGCCATGTCAGAGCCACGGCAACTGTTCTGGATTTTTTCATAATTAAAAATGTTCCATATAAATGCAACATTAACTCTAATGCGAAATGACTAGCGATCACAACCCGGTTGTTGGTAACTTCGACATTACCCACAAAGAGGATTCATTAAAATATACTTTAATACCTAATTGGGACAAATACAAAGACAAATTAATAGAAACAACAACAAATCTGGATCTCCCCCTTGAAACAATTGATGATGCTGAAATTGCAATTAAAAGGCTATCGGAAATTATAATTATTTGTCATAACGAAACCGCGAATAAATACCCAAAAAATAACAAATCATGTTTCCTGTCTGGTGAAATAAAACAAAAAATTAAAATTAGAAATAAACTCAGGAAAATATGGCAGAGCTCTGGTGTCACAGCTGACAAAATTAATTACAACAAATTCCACAATAAACTTAAACAAGAGATTGAAAATTATAGAGAAAAGCAATGGGCAGACCACATCGGCTCATTGACAGCAGATGATGGATCGCTATGGAAAGCGGTAAACTTCAGAAAAAGACAACCCCGTATACTCCCCCCCCCCTCTGAACGGGCCGCATGGTTCTGTTTACAGGGAGAAAGAGAAAGCAGAGGTGATTGGCGACCACTTGGCGCAGCAACTCTCGCCAAATCCTATTGTCAGCCGGATAGAAGCAGTAGTAAACAAGGAGGTCAATGCCTTCCTAAACAAGGGAGACTACCCCCCCCCCACCCTACCGGAAATTACCCCATCGGAAATAGAAAACTACATCACTAATTTAAAACTTAAAAAATCACCAGGAATAGATGGGATAAACAATTCAATGCTCAAAAACCTACCCTTCATTTTCATATATATCCTTTCTAAGCTTTTCAATAAACTATTAAACCTAAAATATTTCCCAAACTTTTGGAAAACCGCTTGCATCTCCCCTATCTTCAAGGGCGGAGGAAAAAACCCCCGAGAACCAAACTCTTATCGACCAATCAGCCTGCTATCCACCAAGGTGATTAGTTTATTATAAAAACATTTTGTTAAGAAAAATATTTTTTATAAAGGTTTTGACTTACGCTCCGAATCTATTAACGTGTTATCGTATTATACTATTCTAAACTTTAAATTAAATATTTGAAATTTTATTTCTATGCTTGGTATGTTGTTGTGATATAGTTAAGCAAAGAAATTTATCCAAAGATGTAATTTCCCCATGGTCAGAAAGTACTAAAAGTACGGATCTCTCTTCCAGGTTTTAATATAGACAATAAGTGAGATATAAATAACCACACGATTATGATACTCTAAAAATTTGCTAAAAGTCGATAACTAATCAATCTATAATGAAATTAAAGGCTGCATTTAACTTAAAATGAATGAGTAGTTCAATTTCTGTTATAATATTCATTATAAAAAGTTGAAATTTTGAAAAATTAGAATTATTTTGGCCATATTCACATTGTGCATTGAATTTTGCAAAATTTTCATGTACAAAAACTGATATTAATTTAACAAAAATTCATATATAAATACTTTGATATGTCCATTTATTATATTAAATATACATTTAACTGATAAAGGTGATTAATTTGTTATAAAAACATTTTTTTAAGGAAAATATTTTTTATAAAAGTTTTGTCTTACGCTCCAAATCTATTAACGTGTTATCGTATTATAATATTCTTAACTTTAAATAAAATATTTGAAATTTTATTTCTATGCTTAGTATGTTGTTG
>JAPDSC010136332.1:0-68802 GCA_026290005.1 Latrodectus geometricus
TTTTTCTCATCTAGAAAAGAAATAATCTCACCACTTTAAATTAGTCGGTATTTTAATGGCTACCGTCTTTTAGACACTGCATAGTGTACATCCTAATGGCCAAGAATCGTTGTTAGGCATTTTAACACACTTGATCAAAACAATAAAAGGATATTGTAAGTTTTACATAAAATAAAGATATAAGCGAAATTTTTTTTGCTGAAAATGGAAGAAGAGAATCACAGATGAAACTTTTTCTGATTTTCAAATTGAGAAGTATGCTAATTTTTAGTTCGACGTCAAAAATGTCTCTTCAGCGGCAGTGAATGAAATTTGACTTTCATCTGAATAAAAGACATTGAAGACAAGGATGATCGGCATTTAGTGACTGCTTTGTTTCGATGAGTACGATGTCTCAGCTGAGTCATTTAACCGATTCAGAAGCTTGGAGAGTTGTTGGTAGATTAGAAGGGGGCCAAATTCAAGCCGAAGTAGCGCAGTCACAAAGTATGATTTCCAGGATCTGGAACCATTTTTTGGACACTGGAAGTGCAGGTCGAAGACCAGGGCAAGGTCGTAGACGGGCAACAACGCTCAATGAAGATCGTTATTTACTGTTAACATCTCAGAGATACCGAAATATGAATGCTACTCTTCTCAAACAACACCTTCGCTCGGCTACTGACACCACGGTTTTAACTCAGACTGTCCGAAACCGGCTCCATGGTAGGTCTATATGCTCGCCGACCGATGGTATGCGTAAACTAATATCAAGGCATCGTCACGACCGCAGGGAGTGGCAACAGAGCATGTGAACTGGAGGAGAAATGAATGGAGCAATGTTCTTTTTTCTAAGGAGTCCTGTTTTTCTGTTCATCCTGATAATAGGAGTATTTTCATCTGGAGGGACCGTGAAAGTAGGAATAATCTTGCGTTCGTGCACGAAAGAGTTTGGCGGTGGGGGGGGGGTGTATGGTGGCATTTCCATTGACGGGTGCACAGGCCTCTGTATCATTCGAGATGGATCTCTTGACTGGTCACCGATATAGGGATGAGATCCTCAGACCTATTGTAGTCCCTTATGCTGCAGCAATTGGAGGTGACTTCATTTTAATGGATGATAACTGCAGGCCACATCGTGCTAACCTGGTGGAGGATTTCCTTTTCGAGGAAGGAATCGTACGAATGGAATTGCCAGCGTGTTCTCCTGACATGAATCCAATAGAGCACGTTTGGGACGCTCTAGGAAGAAATTGCTGGCCACCAACCACCCCCCACAAACTCTCCAAGAACTGGAAAGACCTCTTCTGAAAGAGTGGGACAGAATACCCTAACTCGTGATTAATAGCCTCATTGACTCCATGCCTCAAAGGTGTTCAACGTTGCTGGACGTCCGTGGAAACCATACCCCCTACTGAAAATGATCTCCTTTGAAGACAGCACCTTTTCTTTTCTTTTTTTTTTTTTTTTTTTTTTTTCATATGAAAATATTTTTTTTTTTTCCCTTTTTACACAAATGCGCAAAAAAATGCATTTTTTTTGTCAAACATGTGTAATTTATTCTCATATAACCTACTACGTCTGTCAACCACGTATCAATCAGCTAAAAAGTTTCCCAGCCACAAGATCCACCTAAAACCGCGATATCCTTTAATTGTTTTGAGCAATGTATCTACAGTGTAAATTGATTTTCAGTTGGATTTTTATGAATAAAGAATAAACCTAATTTACAAATTTCAAAGGAGAAAACTAGAAATATTCCCAAACACTCAACCGAATGGGCTTAGCGTGGCTCAGTAGTAAGATGACACAATTATGAGTATAAAGTTCCGGGTTCGATCCTATTCACTGTTGAACTAGGGGAGATGGATGTTGCACGTCTGCCTTCTACGTGCACATCTTTTGGCTGAGTGTTAGGGAGTTTTCAGGGCTTCCTCCCTAGCAACACGTTAATACGGCTCACTATGTATGAAGTGTCCTCCTGGAAGGCAATTTAGACATGCATATAAAAAAACTTTACTACGGACTTAGGTCGTTGGGCTGTCCATTATTCGGTGTCAAAACATATTATTATTCGGTGTCAAATGAAACGAGAACGAATAGTTAAGCAGATTAATCAAGTGTAGTTAAAATGGATGTCGAATTATATAGCATAGTATCTGAAGTCCTTACCCATTGCACACCGATTCAACTCTTACTAAGAGTAACCGTTATCTTACAGCTCACTAAGAAACAATCTTCCTCTGCCAAGATTTTCATTAGAAATCTTCTGTTTAATCAACCTGCGTTATACTCTGTGTAAAATAATTTATAGTACAACCATAGATCACTTTTTCTAGCCTTAAGAACAAAAAAGTGACTCAAAGAAAATGATAATGATGACACTGATATTTTTTGAGTTGTCTCGAGCTTGTCGCTCATAAATCCATTTTTTAAAGTTCACTCTAAAAATATCAAACAGGATATTACCGGCGATCTTTTAAATTTACTCTTAGTTGCTTTAATTTAATGTAACATATTATGATGCTTACCTGGTATAATTTAGATTGAGAGTAAATTAAGGAATTGGCAAAAATTTCTGAGGCGACAATAAAGATTTATTTATTTTAGGACACATGAGTCATTTATATTCAGTTTTTTCAGCCTTTGCTTTATTTCTGTCAATGTCCATATTTTGTATTCTTTCTCAAAATTATATCATTAAATTTTAATCAAACTTATGAACAAACAATTTTTTCTGAACAGTTTAGCATCTATCTCAGATTTTACTCTTTCCACTATTTATCCCTAATGGTTTAGCTTCGTAAGCATACAATATTTGAGAATGTATTCAATCAGTTTGGATTCCTAATCACTCAGGAATACTTGGTATATTAGACGCTTGTTTTTACGAATTCATAGAGACCAGTAAAATAGTTCATAAAATCGAAAGCTTGTATTATAGAAAAAAAATAAAATCTCAAAACTATGTTATATTTGCTTCTTCATAAATAAAATCTTAGTAGAAAAGTTTATTTAGCATGTCTTATATAATACACACATGCCAAATAAAATTCTCATTTAAAATAAATTCTTAATTTCATTTTATTAATAAAACAGGTAAATTAATATTTTTTCTGTTTCAAAACTAAATTTTTAAAAACGTATTTTTCTCCGCATTTTATTGTCCCTTATTTTCCCCCTTCCCATATAATTTTAATCTTATTAGATATTTGCTTGTTTCGCAGACGCGGTCACAATAAATCATTTTCTTTTTATTTGATGCCCGAATATTTTTTTTTTCATTCTCATTTGTAATATTCTGAATCATTTAATCATCTGATACTTCTTGTGTTTGAATTACATACGAATCAACATTCGAAAAGTCCTGAAATTAAAGTTTCGGACAGCAGTCTTCCCCCCCCCCTCGAAATTTATGGATAAGTAATTTGTCTTCAATCAAGTCTTCTGGTAAATTGCATTCTTCAGTTCTGGTAGTTTCTTAAATAAAGCCTGCGTATCACAATTTTGCAGATATCGTTTTTTCTGGAACATCATTTTAAAATCAGATTGACAAACGTGTTACACCTAGAATGTCAACTTCATAGGAAGATTCTCCTCCATAAAGCCATTTCATTCTCCATTAGAACTTCTAAAGAAAATTCCATTCCAAGCCACAATCATTCCTTGAAAAAGTATCTAACAATTTTTGCACTTGAAGATATTGATTATATTTTGATATGTGGCATGTAAAGTGGGAGAAATTTCACGTGATCCTTCGAAAACTCCAGTGTTTCAATATCTGCATTCTAATTCATTTTTCACCATTCGAAGGATTTTCGATTTATTAATAAAAACTTCAATCTAAGTTTCTCAAACATAAACATAAGACGAAAATATAAAATATCAAAAAAAATCAGATGATAAAAAAAAAAAAAAAAAAAAAAAAAAAACCCTCAAAACGGAATTTTTGTATAGAAATCCAAAAAACAAAATGATTTTTGAAAATTTTAGTTTACAAATGAGAGTTCAAAGTATCATTGTGTCCATGTGATTATAGAGACCAGCCTCTAGTTCTTAAAATAGTGAGTGTTCATAAATTAAATGTTTATAAAAGCAAATGTTTACTGTAATATGAAAGTTAAAGCACTTTTAAAAAAGAATATTAACAAGCCTTAATTCTGTACGTGATATCTTCTGAAGTCCTTATTCACATGATAAGAGACATATGTTTTGATTCAGTAATAGGAATGGTTTAGAGGTAAATACAACATCAATTTTTTTCTCAGGTTTTCAATCAAGAAAAATGTCCTTAAATTTTTTTTAGCAATTCTCGTTTTTAAAAGATATTTTTCCCCGCTCCCTTCCAAAACCCCGTTAATTACCTCAACGTGGCGGAAGGGGCTTTTTTGGGGGGAGGAGAATGGGTGAAGTACGTCGGGAGTTATCTCCTGGTAGGGTCACCCTGCTAGGGGATACATGAAATGGCCTGGTAAAGGCCATTCCATATGTCCAGCTAAAATTACCTAAAGTCTTCTACCAAGACGGTCTTCTATCTATTGGTGCTCCACGTGATAAAGCTTCGGATCAACATATTACTGCTGGATCGGATATTACTTCGGATCAACATATTATAAAGAAGCTGCATATTACCTCCATTTTATGAATTATGGACTTGTCTGACTTCTTCAGGCTCCGGAGGATAAGTAACAACAAGAGGTGGAGTTGGCTAAAGCTAGATTCAGATATTTCAAAGCAAATATTAAATGTCATAGTTTCGATCTTCTTTTTTTTAATAAATGCTCTTGTGGGGAAAATGAAACAGTAGACCATACACTGATCTCTTGACTTCAATACATTCAAACAAAAAATTCTCTCCTAGCAAAACTTACAATTGGAGCACACTTACCTTCTTGAAACTTTGATTTGTCTACAACTTTCCATTACAAAATTAATGATAAAGCTAGTAGAATGTGCAAATTATATGTAAATTAAGACTAACGTTCATAATTTTAGGTCTGACACCATAATTTCTGCAATTAGTATTGCACCAATAAACATATACCTATTATTTCAGTTAATTTTTAAGATATCCTTTAACAATTAGTAAACACGTGATTAATCGCACCATGCACAGAACTATTAAGCAAGGTTATTAATTAATCGCTTAAATGCATAAAAAATAGACCATGTCTTATTAGTTTTTGGTTATACACGACAGGCCATTAAAATTTCTACACCAAGAAGGCGACATGCTACAGACGTGAAATTTATACGAAAGGAAGAAGGTGCTGTGATATGCAAATGATTAGCTTTTAAGCGCATTCAGACAAAGTAGGCACCAGTAACGACACCTACATTGTGTTTAAATTGGGAAATTGCTCAGCCGGTTCATCTTACACAAATTGCATTTGAACGTTGTTGCCTGGTGAAAAGTTGTTGTGATGCCTCGTGTAAGAAGGAGAAATGCGTATCAGCACGTTTCTGACTTCCATAAAGGTCGAACTGTAGCGTACTGGGATTGCGGTTTATCTTATCGCAGTATTGCTGCTCGCGTCGGTCGAGATCCAATGACTGTTAGCAGAATATGGAATCGATGGGTTCAGGACGGTAATACGGAACGCCATGCGGGATCTCAACGGCCACCTATCACTAGTAGCCGAGAAGACAGGCATATTATCCGCATGGCCGTAATGGATCGTGCAACCACGTCACGAGCCGTGAGTCAAGAAGCAGAGTCGTTTGGAAGACAACAAGTGTCTGCACGAACAGTTCGACGACGTTTGCAGCAGCATGGACTCTCAGCTCGGAGACCATGGGTGCGGCTTCCCTTGACGCTGCGTCATAGACAAGAGCGCCTTCAATGGTGTGATCAACGACGAACCTGGGCGCACGAATGACGAGACGTCATCTTTTCAGATGAATACAGGTTCTGTGTACAGCATCATGATGGTCGCATCCGTGTTTGGCGGCATCGTGGTGAACGCACACTGGCAGCGTACATTCGTCATCGTCATACTAGCCCATCACCCGGCGTGATGGTATGGGGTGACATTGGATACACGTCTCGGTCACCTCTTGTTCGCATTGAAGGTGCTTTGAACAGTGCACGTTACGTTTCTGGTGTGTTACGACCCGTGGCTCTACCCTTTATTCGAGCCCTGCGAAACCCTACGTTTCAGCAGGATAACCCGACCGCATGTTGCCGGTATTGTACGAACCTTCCTTGATACGGAACATGTTCGGCTGTTGCCCTGGCCAGCACGTTCTCCAGATCTTTCACCAATAGAAGACGTCTGGTCAATGGTTGCCGAGCGACTGGCTCGTCACCAAACGCCAGTCACAACGGTTGATGAACTGTGGCATCGTGTTGAAGCTGCATGGGCATCTGTACCTGTACATGCAATCCAATCTCTGTTTGACTCAATACCCAGGCGTATAACTGCTGTTATTACTGCGAGAGGTGGTTGTTCTGGGTACTCATTTCTCAGGATCTATCCAGCCAAATTTTTTGAAAATTTAATCACTTGTTATTTCTAGTATAATATATTTGTCCATTAAATATCATTTTGTTATCTGCATTTCTTCCTGGTGTAGCAATTTTAACGGCCAGTAGTGTAATTCAAACGACATAGTGCGAGTGAAATGTTTTAGAGCATGAAGTTCTGAAAAAGTTTTTCTCGTAACCAAATTTCTAATATTTTTAATAAAATAAGTAATTTTTGTAATCGAGTTTTTATATTCTTTAAAAGTAATATTTCAAAATTATTCTTTAATAAGTGGTAATTAATTATTAGTTGGCAATATTTCACATATGAAATATATTTTTCAATACTGATTGTATTCATAAGAAATTCTGATTGAAAAATTAATGCCTGGTTAATCTTTCGAGCAAGTAACGCTATCAAGTTTTTACAAGTTAGTTTAATCATTTTTTCTTAAGTATTAGCTCAAAAAATTCCAAATAAGTTTAACGTTTGATTTAGAAATGTAAAATATCATGAAATTCTGAATGCTTTGTTCCATCGTTTAAAACCAATTGAACAAAATATACTGAAATAAAAAAAAATGTTGTTTGTTGTATGTCTTTTTACAATTAAATTAAATTCGCTGTTGCACTCCTGTATACAATTTATTTACCCGTATACAATTTTCAGCTATTTCAACCATTAGAATTTATATTTGAAATTATTTTCCAAGAGTGAGATTTCATTTAATACTACACCAATGGTCATTTAAATTGCTACATCAAGGATAAATACAAATTACACAGACATTTATCGGATAAATTTATAATACTAGAAATAATAAATGAAAATTTTCAAAAATTTTGAAATCATATTTTGAAAATCAGTACCCAAAAACAATCATGTCCGGAAGCAATATAAGAGAACTTATACTCCTGGGCATTGAGTCAAATGTGCAAACACAGCTACCAAAACAACTTTATTCATATCAGTTCATCGATTGAAGTGAGTGATGATGATGATGATGATGACAAGCCAGTCAACCGGAAACAATGAATCAGAAGTTTGTTATCAAGATAGGTGAAGAACGTGTTGATCAAAGCAGGAGTCCAGTATTTTCTCTATCAAGATCCATTCAATGCCATCAACATACGATGTTCTGTAGAACCATAACAATTCGTAAGGATCGAATAAAGAGCATAGGCGTATGTCTTAATAGAAACGTTACGGCCATTGTTCAAAATGATGTCAATTCGAATAAGAGAAGACCGAGACGTGTATGTTTTCTGCTCTCTGTATGTTTTCTGATGTGGTAATCTGATAGTGCAAGGTCAAGTGAGTAAGGAGGATGACACACAGTTTCTCATCCAAGTTGCTGTTTGGTATTCCTGGCCACCCACGCGACATACGGCATCGCATTATCGGGCAAGAATAGTACACCTTGGTGATTAATCAATGGTGCTCCTTCTGTTGCAATGGATACTCAATACGTTTCAATTTCTGCCAGTACAAGTCCGCTATGATAGTTTGGCCGTTGATAGCAGTTCATAGTAAGCCATTTGACGACTAGTTCATCAAACACAAAGCACAATCTTGTGTGGATACATAGGTGGTCTTGCACTGGGTGGGACAGTATCCTGAGATGACAACCAATGTTTGGAACACTTTGGAGTATCATGAAGGTCCCATTTTTCGTTACTGATCAATACTTGAGTGAATACGGATGCGCTACGGTGGTGAGAAAGCAACAATAAACAGGGTGCTCATCGTAGTTGCTTATGGATTTCTAACCACGTGAGAGGAACCTACTTGTTCAGCCTGTACGCCTTTACCCCACACGTTTGACTACTGTCCTCCTCAATGGCCGGCAGCAGGGCTTCGTCATCCAAGGTCTGTAGTCGTCCACTGTAATCTTCATCACAGAGGGACAAATCTCCCTTTGTAATCTGAATTTATGAAATCATTGCCTTGCCATACGTTCATTCACAGGACTATCCCAAACGCTTGACATATTCGGCGAATCGATGTAGCAGCTGATAAGCCCACTTTGAAATCGTAAAAGAAACAACGCCGACCAAGTTCCTTCGACTCGACCACTTCTCTTCACTACTCTGAGAGTTACGATTGATAAATGTGAGCTGTGGACCTGCTTTTATAACGACTGATATTCCTACTCTTGATTTATCAATGTCTCAACCATGTCATACATTAATTTGCAGACTAATTCTGACTTCATTAAATGGCAACGCGAAACATATATATTGATTTTATCTTGTACATTTCGATTGACAATTTTACCGAATTTTGTTTTCAATGTTTATTTTTACTTAAACACAATAACAAAAGTGATATGAATGCTCCCATCTTCATAGAAATGTGATCAAATTTCCATAAATCTTGAATCAACAAACCTTTCTGGAGTTTCACGTCATTATTGCAAATGAGACCGAGGTGGCTTGGTTGCTTAACGCGTCGTTCTCATTATCGAAAGGTCTTGAGTTCGAATCCCTTCTTAGCCAAAGATATGTTATGTTCATATAAGCGTGAGAGTCTAGTTAAAGAGACGGTGGTCGCAATGTCTTATAAATAAAATAATGCTTGTGGGGACATCAAGGTCAAATATTAGGGGCATTCTGTTTGGTCCCTGCTTCTAAATTATGGTAATTCCACCCAGCTGCGTCTACCTGACTAGTGGAGCCCAATTCTGGGCTAATTATAAGGAAATATGTTGATGCACACATGCCCATTAACGCAAGACACTTTTCCTTGATAATAGTTTTCTATAGTCATAATATCTATACTTTTCGACGTGTTTTGTTTCAAGAACAAATGCAGAAACACAGGAGTGCAACACTGTTCATTATTCGGGGAGTTTATTATGCAAAACACATTCTTTTTAGGAAACTTTTGTTACTTATTCTGCAACAGTCATCAAACCAAGTTCTACATACGATTAAAAGAATACAAGTTTTAAAAGGAATTAATAAACGCAAGTTTATTATTTATAAGGAACTATAATAAAAGGATTTTCGCTTAGGAAAGTGCTTCTCCAATTATTCACAATCAATCTTCAATTAATCAATCTTCTTCCATTTCCTTCTCATGCCTCACCAACAAATTTTTTCTATCATTCTTGCTTGATTCTTTCAAGTTTTTACGATTTATCTCTGGACAAAAGATAACAATTGTAAAAAATATATTTCCGTGAATAAAATTGTAATTTTCAACAAATAAAATGAAGTTTTCTGAAAAATCTTGTTTGTTTTTAGAATTATTAACAGTAATAACAGAGAAGGATTTAAGGTGATTTGTGTTCAGCACCTATTACAGTGCTGGGTACAAGATCGTAAACGACATTCCCAAACAGCAAAATTATAAGATTGTATAAAGTTTATTTTGTTTTCCATTAGTATCAAAGAGAAGAATTCTACTCTGTGCCACTTAAGGGCGTTTGTGTCGGAATAATGAAGTCGATTGAAAATAATGTCAATAAATTGAAGATGGCAATAAACTTTTTTCTTGATATTTCAAAATGTTAGTTCTTCCAAGGGCTTATTTTTTAAAACTTTCAATTATTTGGACTAGTGTAAAAATTAACAGCTGAAAGCTTTTGTGAGGCTTTTTAACATCCATTGCGTAAAAAATAGTCTATGAAAAGTCTACCTAGAAGACAATGTATAGTATTTGGCTTTCAAACGAAAAAATAACATAACTTTCAAGTACTCATCTTCAGATATGTCCAGGTGGACAAAAAAAGCTCAATTCTGCTGTTCAATAATGAAACAGAGTTAAGATTCAGAATTATAATGAAAGACCAAGAGATCTTCCATTCTGTGTATGAAGAGCACTGTTCAACAACTATACCACGATGGGAACTTCTTCCATACTACAAATAGATGAAATTTCCATTTGTCCCATAGAAAAAAACTCGTGCCGAAGTGGAATATGAATTTCTCAGGGTTTTTTCTATTTCTATCATGCTTTCATGCACTTTCTTTTCTAAAATGTAATAAACTTGAGAGGGTTGAAATAAATATATCATCTTCTATTTCAAACCCAATCTATTTTTTGCTGTATATCAAATATACAAGATATCGAAAAATGGTAAACACGGTGGTTACTCATATTGTCAAAAGTCGAAGCAAGGCATTTGAAAATCCATTTCAGAATTATCTTCCAGTAGGAATTTTTATACAGTGAATTACGTGGTATTTATAAGTCATAAGTACGAAAGCTTAGAAAATTTTCAACCATCCTTACGGACGTATGTGCAGATGACAAAGAAGAATCACTAATATCTTTAGTATTAGCTGGGATTGAACTAGTGCCTTTCATTTTAGTTCTACTCTTTCATACATGGTCCTATCACTAGATAATAATAATAAAAAATATTCGCATGATATTTTTGATGGTTAAATTGATTAAGTATATATTCCAATGAACAGTATTTATAAAAAAAAAAGCAAAATATTTACCAATCAATAAGTATCAATCACCAAATAGCTGTAATCTGCACATGTACAAACACATTTTTTTCATCATAAAAACAGTTGTTATTCATTGAATTAAAACATTTGTGTTGAAATGCCAAGAGGTAGCTGCATAAATAACAATTACCAAATTTGTCAAATTATTTTAAACTGTACTGATGATGTTATCTCATAGCATTATTTTTAACCAATCAGTGTTCCACAATTTTCAGGAAATATCTGAGTGGTTCCAAGAAACTTCTTTGGTTCTATTCTTCTACAGAAGAAAAATCTAGTAGGTTATCACTTTATTTTTGAATGTTTAAATACATTCTTTTATTACAATAAATGTTTCAAATTAAATGCTATTGAGGATATGTACGTTGTAAATATATGTTTAAAAAATACAGTTATATATATATATATATTTAAAAAATACAATATATATATATATATATATATTATTCATACCACATCATATGTTGTATTGTTTCAGCTTCGAATTTGCCCTCTATAAGAAGGGTAAGTTATGTTTCTAATAGCATACATATTCAGAAAAGATAGAAATATCCAGTGGCTGCATTGTAATTGCCCGTTTTTCCACGGTACGTCAACGAAAGAACATTACAACCATTAACCCTTTATGATCAACCATTTTTTTTTACGTAAGGAAAGAATTTTTTTTTCCGCATGTAAAAACAATATTTTGTGCTGCCGGAAAAAACAACACTTACTGCTGCCAGCAGATACGAATGTGCGGGAAACGTCACAATGGACTATTGTGGAATAACTCACTTAGCCACTCAGTCAAAATGATTCTGGAGGTATGTGCCGAATTCGGCATACCTGACACTGACGTTAAAGAGTTAAATATTTTAAGTACTCCAGTTAGCATAACATTACCACGAAGAATCTTCGATTAGGTCATGTACTGAATATATCACTCCTAATGACGAGAATGACGCTTTTCCCAACTAAATCATAGCAAGTTCAAAATAAATCTTCTAATATCTATTTTATCTGTAAATGAATGTACAGTTAAAAAGAAAATATGATAGTCTTCTTATTCAAAATAGTTCATCAGTTTCCTTTTCTCAAATTTTCCGTTATAAGTGGTGATAAGGAAGCAAATCCTTTTCTTTATGCTTATAAATGCTTTGGGAAAGTCCCACCCAATTAAAAAAATTGTTATGCAACTCTGAACACAATGAAATGAACTTATTTAAAAGGTGAGCTGGAAAAATGATCAAGAAGAATCTTCAAATTTGTCTGTACATTTTAAAGAAATTTCGTCGTAAAAATTATGAATTTTTCTTTTAGTTACCTTTTTTCTTTTTTAATCAAAGCTAACTTCAATGCAAAGGTTTAAAGAAGTTCCTGGAAAAGAGAGCGTTCGAAGTACAATTAAACGTTAAGAAGGAAAAAAAAATAAATAAATAAAAAATAAAAAAAGATAGATCCCTGCAAGAATTTCAATGACAAAAATACTTTTGAAATTTTTTCTTAACTCTCTCTAAGATGTCTCAAAAACGAAGTGGTCGTTATTTTAAGAGGCAAGATTGGGATGTTAAAAAAAGATTTAATAAAATATGAGTTAAAAAACTTGAAAGTAATAAGATATAGTATTATAATTAATCTTAAGCAAGTAAAAATCTTTATTTTTTGTCAGCGCTGAAGGGAAAAATTAAATAGGAAAAGGAAGAAATATTTAACATTACGAATTTACATTCAATTTACATTATAAAAATAATAAATAATCTTTTGGGCGTTCCTTTCTTGAACACGTGTCATGTTTATATGTATGTGTGCCACTAGCTTCAGAATTCACCTTCTTCTGCTACTACTTCCTACTTTACTGATTTAGCCATGTGAATTCAAAACCATCCTTGTAGGAAAAATTTGAATTTTTTTTCCTCAGATGAACATTTAAATAATTTCAAACAAAATTTAGAATATTTCTTTTTTGAAATAATTAAGTTATTGGGGGAAAACAGTTTTTAGTAAAAGAAAAAATATTTCTTTAGTTTTTCATATCAGATATTTCAAAAATAAAGTGAGTGTGAAAAAATTGAATAGTTTAGCACATTTTAGCTCATATATCATGACCTCAATATAATTTTTATTCTTTGAGTGAAGGTAGGGATATAACAGATGGTTCAAATCGACATTAATGGCTGAATTCCTTTTACTTTTACACTTTTTGATGAAATTGGTCTTGAAATTTTGAAATTTTACCGTTCATATATTTCAAATATCCCTGGAAATCACCAAAAATTTTAACAGAATTAGTAATGGATGCTTAAAAATATACTCGAAGCTTTCTGCTGAAGCTCCAAAACATTTGACGAATTTTAATTTCCATCCTTTCCAAAAAAAAAATAATAATAATAATAATAATAATAATAATTGTGATTTTATAAACTATATATAAGCAGTTTTCATAGTTCATTTTAACTTAAGCCCCATAAGCAAAATATACTGAATCGAGTTAAGACTTAGGAGTGGATATCTTGTAACTTTGGATCGAATTAACTTCCTGAAAGCAGGTCTCAGTTCTACAAGGTAAAATCATACAGAATCAAATGAAGTGCAATGAAATTATCTCTTATTACAAGTTCGAAAAATAGTCTATTCTACTTTTGTGTCTTTAAGCAGGTTCCAGAAAATCCAATTAAAAGTAAGTCATTTCTGTCAAATCTTATAAGCGCTCCTTAGAATTTCTATGAATTCTGAAAAAAACATTAAAGTTCACATTTTGAGTTAAAATTGATTACTTGAAGTGGAATCGATTGAGAATTTTGAATTACGATCAACTGATGAAATTTGTATCTGAGTTAGGAAACTTCTAATCCAAATCGCACTTTTAATATGCACAGCCGTTCTTAGCACAATGGTCTTCATCTGGTTCTGAAATCAAACTTATTGCGCTCCGGACATGAGATAGAGACCCCACCAGTTTACAGTGGTTTCCTTTAGTAAAAGATAGAAATATTTTGATTCTCTCTCTCTCTCTCTCTCTCTCTCTCTAATGAGTTAAGATACGGGAATTTAGAATATTCAAAATTTTTAGTTATTTTCTTTCCCTTAGATATAAATACCACTACATTCGAGATAATTCCTATTTTGTTTTTTATGCAAAAGAGCATACATTAACGTTGACTCTTAATGTCAGTGCTTTTGAACTGTCAAAACTTTCAAACTGTAACCGTGTCTTATGTGAATATCTAATATTTATCCCTATTATACATTTATTAAATAAATATTTAAGCATTATTTTTAACAGATTTTTCGACATGATTTGAAACTGTCTTTTAATAGTTGGAAAAGCATAAAAAAAGAACTTCTTAAAAATGATACCATGAGTTAAATCATTCACTTACAATTGAACTGCTGGCTAAAAAGTTCGATGTATCCACTTCTATGCTTTTTTTTTTTTTTTTTTTTTTTTTTTTTAAACAAAAAAGCGAAATTTTACAAATGGAATTTCGTTACGGGTGTCCGCTAGTATAACAGTGGATCTGCCATGTTTTGTTGCATCTTTTGAAAAGTAATCATTAAATTCAAATCATAAGTACTCCATTAAGAAAGGAGACTTTCGGAAAACAATTTAATCAAATCAAGCGCAAGCTATAACAACTTTCTAATTATAATCGAGTATTTTGACAAACTTACGTATTTTGATTACCACATTGCGAGTATTAGGACGCATGTTCGATACGGGAAATTATTGGACAAGGAGAGCAGGCTGTCACTTTTTTGTTTTCATTATTTCTATCAATTAAAGTGCATACTTGGAAGTCTTCCAAGTTTCTTTCTTTGCAGCACTTAAATACGATTCATACATTATCTAGGAAAAGTTCTTCCAGAAGACAAATGTGACAAAAAATATTCAAATGCATTTAGTAATTCGATTATCTGTTACAGGGAATCCAAATTCGCATTATTGCAAGCATCCGTTTTAGTTCGAATTTCTCTTCAAAAGTAAATTCTTCTTCCTCTTCACAGTGACATATGGTGCAATTTTGAATCCATTATATAACGCATTATACTAAAAAAAATGAATTAATTAAAAAAGAAAAAATACGCATCATGATTTAATTTCTATTCAAACAAAACAGTTTTTTCTTGAAAAAGAGAGATTTGTATAAATATTTCTTTCATAAAGTAATTTTTATTCATAATTTTGCTTTGCTGAGAGTTTAATTTAAAAAAATGGGAATATGGTTTTTTGACGAAAGTAACTTGAAAAAAAGACCAGTGTCCTTGTGTCCAAAGCATAAGTTAACCTGACACCAGCTCCAAAACGGTCTTGATAAGACTAATAATTAATTCATAGCGTCTTATGTCCCTCGGAAATGGCATAGAAGATGTTAGATCAGGTGTCGATATCGTCACTTGACATGGTTCAAAATTGAAAACGAATTTCTATTTTTAATGACTTTGATCGTAAGAAGCCGAAAATGTATTGCAGAAATCTAATTTAATCTTAAATGTAAAGTAAATGGTTTTTTTTTTTTTTTTTTTTTTTTTTTTTTTTTTTTAATACTTTTTTCTTGGTCTGGATAAAAACGTTTGATTGCTTTTCAGTTATAGGATTATACAAACAATTAAAATAATGGGCCTTATAATATATCAACCGTATTGAAACAAATATAATAGTTTGGTTAGATTGTCTCCATAGTATTGTTGAATGTTTTGCTAACATTATTTAACCAGTAAAAAAATTTTAAAGAAATAAAATTCTGAATTCCAATATTATCATGTTTTAATTTAAAATGTTACTTATATATGATCAACATGATAATATTCCGCATTGTGATTTGCTCGGAAATGATTTTATGTTTAATTCAAAATATACCGAAAATGGTTATAAGCCTTTATAGATGAATTTCATCATTTCTTATTTTCAATTGGTGCACTTCATCCCCAAAAAGCTCACTAAACTGATATGAAACTTAATAAAGGATATTCTTATTATACAAGGGCAGAGAGTGCTTCAGTCATTCTTGAAGCCTCTATTAGACAGTCTTTGGACCGAGGGTATTTTTCGAAAGTCCGAGTAATTTATTATCTACTTTTTTCGAAAAAACTTTTCTGTTCGAATTTCACCCATATCTGATCGATCAACATCTGATAAACAGGAGAGGATAAATATTGAATAAAATTTTCGAACTGTACTAAAATTGAAAAAAAAAGAAAAGTCAGCTTAATGCAATCAATTATTACGTTTACTTTAATGACTTTCTCTGTTCGTTTAAAATCATTTGGCGCATTTACCATCCCGGCGCCTGCATGCGTCGCACCCATGGTAGAATCGATTTTTCAGTTCAAAATTCTACTTAGAGTGAGTTTCTGAAATTAAACATGTTTCCTCTTAGGATTAAGTCGATTTAATGTTATTTCTCCGCGTGCTCGTCTTCTTTTTGAAAAACCTTTAGTAAGATATTTTTACAGTTTTTCCTCTTCACGAGAATAAAAAAAGAAAGATCATGCTTGGCCTCTTTTTACAGTGTGACGTCCGCAGCCAGTTTACATGACTTTTCCGGGATGCGGGCCAGCCTAGCGTCTCGTATGCGGCGAGGGGCATAGGCCTCATTTTCGTGCTTGCGGGCATCAATTCGCCTCATCCCAGCCGCGCATGTTACCGTGACAACAGGATGCAGTACATGTACAACTGCAGCAACCCGCCCGAGTATGCATTTACGTCGGCATACCGATCACGTGATATCAGTGTGCGCTTTCTCCGTTCGATTACCGCCTGGTACACAGGCACCGCACTCACCCACCCTTCCCACCCGCTGCTCATTACTGGTTGGAATGTGCATCAGTGCGTTGGGAGAGTCAGAGCGGTCAGTACACTCCTTCCCTCAACCCTCCCACTGCATCTTGGAGAAGATGCACACTCTGGAAGTACTCTGCTTTTGCCGAGTCTTTCTTTTGTTCCCTTTCAGAGGATATTCGTACCCGATTAAATTTTTTAAAATCCCTGTTAAGAATAGATTTTTATTGGTTTCTTCAGCTTTTGTGTTACCAATGTGCAGAAATACGTACAAACACACATACATACATTAAATATATATATCATGGTAACGTATATTGATAAAAAAGTAAAGGATAAAATTGTAATTCCCCGACAAAGAATAAATTGATGTTTTAGAAAAAAAAAATAGAAATGAAAACGATATATAAGGGGAAAAACGAATAACAATAATTTATCGTTTTGACCTATACAATTTCTTTTATATAAGTTATATAGCCTATAAGGTTCTTGGGAGAACTTTTTAAGTGAGAGAGAACTGTCCAGTTATAAGAATGTAAGAACTTGGGACATAGATTAAAAAACATTTTTTTTATAAATTATCAATTGTTACCAAAGTATTTGTTTCTAGAATTAAAAAAATTGTGATAGTGATAGTTATGAACTAAAAATTATATAAAAAAAAACATGCAAGCCTTACAATAGAAAAATGTGATATACAAAAATATATAATGAATAACACAATATTTACATTTTAAATATACTAGTAGTATATAAAAAGAACATGTCATGAATAGTTTTACCCCCATTTTAGGTATATTAAATACTCTGATATCAATTACCCATAATACAGTATTCTTTCATTTTTATGAATAACATTGAGAAATACTTTTCCAGAAAAGGAATATTTTATTTGAATTCGATCTTCAAAAATATTCTTGTGTGTGACCTAATTTTATTTGAATCCAAATATATCTGCATTTTTAGAATATAACTATGTAAAAATTTAATAGTATTTTTATAGAAAATATCACCTTCGTAGTTGTGATTATTTCAGGGAGTTATACTTGAGTTATTAATAACTGCGATTAAGGCATAATTTTATAGTTTCAAGGTTATCGTGAAACGTTTTCGAGTGACTCTTTTCAAAAGGCTATCAACATCGTCAGCGTCATTTTTAGAAATAAGGTCAACATTCGAACTCGGCCTAGCTTTCAAAGAGGTCTCTCAATCAATGAATATCTAAGTCATCTTCACTGATCGATAATGGTTATTTTTAGGACAAAATATTTTAAGAATTATTTTGATGAAGACATTAAGGAGATTAACTGATGAATAATATCAAAATTTATTTGTTAATTTTTGGGGAATATAAATTAGGCTAACACCTTATGAATCGCACCTGTATGAATTCGAATCTAGTTACAAAAAAACTCGATACTTTTCATTTTTTAAGGAATAGAAATTTTCTCGAGTTAATGATTAAGAAAGGAAAATGACACACTGGTGTAGTTTCTGTGGCGGTTTGAACTTTCAGTAAATTTCCAGTGATTTTCTTTCATAGAATTCGCATCTAATTGTAAGAATATTATTAACACATGAATTAAAATTTTATTTACACACATGGTAAATCGTGATCGTTTTGGGGAAAAGATACCGTTCTCGAGTCTAGAAAATAATGGATTCAATTCTTGACCAAATCAAAGGTATAATGCTGAAACACAGCTATAGAAACAACACTCTTTTAATTGTATGTAATATTCGATGCCCCTCTGCTAATGCAAATGAGTGTGGAAATATAGTTATAGATTTTTTTCTTGACTGTGAATAAAATGAGAAATTACATAGTGTTGAATAATATGAGTCAATAGTAATAGTAATTAATAAAATAGGAGAAGGAAAATAGAAAAAACGAAGCAAAAAAGCAAAGAATTTTCAGTTTTAACCTGACTTATAATTTTCCTGTGCACTTCGTATCCTCATGAAGACTGAATGAGAAAGGAAGATAGCGGATCACCAAAGAAAAAAAAATAGGGAAGATGAATCTAAATATTTTCTTATAGCAGCTCAATATTTCTCAAAAACATTCGAAGTTTCTTATAAGATGTTTCGAAATAGAATCCTTAACAATCAGCCTTATGGAGATTTGATTTGGTGTATATCAACATTTAAAATTTTGAATATTATCTGAACAGAAGTCTGTGCTTAACGGTTGAAGAAATTGATAAATAAATTAGCTGCTGAATGTTTTTTTCGTCATTAAACGCTCATACTCTCTTATTACAGTATAATAATGATCTAATAATAAACAATTTCGATCGTTAATGAATTAATAAATTAATAATAATTTATCTCTCTCACAAGGTTGGTTAGGTTTTGTGACTCAAGGTCCAAAAAGGACAAGCTGCGCCAAAAGTTAAATTTTAAAGATGTAAAACCCAAGCTCAACAATAAAAAGTTTAAAATACAAAAATAAATGTATAAATTTTAATTAAAATTATCATAAATTAAGAAGTCAAATAGAAAATGTTACATTAAATGAATAAAACCAATTGCCTTCAAAAAGGCAAATAGGTTTCTGTGGGGTGGCTCCCCCACCAAATCATAAAGAGTTAAAATATCGGTTTGAAAAAATATAAAACGGTAAGAGTTAAAACTAGGGCATGAAATTAAAATATGAAATACAGTAAATGGTTCATCACACGTTTCACACCATGGGTTCAATTCACTTAAAAACAAATGTCTCTGTGTGAAACGTGTGTATCCGATACGAAGGCGGGTTAAAAAAAACATTAGCGCTTCGTAACGGTAAAACTGATGATGGAATAATGTATGGAAATATGGCACTCTCTCTCACAAGATTAAACTCTGAAATGTCATTAATCTTGTTGTATAAAATGTTGATATATATTTTAAATATTATTTTTTAAGGATAATAAAGAATGACGGGCTTAATACACTGTTATTTGAAGATATGCTACACATCCTGTTTAAAAGATGAATAGTTTCTATAGACATGAAAGCGGCTGGGAAAAGTTGTCACCGTATCAGACTGCACAGATGGATAAATGGATAAATTAGATACAATGTATTGTACTAAATAATGCAAATGTCATCTGCTTATGAAACCCATTGTCTGTGGGCTGTAATTTAAAAAAATCGAATCAATAAAAACAAACAAATTTTTCGTAAAAAAAAAAAAAAAAAAAAAAAAAATTACTTTACTTTTATAACAAATTATTTTCATGCGCTTATTTATCTAAGTCTCTCAAGTTAATAGTTTAACTTAGCTTTGTCACCACTATTGCTTTAAAGGACATTGTATCCACGATCTTTTTCACGTGTAAAGCCAATATATTAGCAAGCACATTAATTTTCGCGGTTGGGTTAGTATAAAACTCACTTAACTTTCGGTTGAGAGAACGATGTCTTACCCAACCAAATAACGGGGGCAGTTGCAGTTTATAAATTAGATTATATATTTCATAGCAAATTATAGTTCATACATATTAGCGTCACCGCAGCTTTCTAACCCGATTGAGTTTTAAAGAAATTTCCTTATAATTAGAAAATTTATTTTTCTAAATATAATTTTCATGATTAATAAAAAAAATTTTCTAACTATAATTTAAGCACTAACACTAATTAAATTTTGGCACGAAATTAACTGCGGTGACGCTAATACGTAAGTACCTAAATTATTTCTAATATACGTCCCATTAGAATTAAAAATATGATTACGAAGATTGTTGGTTGGTTGGGTTTTATGGCGCAATGTATGGTTACAAAGAATGTAATTCAGTTTTCTAAAGAAAGAGTAAAAGACAATTTCAAGCGAATAATAATTTGATGATAGAATTGTAAATTAAAGAAACACTTATTACACCTCATGAAATGTCTTTCTACATAAAAAAATTTGACAAATGTTATTTTAAAAATATTGTTTTGAGAAAAAAAAAATAAAAAGAAAAGTGATTATGTCTAAGTTTTCAACATTAAAATGAAAGTAAGAATTATTTTTAAATATGAATTTGTTTTTTCTATTAATCTGCTAAAATATAATACTTTAGCAGTAATACTTCATAGCAAGGGCTGCGGTGACCTGGTTGGTTAGGGGGTCGTTCTCTTTACCGGAAGGTAGTGAATTCGAATCCCAGCTTAACCCAAGAACTGTCTTGTTCCCTACTTAAAGGTGGTTGTGGTACGTTATCGTGATCGCAATGTTTTCCAAGTGAAATGATGCCTCTGGGGATGCAAAGTCAAGTATTTGGGTGTCTTTTACTTAGTCACTGTTTCTAAATTATGAGGACTCTCATCCGGCTGCTTCTATCTAACTGGGAGATCCCAACTCAGAGCTAAGTACAGGGAAGCATGCTGGTACAACAATATTTCATGTAAGCTGGAGTTCGGCCACTTTTGTCTATTATTGCTGCCATTCGATGACAAATATTTGTTGTCACTTTAAGTCTGATAAAACAGTTACATTACATTTTCCCTTTCTGACTTCATAGACTTCTCGTAAGAAGTCAGGAACAGTCTATTAGCTACTTTGTACTGAAGAAAGAGAATAAAATGGAGAGAAAGATTTTTACTAATAATACACTTAGATATTGGCGCATACTTTGAAAATGATACATTTTAAAAGGGTTACCACGTTTTGGTCGTCCCCTTTTCTTAAAGAGAGCCACTGGAACGATGCGATCAGAAAAATCTGGAACTTATTTTCACTCTTGACCTTTCTTTTCCCAGTATACCATTTCTGTTTATAATAGTTCATCTAAATTCTTTCTTGAACTTTGCAAACAGCTATCACGAAATGTTTCAGGTACGAATGATAGGAATTTCGAAAGCTGTTTCTTTTAGTTATCTCTCCACCAAATATGAAATCAGCTTAAGCCCGTTGGGATGTAGATAAATAATGTCCTTTATTCTTTCTTATTTGGTAATTATTTACAACACAATTGGATTTCTTTCAATACTTCTGACTGATAGGGTTTCACTAAATTATACTTTCTTCGAGGTGCATCAGAAAAGTTTTACTAATTTTCATCAAAATTCAATACAATTTTTAGGATTTCCATGAAAATATATTCCTAGTAGGATGGAACTGTTTTTTTACATCAGGTAAAACAATGAATGGGATTTTGAGCTCCCTACTTATATTTTTTCAGAGCAAAGTATCTTTTGCTGATATTTTTCAGACATGAGCAAAAGACGTCTATTTTATCATCTTTTTAAATACATCCCCTTTTTGTTGCAGAAAATGATGGAGTGGTTCATTTGCAATTGAATATGACTAGCATTATCATCAGAAAATAAAGTACTATATATAAGAAATATCTTCAATATTACCAATGATAATTTAGAATCTAACAGTCTGTGTGGAGAATGACAAGATCGGAGTTGTACAGTGCCAAAATTAAATGAATTTTCAGTCTTCGGAGGTTGGTTGGGTTTTATGGCACAATTTCCAATAAACACAAACTACGTCGCAGTTTTTGGAGGACAACTCTGGATACTTATCTTTGATGAAACTGGGTTTTCAGCATCAATAACTTGACAAGGAATGTCAATTTTCATGTTTTTGAAGAACATTATTTTGACACCGCGTCGATTGGTTGGGTTTTATGGTGCAAGGTCCAAAATTGGACAAGCTGCGCCAAGACAAAATTTTATTTTGCATTTATTTATTATTTTTATTTATTTATTTTTTAAACCAAACAACATTAAAATCTTTTAAAAAACAAAAATTTTTGTATAAAATATTATTAAAATCAATTTTTATTTAAAATTTAATAAAAAAATAAATATGTGAATATATTTATACAAAAATATAACGTTAAACATTAAATAAAATTTAATGTTTAACGTTATATTTTTGTATAAATATATTCATAATTATAATAATTAATAAATATATTCATAATATAAAACCTATTGCCCTTAAAAAGGCAAACAGGTTTCTGTGGGGTGGTTCCCCCAACAAATCAAATAAAGTAATAAAATCAGTTTTAAAATCAGGGATAAACGTTCGTAGTTAAAATCTTTGCATGAAATTAAAATATGATTAACTGAATATGGTTCATCACACCAAGGATTTAATTCGCTAAGAAACAAATGTCTGTGTGTGAAACGTGTGTGACCTATACTAAGGCGAGTCAAACGGACATCCGCACTTCGTAAAGGTAAAACTGATAATGTGGTGAGAGATGGAAAAATTGTACACAATTTGTTGGTGACGTGCATGCTCCAAAGTTCCTGGAAGAGACCATTTACTAACTTTTTCACACCCTTTCTCACATCTAAAAGAGGGACAGATGGTTGAATTATAGGTGACCCAGCTTTAGCAGCTGCGTCAGCCTTTTCATTTCCCTCAAGACCAACGTGACTTGGGATCCAACAGAAGATTATTTCATAGCCCTTGCTTTGACACCGCGGCGCAGCTTGTCTTCTTTGGACCTTGCGCAACAAAACCCAACCAACAACAACAGCTTTGACACCGCGTCGTAAAGCATTTGTTGTAAAGTATTTCAACCTCTACTGTAATTGTTTTCCAGGTGAACATTTTATAGAAGGTGGGCCGTATTCACATGTCTCATGGGAGAAAACCCAAGAAATTCTCAAGTAACCAGACGTTCACACAGAAAGATGAAACAAATCATCCTTCTTCCATTGCTCAACAGTGGACTCTATCGAATTAGGGACCTTTCTCTCCAAAAAGTAGTGTTCTACCTTTAGGCCACGATGAGCGAGCCCTGTTCGGCATGATTTTGACGCCGAATAGAAGATAACCTAATGGACAAAAGCTAATGTAAGGTATTTTGTATCTACTGTATTTGATGTCGTTCGGTAAATTTTTTTGTATGTAGCGGATCATATTCACGTGTCACAAGGGCGGAAATTTGAAACTCTCAAGCACGCATCCCAACAAACATGTATACAGAAGGCAAATACGCAACATTTCTCTCCCATTGTTCAACAGTGGCTGGGTTTGAACTGAGACCCTTCTCTTTGAGGAACGGCGTCCTACCTATATTAAGCCAAATGAGCCCTGCTCGACATGATTTTGACATCCCATAGTGGACAGCCTGACTCCCGAAGGTCGTTGTAAGGCATCCAGAGCCTAATTGCCTCCCGGAAGAACTTTTCGTAGGTAGTGGGCTGTATTCACATGTCACAAGGGGTGAAACCCAGAAAACCCCCAAGCTTTCATCCTAATAGATGGGATTGCAGAACGCAAAAGTGCAAGATATATCATCTGCTGTTTAACAGCGGAGTTCTACACGATTTGAAAAGATATCAGTTGTCTGAGCATCACTTGTACGATGTTCTATCCTAATTCTGGATGGATTATTCGCTTTGAAGAAATAGTTTTGGCCTTATTCAGAAGTTTTATTGTTCGAGTTTCTAACAGGGAAGCTTCATAATCATGCAATTTTGTACTATTTCAGATAATTCTTTATTCTGCCCCAAGTGCTAATAAAACATCGAGGATATGTAGCTACTCTTCCGAATTAATTCATGAGTAAGTATTCGAATAAAATTGTTTAGTTCATTTCCATAAATTTCTAGATTACCTGTGGTATATAATGAGTTTGACTGGAAATGATTCAAAATTCAACTTGAATCGTTGGTGTAGACATTTTTTGTGTACGAATAATCATGTATTTTGTATTTTTTTTTTTCCTTAAAATAATTTGAACAATGTCTGTCCAAAAGCAGAAGAAGTAGATGAGTGGAATCATCACTTTTCTTTAGATTAACTTTCTCTGTTTATCCAAATTTTCCAAGATAATGGAAATTTTAGAAGTTTCAGTGAATTTAGAAACTAAATGTTGAATGTTTCAAAATTCGTATTTTGAGCAAATCGATTGGATCCAATGGCTGCTAGTTTTCAGTTCAAGTATTCTAATTGTAATAACAAGTCGTGTTCTTTTCCCTTGCATTCTTAAAGATCTATTTTTACGTTTTCCTTTTACTGTCGTGTTTCAATCTGACATTCCAATAAATTTCTTGTAAAAGCTTCATTATAAATGTCAAATTTGACAGTAAGGTCTTTGTGGTCTATCACTTGCATTGAATCGTTCATTTCAAACCTAACTCAACAACTGAAGTTTTAAAACATTCATTGTGCGCTTTGCCTAGAAAAAACAGTTAAATGAGCTGACGGAGACAAGGAACGTTATGCAGTTGAATTTGCTATTTTTTCCGATTTTTTTCATCTCAAAATACATTAGCACTTAAATTATTTTAAATTAATATTAATAACCAATCTTTAAGTAAAATATCACTACATTTCTATAAATATAAACATTATATGATAAAATTATATAAACGTAAATGACTTATGAATTTATACTTATGAATTTATCATTTATAATTGTTAACAGAATACTGAACTTTAAAATAACTGTACCGTATAATTTTATAAATATCATAAAACATATACACTCAAATTATATTCAGAAAAAATATTAATCACAATAATTTGTTTGTTATTTTATCAAAATATAAAATATTTTATTCCATTTATCTTATTATTATATAAAATGAATTCTCCTTAATTCTAGTCATCACTATAAATTTATAGCTATATATAACAAGAATAATATTTTTGATGCATTATAAAATATTTTTAGTATACATCACTCTGTATTTTAACTTTTAACGATATTATGTATTTGAAAACTAACCCCTTCATTCATAACAAAAACTATAAAATCATAATATTTTTATAACGTTTGTAATAAATTATAAATATTGATAAAAAATACTTTCCTTTTGAAATTTTATTCATCAAAATATTCACAACTCATGTATAATATTTAAAATCAGTATTTTAAGAAGCTTATTTCCAAACAATCATTTCATTAAAACAAGTGATGATATATTTTTAGGTATATTATAATAAATCACTATATAAGTAAAAATAGCGTTTTTAAAATGTTTTTTAACGAGATAAAAAACACTTAAAAAAATCACGTGAAATAAAAAATAAAGTATTTTACATCAATACTAAAGAAATATTAAAACCAGAATTCAATCGTCTGATCTTAAGTAGAATCGAAACTAACAAAAATTCGAATCTATATTAATTGAATTTATTTAAAAAGTTTTTCATTGCACAATGCGTGCACAAATTACCATACTACTCTACATTGATATTAAAAACCATAATTTAATTTATGTTCACAGTGAAACATAAAAATTAATAAAAATTTAAGTAGCTTTTTTTTAGAAAAGCATGGAATTTTGTTTATAATACATGTCCATAAATTAAGGATAATCCAGAAGCACATGGAAATCAAACGCGGAATGTAAAATGCCACTTGTAGAAATATCACATGTTTAGTCCAGCATTGCAGAAAGGTACTCTTAATGACTCCTAGCGTACGCCGCAATGACGAGAATATAAAAGAGGGGTGAATAAGGACCTGTGGCAAAAAAAGGAAATGTGTTCACAACCAGTCAGTTTGGCATACGACACACAGGAATAATACAGAGGACGCAAGTGAATGATGTTTCCTTGGTATAATTATCGAGCGCTTGGAATGCGGCCGTACGAAGATGTAAGTATCCAAAGAACTCGGAATTGTCCAAAAGTGTAATCTTTAAGCTGTGGCAACCATTCCAAGATGATGGAAATGTCAGTAAATATTACCGTACAGGTCACCCCGAATACCAACGCTGGATAATGATCGGTGTTTAGAGAAACTGACAAAGGAAACAAACGGAGCACAGTAGCGAAACTGCCACGTCAGCTATTGTCAACCATGGTACGATCGTTTCTAGGCAAATCATTTGCAGATATTTGGGTCAATATGATCTATATGCTCGCAGAACTGTCAGATGTGTTCCACTCCCGACAACTCACTTTTGCCAGAAGTTAGCCTGGAGTAGAGAACATGCAATGAATGTGCCCACATTCACAGTGAGCTTGTGTTACGTTTCTAACGAGTCGAGTTTAGCTTACAATCCGCTTCACTTCAGACGTTTATCTGGAAAACTCCTAGGGTTTTGCATTTCTAAATTTTAATTTTGGCGCAGATTGTCCTTTTTGGACCTTGCGCCATATAACCCAACCAACCAACTTGGAAAACTCCTTGTACACAGTACCACCAAAACATCATTATTGAATTCCAGCGTTTCGGTGGTGCAGAAGTGCTTGTTTGGGAAGGCATTACACTAGGTTCCAGAACAGGTCTACATTTACAAATAGAAACCATAACAGGTCAAGTTTATCAGGACATAATTCTGGAACAACATGTCCATTTGCTTAAGAGCGGCATGGAAGCTGAATTTGTGTTTATGGATCACAACGCCCTGCCTGATTGTTCTAACATCAACGACTACCTTCAATAGGAGGATATCATTCATGTAGAATGCACCTAGCATTCTTACCGGACTTGTATCCGATAGAGAATGTGTGGGACATGCTTTGTCAATGAATTACAATTCGTCAACCATTTCTTACATCTGAACCTTCAGAGAGCATTGCTTGCTGAATGGAGTTCTCTTCCTCAAGGGTAGCTCGATAATGTGATTCTCAGTGCACGATATAATACGAACGATGTTTCCTCATATCCGAGACATACGATGTGTGTATTAACCATCATACCAACAACGTACTGTTAAGATGTAGTACTGGTGATGTGGTGTACGAGCTCCAAAGAACTATAATCGTGTTTTGTATGCTTGATATCATACATATAGCATCTCTTTTGTTCTTTCTCATTTGATTAATACATGTGCTTTATGAATAAATCACATTTGCTTTGTTTCTGTATTTCTAGTCGCCGGTTCCGACATTATCCTTAATTTATGGACATATGTGTAGCATACAATATATAAAACCTATATAACATATAAAACTTATTTCAGGAAGGAACTTATTTGTTTTAAGCAACATTTTATAAAAAAAATTATATATTTAATAATATTTTAAGTTTAAATAAAACAATATTGGAAATAAACTTATCATTTTATTCCTTTGCAAGTCTCAATCATCATTTCATGGGCTACCAGCGCGGCATCAACATTTTCACAATCAATTTGAAAGTTTTTAAATTCACATTAAATGTGCAGCAGAACGACAAAAGTTCCAAAATCAACATTTCGTTTCCACAATTACTTGAACTAGTAGTCCCGAAAAAGAATCTGAATTTATCTTCAGCTACAAAATTTACTCTGAAAATAAAGGTTTATCATATCCAAACAAATTTTCACCAGTTTTAAGCAAAATTTTGTAATCGTTTTTAGAATAAAACTCTTGCTAGCTCTAAAAGCTATTCACATGAACAAAACATTAGAATAATTACAAAATATACAAAAAGAAATAATGCAATACTTTACAATTCGAAAACAGTATTTTAGCAGCTCACTTCATTCCAATTTGAGACTTATTATTCTATAGTTGTTGCCATTCAATGAAAATTAAATATTTGCTTTCATCATGAATCTTATAAAATAGTTACGTCACAGTTGTTCTTTAGCAACTACTGTGCAACGATCAGGTTAGTGCGATTTATTTTCGGTTTCTTGTTTATGTCCACTAAAGCTATTTAACAAAACCAATCACCTTGTTATTTTAAAAATACGGCCAAGTGTTAAGAATCACATCCACGTAAGCACTTATTTAAACTTCCCAATATAGTAACTGTGTGATAGTTATATACATTAAATTTTAGGAATGTGAAATAGAGAAACACTTTAATCATCTGTGTAAAAGGAAAAAAAGAGGAACATGAATGAGTTTCAGGTATATTTAAATTCTGATATTGAGTACAAGATCTAATAAGAAAAAAGATTCATTTATTTTAATCCCCCTCCCTTTTTTTAGGCGTACTAAGAGATATCTTGTACACGATTCTGAAAGGGCTCTGCGTCTAAAACCATGAGAACTTCTTTGTAATAAGAAGAATGTTTAAATAATGATTATCCCGAGATTTTACTGCATATCTTCGCACTCTGGATATTCCAAGTTCCTCTGGAAAGCAGAAGCTTGCGCACGGAAATCAATGAGTACATTAGAAACAAATTGTCAAAATAATCAACATCGGAACTTTGCGAATATACAATAGGCATTAATTTTTTAATGAGGAAAAAACACTGGGATAAAATGATTGACAGCTGTGTTGTAAATAGCTTACGAACAAGCTATATTGACCAGAAGCAAGCTCATTTGAAGAGAATTTAATGGGTCAACAGAGAGGTTCAACGAGATGTTGAGGTCAATGGTCTTATAGGAAATGAAAGTGCAAAAAATTCGACTGAATTGTTCAATATTTGCAATTTTATAATGATTTTTTAGAAGAATATTATATAGGTTCATATTGTTTAGGACAATGGAAAAATAACCGTTCTTATTCATTTTCCATTGCTCTAATCAATGCCTCTTAAAACCCACCATCTGTTATTAAGTATGCCTAAAAAATAAGAGGGTCTTGTATATATATACGATACAATAAATTATTGACAAGAAAGCTGCTTATGATTCACCCGCTCCTTATTTTTAAAACCAAATTGAAACTCGAAAAGAAGGAGAGAAAAAAATACTTGCAGCAAATACAATCCTAAGTACAAAAGCGGATGTCACGGATGATTGAGGTTCCAGGTGACGGAACGAATTAAGATCGGAAGATTTTCACCAGTCTTGTCTGCTCACAAGGAAACAATAGCAGCAGAGCAACTTTCAGAGTTGAATCTTCTCAGTAGAATGGAGATAGAACACGAAATGAAAAAAATAATTCTCATTTTCAAAGAAATTAAGAGGCTTGTGCTCTAGAATGCATGTTTACGTAAGATGGGAATTATTTTGGCATTTATCATTGACATAAAAGTTGCTGAATCTTGTCTTCTCACTTCAGATAATATTTAAAGCGAAATGAATTCACCTCGATAACTTTAAGACTATGAATTATTAACAAATCATATGAGTATATGACAACAAGTAAAAATATGTTTTAGAGGGAAAGCGGTTCCCGTTAACTGGTTCAACACTAGCAAAAATAATTCTTAGTTTGAAATTAATCTTGACAAAACTAATGTTGATTTCAGGTCACTATAAAGTTGCTTATACTGTGATGCACATGCACAACATTCCGGAAATCTGTAGGATTTTAAAACTGAAGTGCGTGGTTATTTTTTTCTTTTTTCAAATTGTAACTTATATAATCTTCCAAATTGCAATTGTTTCCTAAAAAAAAGTATTTATACATAGGAGGTTGCCGCTTACAGAAGCTGGTCTTTATCTCGTTTACATTCAATTCGTTAGAATTGATTTGACAATATGTGCCAATATTTTGGATATTTCTTAACTTTCTTCTTACCAATGTTACTGGAACTGAGAGAGTCGAAACTAGTTTTTTTAACTCTAAACTTTAACGTGATTATCACAGTGTTAATCACAAGCTATAATGTATTCAATTAGTGCTATTAAACATTTTGATTATATTACGCATGATAACATTTTCTGACCCTCATGATTCTCAACAAATTAGACTTAATATCCAGTAATTGTGTACTTAATATTCACGAGTAATTCAAGTATTAAGTAACTTCATGCATGTGTACGAAATTGACAGTAATATTATTTAGAATTAAAGGTTCTTTGTTCTCATGAACACAAAAGTTGAATTTAAATTTCTAAATATCCTATCTTTTAGCAAAAATGTTTTCTCCTACACAGCCTTAAAGGGATAGTTTAAAGGAAAGAAAGTCACTATTATTGAGATTATAGTAAAGAAGTTTTATATCAGATATTAATTTTCTAACTCAAATATAGTTTCCATATTATATGCTAATGCATCTATTTTATTTTTCATTTATATTTTATACTACCCTTAAGGGAGATTTTTCCGTAAGCATATGTACGATATGATAAGGTACAATTTCTTTTAAAATTCCTCAAAGAGTGAGAAATTAACATACACAAATGAAAGTCTAACATACTCTTTTGACCCTATTTCACGCTGCATTTTAGGGATGAAAGCTTTGTATGAGAATTATATTAACTTTTTCAGGTATTAGGTAAATGTGCTATATTCTATGTTTATTGCGTTTCCTGGCCATTTTAAGCTTCGAACCTTCTTTCTGAAGAATAAGAATTTTCCATAAGCATTAATTAATGTGCAAGTTAATTCATTCTCCGATATGAAGAGGGAATATGCATCACACATTTCAGTTGATAGTATCTAAATGTAAAATCTACTTGTAGAAAATGAAGAATTGAATAACAGGTTTCCCTTTTTAAGCCCTTTCATTTCCTTTTCAGAAACTTGTAATTTTGCAATAAAGCATTTATTAAGAAATATAACTAATTCCTTAAGATGTCCGAGTCTGTTTGGTAATGATCACCGGATTAAAAGAATGGTGCATGGATAGTCTTGTTCAATGTAACTTGCCTATATATCAGGCTTAACTTAACAAAATCATCAGAAATCCTTTCCCTGATATTTATTTATGACCAAAGAGTTTACAGAAGTCAAATCTTTCTTGCCTAATGTACAGTTAAACAGCAATAGAGATTACAATAGAGAACTTTTTAAAAGTGATGGTTAGATAATGGCTGGGAGAATTCTAAGTCACAGAATCTAAAAGTTTTTGTACTGGTCTTTGCATAGAACTTTTGCCAAAGTGGTATTACGTATGATACAAGTGGATTCGTTTTATTTTTATTTCTTGCGTCGTTTTATTCTTAAGACAATACCAGGCAAAATGTTACTTATTATGGTGTGAATTTCTACTCATGAATCTCATTCTATCCTTGTCACATTCCCCAATTTGCTTCAAATTGAACACTTTTGGGATATCATTGGTGTCTTCTAGTTCCAACTTCAATATTGTTCACTATCTCAAACTGTCAGTAACCCTTACTGGTAGTCTATAAAGTTTCATGTCACGGTGATTCATTCGAGACTGAATCAATCACAAATGTTTTGTTTCTTATTTTTAAATACTTGCAAAACATGTTTACTAGAAATTCACATTTATGCAGCATTTACTTCTTGATATTGTAGTTTAATTATTGAGTAGTGAAGTACAAGTCATTGATAGAGCATTTATTCCCTTTCTCTCTCTTGCTTCTTTAAGCATCTTAAAAAATGTGATTAAAATAAAATGAAATTTTCGTCATAGTAAAATATTCATAAATGAATTTACGAAGAGGAAATAACTTTATACTAATGAATTTGCTGTAGTATCTCACTCGTGAGTAGAAAGTAACGAGATCGATTTGTGATCCATCCAAAGGCAACCATGATGAGAAAGCCTACTAGCATTAAATGTTCAATAGACTACAATATATCTCTACGTTTTTATGGAAATTGTGAAATGTCACTCACTTAGGTAACGGCCTTGACCATCAAGGAAAAAATAACTTATCGTCTCCAGTAATTATTTTTCATAAATCAAAAGTTTCATTTTTTGATAATTTCAAAGAAATAACGAATTCTCAAACCCTTTCCTAAAGAGAACATTAAAGGACTTATAATGTTCGAGGGTTTTATCGTGATTTATCTGAAATTTCATGGTATGAAAAATTATAAATATGATTTCTCATTATGTTCCTTTAAAATACTAAGATATAGTCTTCAGAATATTTGATGCTATGCTGAAAAATTAACTCTTTGGCCTTAAGTTCAATAACTTGTGAATTTGATTTCTATTTTTATCTTGGTATTGTTGCTTGACAGGGTTTAATCATTCCAAACAGAAAGTTCGAATGAGCCCTCCGGAACAAAAAACAAACTTAAGGCTTCAAAGAAACAAACAAAAAAATCACTGGAGATTGGGCACTTAAATCAAATTTTAGTTAAATTAAATCGAATCAGTTTAATCTTGATACTATTTGAAATACCAATTAGTTTAACTTGATTCTTTCAACTTTCCATTTCCATTATTTATTAATACATGAGTAAGTTGACTACTTTTTCCCTCTTCGTTTAAACACTCTCCATAATAATGAAATTCTACACAAATAACAAATGATTATTTAATAAACAATTATAAATTACTGTTCACTTTGAAAAGATTCTTGTGTTTTATTAATTTTGATGTCATTTATTTAGTATATTAATGTTTCTAAATTTTAAATATTTAATACAATAACAAAAATTTGGAATCATAAAAATACAAAATTTATCATCAAAAAAGTGATTTTTAAAGTTTCTTTATTTTATTATTAATTCTGCCATATTTTCCAATTTCTAATATTTCGTTGTTTATTATAACTAAAATTCTGTTTAGTGAGATGCACCATTATTAAAGTAGCGAAGTTTTTAAAGTAACATTTAAAGTGCTGGTGTTTTTAAAATGTTATTTTTTCATCCCTTTCTGCCACATTTTATTCAAAAATACTCAAAATCTTTTTTTTAATGTCCCCTGTCCTTCTGCTAAAATACAATATAGAGGTGTTTTACGTCAGTTTTTATCCTTGATGGAATGATGTTCAATAATTAGATCCACACTTGTAATGTTATGTTAAGCTTATGCCAAAATTGCGAATAATGACACTTTTTTTTTTTGGGTTTACAAAAACAGCTTTTTAACAGTAAAAATAAATGTGTCTAAAAAGAATTATAGCACCTGTGAATAAGCCAAAGGATCATTATAAGTCTCTCAATACATATTTTTCTTATGAGGAATTGATTCAGACTTAACGGTTTCATGGGCTTTGTCGTTCATTCGGATCCTTGAGGGAGCAACAACCTCTGTTCACCCTTTCCTCGTTCCATGTCCTCTCGTGCTTGCCGATCTTCTTCCTCCGGAGCAAGAATGCTCTCGCTTAACTGATTTCATGCGAATGTTCTCATGAAACTTTCTTTCCCATTGGTTTCCGAATAAAGAAATGACGCTGGTGATATGAACTGCTGAAATGGTACAATAATTATGCCAAAATATCATATACATATATTGTCATATTAGTATAAAAACAAAGAATTTTACCTTCCATTATTAATAAATTACCTAACAAATGAATGTTTTTTTTTAGTGTGCTTAAACAACAATCACGTATTTTTTTCCCGAGAAACATTTTCCGAGATCGTGCACTATAATTATGCTGAATAAGAAAGAAAAACTGGAGAATTCCCATTCACAGATATACATTGCAAAAGAAAGAAAGCAACATTAATCTTCAATTGTACATCAATGCATGGTATTGAACCATTGACCAACCACTCCGAAGAATGTGGTCCAACCGCAATGCTACTGATGGCGAATCTTTTTGACAAAAGGATCAAATTTCGCTCATTATTTTTTTAAATACTTGCCTGTGAGTCAAAGTTAATAGCGTCTCTTGGAAAGAAGATAAAAAAGGGTATCGATAGTTTAGAAATGCCAACATTTATTAAAGAAAAAAACACCTGTATATATATTTGACCTTTTATTTTAGAATTCTCTAAAGATGATTAAATTTCCTTTTTTTTTTCGATAACTTTTCCAATTTAATGGCAAAAAATAACAATTGATATCAAAAATTTCATATTAATGAGGGGAATCTTTAATTATTGCACCAAAGGACGTTATTCCCACTGTCGTTTTTGGGCTGAACAAGGAATAAAAAAATGCATATATGCATTATGAAATATTTTCCATTAATAAACACAATTACAAACATATGTTATTTAGTTGATAAAAGTAAATTAAATAAAAAAAATCTATGTTATATATGTTTTCAGATGGTTCCTTAATATAAAGTTCATATTTTGTATTTAATAATTTAACGTATTTCGCATTCAATTCATTTACTTTTTTTTTACACAAAACTCAGGGAAGAATATTTTTTATCTGAGTAAGTGGAGTGTAATATCGTGTAAAGAACATTTCTTCATTGAAATAAAACTGTAAAGCAAATATCTCTCCTATGTTTTAAATAATATATTTTTAGTGTGACAGCATTATTATCTGCCATACATCCAAAAACATTGTCTTCAGCTTTGGAATTCTAGTTTTCAAAATTGTTTTCTTATAATACAGGGTGATTCTAAATTGTTTTTACAAATTAAGAGGGGTGATAGTACCCATCCAGGCAATAATTACATAGCAATAATTACAAGCAATAATTACATAGGAACATAAAGTCGCATTCCACTCTGAGGGGAAGAAAAAAGGAAAGTGGATATGCATCAAGAATCTATCACGAATTTACAGGAAACAAATTTCTACAGAGAAGAAGCAGTATTTTGCTCTTATTGGCTACCGGAGAAAGCCAATCAGCATAGATATTGTCCTTTGAAACATTATAATCTTATAAAAATGTTTTTTAGTCAAGAGAAACAATATAATTTTAATTTCTAAAACTTTTGTGAAGATTTCAAGTTTCACCGTTAAATAGTTTCAGACAGTTTCACCATGAAACGTCTTAGGAAAACAATAGGAAAATTCAATATTTTTCTTTTGCTGCTCAGTAAATTCAATGTTTCTTTCCACCATATCGGGTGCACCTCTGTTGCTACAGAAGCAAATTTTTGTAAATCTACATTAAACTTTTAAAATGCATTATCAAATACTTGACAAATGTCAAAACTAACACATTTCCTTTCAACAATATTAATTCAAGTTCTTTTCCAAATTTGCATACACAATTTGCAAATTAATTTATCAATATCCAAACTTTTATTAAATCGATATTTGGTAATTATACTTTAATTTTTACATATTTTCAATAGCTTATTTAACTTTTAAAAGCTATAAAATTTGTTAAAATTTAAAGCGTGAGTCATTTAGAAAGCCTTTGTGTATAAATGTCCAACTCATAGATTTGCCACCACTGCACAAAGCCATAGTCAACCAGTTCTGACATCGTGTGGGGGAACATACTAAGAACAGAATGATGCGAAATAGTAATTAATAACTTATAAAAAAATCATTTGGTATCAAAAAAGTTCATTTAACGATATAGTGGATTTTCATGAATTTTTTGATAACATTTTATTACATTTGTTATCAAAAATATTTATTTTATCTTTAGATGACAAGTTCATACCAAAGCTATTGATGCAGCATTGAATAGCTTTGAAATTTAATGCTGCTTTGGATCATATCGATCAGAACTTTTAGATCCAGAAAATTTGTTACTCTCTGCGAAATTATAATATGGCCTTTTTATATATACATATATCATACATTGGTATGCGTAAAACTTAGGAGCAAGATAGTTTTTCTATTGTAACATTGCAAAAAGTATTATAAATCAACACAAATAATACCGTAACATCCTTTAAACGTAAGAACATGAGGAAAACAAACGAAGCTTATCAGAAAAAGAAATTTAGAGGATAAAAAGGAGTTCTATTTAAAAATTAGCTTCGAATATATTCTGACCGAAAATTAAAATATTCTAGGATAACTGACTAACAATGAGAAAGCAAACTATAGCTGAAGATGTAAGTAGCTCTAACTGCTTTGAGAGATTTAACCTATTTGCACAAGCTGAATTCAAGGCTGTCAACTAGTTCCTGGTCCATTCGTCCGATTGGAGTATCAGCAGTAGTCCATTCCTGCTGTTACTCCAATCGTAACCCGGAATCGTTATAAATTGTTGACATACTTTTCTCTATTTCTCTAGAGTGTCTCAAACACAAGATTGTCAAGATTTTTTTCTGACGTGTCTTAAACATGTTAGATTAAATATCCGAGGATTTAGCTGCCACTCAATGCATTGAATATCTTCAAATTTCGACTGCTTTATCCTATCTATTATACAAAAAAGTATATCAGAGTCGTCTATGAAGAGAAGCTGATGAATCCAGCACTCTCAGGCAGACACCAATGATAAAAAATGCGCTTAGCAGAATAACATATATCAATGACTAAATTAATAAAATTAACAGTAGAGTTGTTGCACCAGCATGCTTCCCTCCAGGTTGCACTGATTTGGGCTCGACCAGTTAGACAGAAGCAGCCGAATGGGAGTCTTCGTAATTTAAAAGCAGGGACCAAGCAGAAGACTCCCCAATATTTATCCCCAGAGACATCATTTCATTTGGAGGTCATTACAACCACGACTTATTAAACGTGCCTCAGTCGCCTTTAATGAACACGGCGGATCTTCATTTATACCAGGAATCGAACTCACTGCATTCCGGTAATGAGAACGGTGTTCTAACTAACTAAGCCACCGAGCCCCACAATGAAGTTGTTAAATTAATAGTTAGTTAATTAGAGACACAGTTGTTAAATTGTTAATGCTTGTAAATACTTATGTATCTGGAAATTTATGAATGGGAGCTCAGGTTTTCTCCATCTTTTTAAAATAACCATGCGTAACTTACTGAGGTTAAAGCAAAAATGCATACAGCATTGGATCCAATCTTTTATCTGCATTCCCATTTATTATTTTTTTTTTTTAAAAACTGATGTTTTTTATTTTACTTTCAAATATTATTTTTATCCAATGCATAAAATGTACTGACGCTTTTCCAGATACACAGTTTATCAGAAATTCTTAGAAACGAAGATGATCGAATGCAACTTGAGTATTTAATAACTACGTAACTAAAACTATTTTCAAGCCTTCCGCACTTCATTCTATTTATTTTTATATAAGACCTCATTTCGTAATGTAAAATATTGTTTTGAATAAGACTAAATAAAAAATAGTAACTATTGTTAAAGTATAATAAATATCGTTATTTTTTTTAAACCGCAGTTTTCCCCAGAAAGCTCGGTGCACTTTTTCCACTGGATGAACTTCGAAATACACCAAATTGCAAAGTTTCTAGGATTTACAATTTTAATTTCGATTGAGAAAGTCTTTGCTGATTAAAGAACAAGAGACAAATTAGTGAATTTAGAAATTAGTGAGCGTTTTCATTTCTTGTTGAATTTTTGTGAATTGAAGCGGTAGATAGAAGTGGTTTGCATTCTGTTAGATTTTACTTTTCAAATTATTATTTCGGAAAACAAAGATTACATTTTTCATAAAGACCTGTATGGAGAGATTTTCTGTCTGCAAAAGTGATGTTATCTTTGTCAAAACGCAGAAACGCATCCAACGCTTCACTTGTTACAAGACATTTACTGAATTTTCAGATGGTTATCAAAATGATAATAACATTTTAGATTTATAAAAAATTCTTCATCAATTTGTTGTAGGACCGCTTTCGGCATACAGCTTGAATTCGCTTGGATTCGATTTGTACAATTGTTAAATAGGATTTAGAGGAATATTTTACCTGTCCTCATGGAGATACTTTGAAGGTTATGGGATTCATGGCGGTGGAGAATATTGATTCCGTATTCAACGTTCTAAAGTGGATGATAAATTATACTGAAGTAGGGTGACTGTTTGAATCAAGGTAGATGCTTCATCCTCGTGTTCACCAAATCATGATTGGACAAGTCCCACTTTATGGATGAATACATTTCATTCTGGAAAACTCTATCTCTTGCAGGAAACAAGTTTGTATCAAAGAATGGAATTTGTCAGATAAAATGTTTCTATAATTATCTCCCGTGATCCTTCATTCAGGGTTATGATTGGTCCAACAGAAAACTACGACATAGTTGTTCATATCATGAGAAATCAACCTCCATGCTTAACAATGGAAAGGAGAAAATCATGATCATATGCTTGTAAGGTTCATATTTCTTCAAACTAGCACCCGACTTGTTGTAGGGAAAGATGTGAAGGTATATTACTTTCTCTCAATTATCAATTGACCAAGTTTTGCAAGTGTGGCACCACTCTAAACTACGTTTGGATAACATCTGAGACAAGTGGCTTGGGAACGGCTGCTCTGTTCATAAAGACGCTTTCTAACTGTAATCACTGACACTGGAGAATCCAAATTCTGATAGAGATTTGTGGTTACTTTTGCTAGATTTGTTTGAGTTTTAGACACTACAATCCCCTTTAATACCCGTCAGCCTTTTCCGATTTAAACTTTTATGTATAGCAATTCTGATTTAATCAATTTATCGTTTGTTATACACCTAGGCGAGCTTTTACATTTCCTAACACTGCTATACATAGCACATGACGCGTTACACATGTGAAATTCGCAAGACAGGAAAAAGATGCTATAATATGCGAACTATTAGCTTTCAGCGTTTATGAAGACAGGTGGCGCTAAATACTCTGATACCCGGTTTGAACGAAGAAATTTTATAATAGGTTTTACATACAGAAACTGCATTTAAATATTGTGGTCTAGTACAAAAAAAAAAAAAAAAAAAAAAAAAAAAAAAAAAAAAAGAGTTATTCATTGAATAATAAGAAGAAATATTTACCAGCCCCTCTCTAACTTTAACAGCTTACCGAAATTGCGGTTAATCGTATATTAATATTGGTGCTCCCGTCGGGGTAGAAATCCTATAACTGCCTGCAGAATATAAAATCAATAGGCTCAAAGCGGTCATATGAAACCCCATGACGGGTGACAGCCAGATTACTAACAATCTATAAGAGACATATATTACTCGCATGGTTTTAATGGATCATGGACCTCCATCCCGTATTATGAATCCAGAAATGAAATCGTTTGTAATGCAATAAATGTCCGCATAACAGTTCGGCATTTTTAGCAACATGGACTATGACAGACAGAAATTCATAATTTCGCCTACTATTGACACTACATCGCAGACAGAAATGCTTTTAATGGTGTGATCGATTTTCGCTGTAGTAATTTTAATGGTCAGTAGTGTATTTAAGTGTATTAGTGCAGAGTATTTAAGTGGATTTCTAATGAATTGAAATTAAAATTATTTTTCTATTTGGGAAATGATTCTTTCAATGATCACTGAAAAACGAGATTTTTATAAAATTTGAGAAATCCTTTATTTGGTATTATTAAAACCATCTTTTATTCTATACAATAAATGTTGATATTCAAAAACGGCATTACAGGAGAATACTGAATTTTAGTTTAAATAAAATGGTTGCCATTCATCTTCTAAAAGACATATTTCATCTTTATAAACAAGAAGAGAATTTCATATGGAAAATAAAAGACTGTTTTGACTTGATCATGTGCCATTGTTGGATCAAGAGTATTGAGACTTGCAAGAACTCCGTTTTCATTTAGAGGAAATATTTTTCTAATTTGCCAAAATAGTTAAATGAGAAATTATAATCAACAATTTAGTACTTATTTTTTTAAAAAGTGACATTGAAGTTATGAGATTTAAAGAGGGTTTCTAATTTGTAATCTGTGTGGCCTTACTGCTTTTTTCAGATTAATTTCTTTTAGCTTGAGTGAAGAAATTATTTTTGTCTATTTTATTGATGAAATCTGAGAATGTTTCTCTACTCAGTTAAAAACATGAAAGTGAAATCCTAAATATTTTATTTAAATTCAATATTTATATAGTTTTTCTAAAACGTTAAAAAAATTATATTTTAATACAATTTTCAAATAAAGAATTTAAAAAATCCTTAAAAAATTATAAAAATATATTAAAAAATAGAAAAATAAACCATGTTTTTTCAGTATTTTAGACAAAATAATATACATATTTATATTAACTTGTCATTTGCAATGCTATCATATTACCCACCTACTTGGAATTTTTGTGCATGTGGCAGCGTGTATAAAGACATCTAAGCGAACATTAAAGATTTATCAAAATCATGTCCTCAGAAAAGTACTCTTTTCTACGAATGTTTTGAAGATGCTTTTCGAAACATACGTTTATTATGCGCAAGAAAATATTAAAACATGAGATTTTTTTCTCCGATATTTGAGAGCTTATTTCCGGAAATTAAGTTATTTGAATTTATTTGCATGGATTTTTTCACCATTATTTAATATTTTTGTAATAGTGAATAACCATGGAAAAAGGAGAAAGCAATATTAATAAAAATCGCACTATACTTTTTCTCTGTTTTTCAAATGGAAAATATATATATATATATATATATAATATTTTAAATGCAGAAAAACAATTTTTCAATAGAATAAGAACAGTACTATTAAGAATTATGAGTATTGAATTCTAAAACCGTGGGCTGTAAGCAATCTAAATAAAACGTATGCATAATGTAAATTCTATTCAACAGATTTTATTTAAGATTTCGTAATTAAAATAAATTTCAAGAATAAATAGAACAAGAAATCAATAGAATAAGAACAATACCATTAAGAATTATGCATATTGAATTCTAAAACTGCGGGCTGTAAGCAATTTATATAAACGTAATGCATAATGTAAATTCTATTCAATAGATTTCATTTAAGATTTCGTAATTAAAAACAATTTCAAGAATGTTTCATTGGGCAAATAGAGTACAGTCACTCCACTATTGGTTTCATAGAATGTGTCTGACATTATTTCAAAATATGTTTTCAGTTCAACGAGTAAATATATTGAATATGATACCAAACGTTAAAAATTTTAATACAAATGAAACAGTCTGATGTGATGATTGTGAATTTAATTTGCTTGCAGTTCAACAGCCTTTTTTTTTTTTTTTTTTTTTTTTTGCTTAAAAAATTTTTGTAAAAACCCGCCATATTTTTTATTTTTCCCGTTTACAGAATGTAGTTCTTAGACTCAAAAATTTCATTATATATGGTTACAATAATATTTAATTAGTACATAATTTGATTTAATCCATTTTTTATTAATTAAATTAATGAATACATTTTATATTCTAAAGTAATACCAATTTCATAAATAGCAAGTTATTCAGAAAAAAAATTAATTTTATCATATTTTTTTGAAAAAATTCCTTTTCCATTTCATGTTTCCTGCAAAAAATTAAGCAAATAGGATCGAATAGAAAATTTGGATATAATTTTTTTATTATTATGAGCTAGGTTCTTTCATACATTTTTAAAATTATTTTTTTTTATAGAATAAAAATTTTGCTGCAAAGCAATATCTTTCCATATACAATTAAATTTTTATCTTTTGCCCTTCAGCCATCGTCATTCAAATTCCTAATCAGCTCCAAGGCAATTTTCCAACATGGCGGCCAATTTCACATGGAGTAAAATGAAAAGCATTAATTCATTGAAGAAGTACGCCATGTTTGGAGGATGAAAAGAGTGTGCGCCATACAGTACATTTGGCGATATTTGGAAATTCATGTACGGCAACCATAGCCTCTTTCTCCCCCCCCCCCTGCTGCGGCCTGTCATTCCAAGATTTCCCTCTCCACTCGTTGAGAGGCCGAAGTCTGGGGGAGATTTTTTCTACGATTTTACTATATCTAAACAAGAATGAAAGGAATTACACATACAACTCTTAAATAAAAATATAACAGCAAAAAATATTTCTACGAGGAGAATTTTTTTTTTATTTAAAGTTGAAGTTCATTCGAAATAAAAATAGTTCCACAGTTTTATATGTAAACTAATGCATGTATATATACATACCTTTACGGACATATATTATTAATTTATGAATGTATAGATGTATAACATATCTTATAAATAGAAATAGAAAAAAGAAATTTTTTATTCCTTTTATTTTTAAAAAAATTTTTCTTCCTTTTTTTAAGATTGGTGTGAAAAAAAGTTTCTTTTCTGAAAATATAAAACATTAACATCACATTTGTGTGATCTGAAGGTTTCATAGGGAGTGAGCAAACGTCATGCTAATCAATAGTTTCCAAAAACTCAGAAAAAACGTTATTAGAGAAGCAGTGGAGATTCGATTATATATCTCTAATTAATACTACTTTAAAATTAAAGAAATGGAACATTGCATCATTTTATAGAAAATTTTCAAGATATTTCTTGTCCTTTTCAATAATAACAAATATAATATTAATCTTTTAAAAAAAAAATAATCTTTTCTTTTTCCTGCATAGACATTTTTACTTATAAAATATCTGATTCTGAACTGTAAAATCACATAATATAATATTGTCAAAAAATATGGTCACTTATTAAAAAAGCTCTTTTCTTTCGTATGATTGTGCAAGTTAATGATTTACCCCAACAATATTTATTTCGTAAGTGCTCTGTAATACAAACAAAACATGTGAAACCTTTGAACGTACTAGTATAGAAACAGATTGTACCCTCACGTCTAACGACTAAAGGAGATAAGCGTTGTTGATTCTGATACTGAAAATATGATAAGGAATAAATATAACGGAGCAATCATTAAAATCATTGATAAGGGAAAATATCATGTATCGCCTGTTTTAGTTTTATACATTTATTTTCTTTTATTTATAAACATACTTTTTGTTATAAAATTACGTGAACAAAATTAGCTGAGCGGACATAGTAAATTCCCAGTTAATACTCAAAATACAAAATCTTCTAAGACATGATATTGCTGTCAAATCTTCAACAAATTTATACATTTTTTTTTAAATTTATAAGCAAGAATATAGTTTTGCTAGTTATGGTGTTGGTGTCAAAATTTAAGCAGATATTTTAATATTCAGAGATACAAAATGGGCAATTTCATCATCCTACCGTGCACAAAGTAGTAAGACCAGGCACTTTATAGTGAAATAGTACTGGATTTTAATCAAGCTATTGCAGAATATTATGAGATGAATTTTAAGCCATTGTTTTTTTCACTCATTTGTATCCTAGTGAGTGGTCAGGAGTTTTCCGGATTTTCTCACTTGCGATATATGAATGATCTATGAAGCGATTTTTTGGAAGGCGATAACTCACTGCTTAAACCACCTTGTATCTTTCGGTTGTTAGTTTATCCTCTTTGCAAAGATAAAATTTAGTGTGTACTTTTATAGGAAGTAAAAATATAAATTCAGCAGCATGAGTATTCCTGATACACTGATGTCTCATTCCTTGCAATTTCTCTTCTCCCATTAACTTTTTTTAAGTCTTATTGGCCAGCAGAGGCGTCTGGTCTGCAAATCGATGTCTTTAAAAAATCGCTTAATAAATAGCTATTAGTTTTCATATTTACAGCCCATTACTTTGCCTAGCTTATGGTATTTCTTTCTAGTATTTGGTACCAGTGTTTAGTATTTCTAAATAGTCCACTATTGTTATTTTTCAAAATTTTCATTTAAATTTAAAAAATTATAATCATTTGAGACTGCTGAATAAAAGATTTAAAAAATTAGATTCCTGAATTTTTGCTAAGACTTATTTTAATGTTAAATTATTGTTTTTGTTATCTCATCATGTTAATAATTTACCAATTTTCGAAATAGTGATTTAAGCTTTTACCTGAATGAGTGAATTCGGCAGGAAAAGAATCGAGCAAATATTTTTTATTATTTCATTTACACCTGAGAAAATCAAATTCAAATGAAAGCGCTTATACTTCTAATTAGCTCTACTTAGATGAAATATGCAAGTTACAAGCCATCTTGTGTTTTCTATTTAGGGCATCTTAACATGTAATAGGCAGCTAAAGAGAGTACCATAGATAATATAGATCACTTTATTTTGTAAGAATAGTATACCTAGTTAACTTTTTTCTGATTTGGTGCAAAAATATTATAATATCTTAATTTTCTATTTTAGATGCTTCTTCATTATTGATGTATACATCTGATAGCCAGCTAGTATTTCTGCCGACTAAAGCTGCTAATAACAGCAATGTAACTTTCGATGACATTCCCTTAAATAGTTCATAGGTTTCGAAAGAAATTATGCAGATTCTTCTTCAAGCTCCTTCTTCCAAATATGGGAATTTTGTTTATTTGTATGTTGCTCAACGGCCATCTTTTGCATACATGGACTAAGTAGACCGGAACCTACGGTTTAAATGGATTCTGAACCACTACGAACAACCAAACCCAAGATGGGATTAGAACCCAAGAACTGTTAAACCGAAGGCACAGGAGCAAACCTTTCGGATACCAGCTCAGCTTTAAATACGAGAGCAACATCTCACTCACTATGTTAATGAGGTACTAAAACTGTTGTGAGACCATACTATTTTGCATAAGAATCCTGCCATTTGTCATTGCATTTTATTACTGAATAACAATATGATTTCTAAAACAGATGTAAGGCTCTTGAACATCAACTGCTTAATGACATTGGGAAGATATAATGGACAATATCTACGTAATACAAAGAAGAAAATCTGTTTAACTCTCTAACACCCACCTAGGGAGATGTGGCTCCCGATAATGGAAACACAATATCCATTCCCCATTGTTCAAGAATGACAGAAATTGAATCTGGCTCTTTAAATTACGAAGAGAGTAATACTACCTGGCCAAAGGGAGCCCACACTACCCGTTTACAGCAATCGAGCCAATGGCATAACTTATCCTATCTAGTCTCAGCTTATATTCATCTGATGGGCATATCGCATCATCAGCAGTTCAGATAATGTGCGAGTTGAGCTGACTATAACAATCCAGCTTCACGATCCAAATGATGGTAGAATCTGCGACGAGGAAAGGTGAGCCGTCAGCGCATATGTATTAAAACGCTGACGTAACAATGATCATCAATTCATTGGACAATTTGTCACTTATTCTCTTCGATCTGAAATTTCCGCCATCCCTCTTGATGTTCTTAGTCTCTCTCACTTTTTTATCGTTCATTGGTGGTGTGACTATTTTCCTATTTCGCTGAAAATATATCACTTAAACTTACAAATTGTTTCGATGATATATGAAAGCACTCTCACTTTATAGGAATGTAAAGAAAAAATATCTATTAAATTAAAATGAAATCTAAACGAGCTATGAGCTTTAAGCATATTGAATATTTCGCCTGTAATATAAGGCGACTAGTAAATAAATCTATTTGATTTGCTATGTGCTTATGTTTTCACCAAATCAAAATCTAGATTGAATTCCCGCTCTGCGTCTCACCGAGTCAATAATTGAACAAATTAAGGAATGCAGATGCATTTGGAAACATATTGGAGGAATTCATTGGATAGAATAATTTTAAATTATTCCAATTTATTGTTTTTAAATGTCTTCAACTTTCTTCTAGGAAAATCGTTGATTCTACTCCGTCCTAATTATAAATGAGTGTTGTGTTCTCCATTTGTTTGTGTGTGTGAATCTGATTAACCAGTCCCCTTGTATGTACAAAGTTACTGTAAAGTATCAAACAATCAAAACTTAGATTTTTTTCTGAATTTTACATATATATTGTATAAAAATACAATATTTAGAAGAATGTCACTTTAAAATTTATGAGTTTTAATTTTATGTAACTATTTTTTAAAGTAATAATAAAAAAATCACAATTATAAGCAATTTTATCTAAACAGATGTATGAGAAAAGCATTGGCAACATAATTTGTTTGAACAAGTTTTTTCAATTTTAGCTTGTTAAATAAATAAGCATTTAGATTTAATAACGAATATCAAAATTGTGAAAAAAAAATGTGTAAAATTGTGTACACTGGCCTTCAAAATTTAAGAAACAACACATTTTTTGAAGCTCACCATAAAAAATGACACTGAATATAAAATTTATAGTTTACATAAATGATAAAAACAAACTCATGCAAACTTATACAATAACTTTAGGTACCACTTTTTTTCATAGAAAAATACAGGAATATATATGAGTGAGATAAAAATATGCAAACAGCAAGCTGTCGTAATTACGAGTGTAACTTGTGTTCATTTTTAACTTATGTTAGCAATATTCGTTAACAATAGTCAGGGGTCCCACAATGTCTGAGAAAAGCCCGATTTGCTTAAAGGGCTGTCGGTTGGATGGATGAAAATGGGGATGTCACATGTTGATGCTGCTAGACGCCTTAATGTGTCTCACAGTGTGGTTCACTGTCACTGGAATCAATATCAAATCGAGACTTTCAACATTTTTTCAAGGTTACCACGATCAGAAGAAGCATTTTTGCGTCTCAACTTATTGCAAACCACTTTGTAGTATCAGGGAAAAGGAATATTCGTTAGTTGTTGTTGTTGTTGGGTTGGGTTTTGTGGCGCAAGGTCCAAAAAAAGGACAAGCTGCGCCAACGGAATATTCGTTAGTATGGTGTGAAAGCTTCTTCACCATGAGGGAGTGTATATCACTTACCGAACGATAGAGAAAATCTCGCTTATCTAGGGAAAGAAAACACGTTTCCTGGACTAATCAGTGATGGGTCTCTGTACTTTTTACAGGCGAGTCCAGATTCACACGGGAGAACTATTCAGGACGTGTATTAATCTGGAGGAAATAAAAGCATTAGATGACATAAATGCAACACTGTGGAGAGACTGTTACCCCTGTGGTCTCACTCAGTGCTACATTTCAGCAGGAATCTCACTTGGTGATCACACTGAACTGCATGCGTTTCAGAATGGAACTGTAACTGATGTGAGATATCGGGATGAGATCCACGATCCATATGCCCGCTCATATGCCAGTGCAATTAGCAATGATTTCATTCTGATGAATGATAACGCACAACTTCATCAAACTGTAGTTTTTAAAAAATATCTTGAAGATCTTGTTTTGCGGAACGAATGAATAGCCAGGTTGATCTCCAGACCTGAATCCCAGAGAGCATCTGTGGGAATATCTTCGTAGATACGTTGCTGCTTAAAGTCTTCTTCAAAAGCCTGTAGGAGAGATTGAAAATAGTTTATTCCGTGTCCGGTTTTCGCTTAGCATTTCGATAACGGACAATTTAATTGACCCTATAGCGTGAATGCATTAGTTGACGCCATTAATGCATTCCCGTTAGGGGTGGGCATATCCCTTATTAAAACTTTTTATGATATTCTACTACATAAAACTGTGATTATTTTTTTTGTCCAAATTGTAAATCATTCATTTTTTCTTTGGTAAACTGTTGTTGAAATGAATATATATCTATTTTGTGGATACATCATCCAATTTTGGTGTTTCTACATTCATTAGGCAAAAACTCTGTTGTTACTTAACTTTTGTTGGCCAGTGTATATGAAATGTTTTGATATTGCGAAAAAAAAAACTAAAAATAACATATAAATGTAATTAACATATCAATAATAAAATAAAATTCAAGCCAATTATGTGATATCAAACACAGAAGTTGGTTTGAGATACGATTTTTTATTTAATAGAAGCAAACGTCTTAATAAATTGTTTATTTTTACTTTTTATAAATAAAAATACCGTATAGCGATCTCATAAATAATAGTTTATCATAAGATTTACACAATATTTATTTTCTAATTATGATAATGAGTTTCTTTTTTTTTCTTTTCAACGAATGGCTACGAGATCCATGATATTTTGAAAAATATTGCACATATTTTTAGGAATTTCATATATACTGAAAAAATATGACTATTAAATATGAATATTCTGAGAAAGACCTATAATTCACCCGAAAACATTGGTTTTCATGATTTCAAAATCTAAAAAAACTTATTTAAATTCATGACTTTCCCGAAATAAGTTTACTTTATAATGATTTCTTTAATATTTCTCTATGTTGCACTGACACAGATCGTTGTTACATAATTTTTTTTTATTTCTCATAGAAATGTAATATTCTATATATAAAACAGACACTTTCACGATAATCAAGTGCAAATATATTTTTCAAATCAATTGTTCTCGAATGTGTTTCATGCATGTTTCCCAAGTGTTATATACCAAGACATTAGTTCGCTTACATTTAAATACTTTAATCTGCTTTATTTTCTTTCCACAACATAAAATGGGATGATGTACACATGATAGATTACATAATTTTTGTTTACATAATAATGCTTTTCTCTAAATGACACTAAGTTTTTATGTTATAGATAATAATAGGTAGTTTAAATTCTCTAAGGATTGCCAGTTAATGTCCAGGACAATTATTACTACCATTGATGTTAATATGACTCTCCTCATTGGACAATGCGGACATAAAAGTTTTACAACTATGTAAAGGTAAACAATGGGCACAAACAACTAGTGATTTCACAATAGCTTTCAATCCTACAATCCTACAATAGCTTTCAATAAAATACACAAATAGCAAAAATAACAAGATCCGCTTGTAATCCACGAATTACAAAATTAACCTATTCTTTAATCTCTTTAGAGCCTAAGGCGGATAGCGTTGCAACTGTTTTATCCCCACCTTTTACTGAAAACCCTTTTTTTTTTTATTTTCTAAGAACAAATAATCAAAACTTGCGCATGTTTTTTTTTTTTGTTTATTATTAAAAACAAGTTGCTTTAATGTAAAAAAGCTGTTTTTTGGGGGGAGGAGGAGATCGTTCATTCCAATGTCTCAGCTGCAGCTTTGTCACTCAACCACTTCAAAAATGATCTTAAGTTCTTCCTTTTCCAAATGCTAAGTTATTAAACTGAACAATATTTAACTAAAAAATTTGAACCTTTTGAAATACTTTTTTTTTTCCTTTCGCAAAATCAAGACCATGACCGAATTTAAAAAAAATAAAAATGTGTAACGCTACATTTAAAAGAATCCTAGTTTGACCTCTGATCAAATAATTTAGTATGCACGAGTTTTAAGGATATTATATAAGCATAATTCATTGAGATCACCATTTTCGTGAATTATCTGTTTGTTGCAGTGAAAATAAATTCCATATAACTATTTTTTATCATCAGTTAACATACATTTATTCTTACTTCGTGGCTAGTAACGATTCGTCACCAGTGTGGATGACTTTTATAATCTCAAGCCCTGGTTTAAAAAAGAATCAATGACCTTCATATTGCGACACTTCTTGTTAATGATAATACACTTTTCTTATTATTGCAGATATTTTTTAAATACCTTGATTAATGTGATATTAAAAATGTATTTTTTATTAAAAAAGAACGTATCCGAGAGGATTGTATCAAAGATAACATATTAGTCATCCTCATGTAATTCATCCGCATACACGTACTGAGAAGTCTCAATGAAATGTTGATCAAACAGTAATTTCATGTGTAGGAAATCTGTCTTGTTTTGAACAGAAAAAAAAGGGTAATGCTCACAACCCAAAACTGACAACCCCTGTCCTCTTCGCTAGACTGATTCCTATTGTCTTGAAGCAGCCCTCATCACTAATTCTAAATCGAAATTCTTGTTGTATCGATGAATGATGGTAACTGGTTCCTCATGATTTTAAATGAGCAATCTTTCCCCATACTTGGTTTATTTAATTCTTAATACCTAGTTACAATTTCCATAGATTTTTCTCGGTAAAACTGTACTTTACAACATTTCTTAATGATAAAAATATTTATATATATACAATTATATACTAAACGAATTTTCGTTCGAAAATACTCACTTATGAATAATCAGAGAACAGTTAAGGAGACAATTTTTAGATTTAAATTTCCATTTTTAAGGAGACATTTCTTTTTCAGGCTCATGCAATATTCAATGCGATGAAAATTCTCTATTTTCTATTTTGACAACTTCAACTCCCTCAAGTATTCATAAATGTTCCCAAAATAAATTGACTTACAATATTCTGAAAAAATTGATAGCACGTGAATAAAAGTTTAATTTCTGATTAGGATATGAGTTGCCCAACATGTATTTTGACTTCTAATATGAATAAATTAAAGCATGAAAATAAGTCAAACCCCTCCCAAAGACTTCATTCATATAATTCAGTGCTTATTATTTGGTCATAAATAAGAATCTTTATTTAGTGTTTTAAATTTATTAAAATCACTTTTCTGTTTATATATATATATATATATATATATATATATATATATATATATATATATATATATATATATATATATATATATATATATATATTATATCGTGTAAATCTCACTTTATGATAATAATATGATATTTACTGATAAAGTGAAATAGATTACATGTGAAATGTACAATAAATGTCACAGTTCTGGTTCATTTCTATATTTATTCAAACTATTTTTAAATTCTATTTCTTTTTTAATATAATTATAAATCAGCATATTTATATTATTAAACTAGAAAATCTAATTTAGTAATTTTCAAATATTAGGTAAATTTTTATAACCACCATGTTCTAATTTCTCCAAATCAGAATTTTTCCTTTTTAAACAAAAGTTTTTTCTATATTTATTTTATTTTGAAATCTATATTTTAATTGGGAAAATGTCGGAAAAATCTATTAAGGAAAATACTTCTTGTACATAAAAGATATTTTATTTTAAAAAAGAATAATTGCTTATTTATGTTGTTGCATAGTAAAAGATCATTTATATTTTTAGGCAAACTAGGCAAGGAAATATAAAAGGAAAATTTTCTAGGCGCTTTAAAAAACGTTGAGTAACAGCCTAATTTCGAAGAACGGGAAGAGGAAACAAGCGTGCACTTAGGCATGTACCGAAAACTCAGGAACGGAGACAGCGCCCACTGGTACAGAATGCTGAAAATGGCGGCACTTCTTCCCGCACACCTCTCGAGTATTCCTCCTCGCTAGACCGGCGTGCAAGAAAGAAGCACGATGCATACAGGAGGAGATGCGCCATTTTTTTTTTTTTTTTCTTTTCGACATCCGCTTCGCATTGCATGAGTACGACTCAAATATCAGGTGACGTCACCGGCCTTGTCTCTAGGCGCCGATGGGGAATAAATAAACTGATTGCCCAACTTGGTTGTGTACTCGAAGGGAAAGGCGTCATTATGATTAAAGTATTGCTCGCCTTGAGAGATAGCACTGAATAATACTTCTAATCGGCGACATTGTTTAAAATGCTGCCGATTGCAATAATTTAAATGGGGGACCACGAAACAATTTTTTAAAACTATGTTGTCATTCGTAATATATAACACATTCTTGAATTTATAGTGTTCAATTTTTCATTGTAAGGATATAAATTATATTAAGAAATAAAAATATTTTAATTTTTTTTATACATTTAAATCATATGATGCCAATAACGCCCCTTGTGAGAGGTGCCCAATATACACGCATTGTCTGTTCTCACAGTATGATGATGATTCCAGTCTTTTGCCATGATTTTCAGTCAACTGGAATTGATGTGACTCTCAAGCCATTTAGAAATTTAAAAATTATTATTTAAAAAAGAAAAGTTTACCAATTGTTGATAACTGATCTAAAATTTAAAAAAAAAAATTTACATACTTTTTTAAACAATAAATATGTTTATCATTAAATACACGTCTGTGAATGAAACCGTGGCGTTTCACAACCATTTTGTCCCTCCCTGGAGGGTGGAGGAAGTGTTAAAGGTATAATAAGGTTGAAGCTATAGTTTTTCTTTATTAAATAATTTTATCCTTACTTTAGTATATGTAATTTACTTTTATTTAAAGTAAAAATGTGCTCCAATGCATTTATTTTAATGTATTAAAATAAATGTACTGATTTATATAATGAACTTTTATACTTCATTAATAATTTATTTATAAGTATTTAACAATACAGAGAAAGCAGACTTATATCACCAAAATACTGATGCGCATATACATGTATATGTATTTTTGATCTGAACTCGTCTATGACTGTTCCGAGTCTATGTCTGGTCTATATTATTATTTCGAGTTGTTTATTCTAGTTTGGAAATGGCTCGAAAATTTCTTTAGCGATTGTCGACAGGCTTGTAAATAGAGATATTAGACCCTTTTGATAACAATAAAACGGCTGCTCTTTTCTCCATAACTTTAAAATTTATTTTTATGTTACAACAATTAAGCAAAATTTTATAGAAATCTTTATTGTATATTTATAAATATTAAGTGTCAATTAAATGCTACTCCAGATCAGAATAGGTATTTAATTTAATCTTCTTATTATACATATCACTGCGTAGAGAATGGCCAAGTGAAAAACATGTAAAATCAGCCTCATACTGCTTTCCTATAGGATTTTCATTTATTGTAGATGATATTCACCATTTGGGAACCAATCGAGCTCGTTTTGGGCATTTTTTTTTTAATCCAGATTCCTTTCCTCATGATTACGTAAATTCCGATTATTCCCATCTCATTTTTTTCATAAATTAATCAAAGATAAAAGTTATTTTCAAATTAAGAATGTTATTTATGATATATTTATATTTCATAAAATATTTCAAAATGACCTATATATTTTTTAAAAATTTCAAACTTAAAACGTTTGTGGTTTCTTGATGAAACATTACTTTTAATAAGAGAAATAAAAATTACATCACCATCAGTAATATTAATATTATGTCGTCATGTTTATCTTGAATCATCGGAATAAGCGATGTTTCATAATTTTAGAGTATAGAAAATATTTAATGCTTAAAATAAAACCAATGCGTAATAGGGACGTGTTGCATTACTTTCGACCACAAGTAAAATGAATTCACAGAATGAAATTGACACTTTATCCAATAAAGCATATAAAGATAACTTCTTATGTTAAAGAAATTAAGAATTGGTTATAAAAATATTTATTTAACTGCAGAAAAGTGAATTTCCTTTGTAAAAATAATTCAAATTAACTAAAATGAATGAGACTCTACTAGATAAAAATTTATAAAAGTAGATTCATTTTACTGTTTTTAGATTACAGAGAAACTGAATTTTTTGAGAAATTCGTGCTGGAGAAATATTTCCTAACAAATTAAAATTTAATTCAGATGAATGAAGATTTTTTTTCAAAGAAAGAAAACAGCCCTTAATTGTTGCTTCTTTAATTCTGGTATGGATATTTAAACGAGAATTTATGGAAAAATATATTTTTAAAAATATATTTTATATAATTTTATTTTTTAAAACTATATTCAAATAAGAACGTTCTTTGATTCAAATGAGAATTTTATCTTAGTAAATATTTACCACAAGTATTTTCACAAAATTTGAAATATATGTACACAAAATTGAAACTAAAATTGCAAAATTCACAATATACAGCTCCATTATGAATTTTTTAGTTTATATAGTTTTACTCTCACAATAATCAATAAAAATAAAATTTTCCATATAAAAAAGTATAATAATGTTTGAATAACTAAGAGTTTTTTTTTCATAAAATAAGACTATTTAAGCCAGTTTGATGGAACTTCAAAATCTAGGAAATTTTATTAAGAAAATTAAACATTTGTGAGAGGAAAACTGTTAAAAAATCTATTAAAACATGATAATTATTGCAAAATGTACTATGAAACAGATAAATGCCAGTAGATCAGTAGGCTACATGCATTTAGGTTTTTTATAAGGAAAATTTATAATAAGGCTATAACTCTTGTCTATATGGATCTTCCAGCCTACAAATTTAAAGAATAAGTGTTATCAATGCTAGGTCTAGAAATATGCCAATAGAAAGGCCAAGTGCCCATAGAAAAAATTTTAATTCAAAGAAATTCAATGGGATATAAAAATGAAATCTACAAAATTGTTATCACATCTTTTTTAATTTGTTCTTACTCACTTATCTCTACTAAAATTTAAGAAGGATATCAATGATTTTACATTCAATTATAAATTTCAGTGGATTAAAAAAAAAAGCAAGTTTTTAGAACACAAGGATTAATTCTTGTGTTTATTGATACAAAATTTTAATACAATAAATTATTTTCAAATTTTAATTTTCTAACAGCTTGCAAAAATTGAAACAAAAAAAAAAGGAAAACAAAAATAGAAATACATTTCATAAAAGCTATTAGCAAAAAACTTTTTTTAAAAAAAATATGTAGAAATTATTACAAAAGTTTACTATTTGAAATATTTTGCCTTATCACTGAAAAAGACATCTTAATTAATATTGGATGATATTCATTTCATTCAGTGACATTAATCACATCAAACCTTAATCATCGATTTATTATTGATCTATAATTCTTCAAGTATTTAATTCCTTACAAATCGCTTAAAGAAATGGTTATATTATCTGCTTTTGTTTATTTAAATAAACAAATAAATCTATCTAATATAAGACAATGAGATAATAAAACGTTTTACTTTGCAATTACACTTATTATAATTTCACTTTAGTTCTTATCACAAAAGATATTTTGAATTCAGTATACTTCTATTATTCAGTATGACAGAATAATAAAAAGAATAGTTTTAGCACATATAATTAATATATAATATGTATATTTATGTCCGTCAAGACATGCCTAGAAGGTACTTGTTAACTTTATATTACAAATGACGTGCAAGCTATTTCTTTTTATTCGAAATCTGAGATCCGTTAAACCTAAATCAAAACAATTTCAAAATTACGATTTCAACAAAAACATGTTCTGTTAATAACACACTCACAAAAATTTGTTTATACTTTAATAAACAAATATTTGATAAAGAGGAAGAAAAATATTTTGTTTGAGTAATTATTCTGTAAAATCGTTAATTTTTTAGATTAAAAACTTCTCCCATGCTATCATGATATATAAATGTTACCGTGAAAGACCGAAATCAGAGAATGTCGACATTCACCGGTGAATGTCAACACATACCAAAAACGTTGGTGAAAGACCGTACAATTGATTACATTTCTTGCACTTTCGGACCATCGCCGGTATATGTCGACAATCACAGACAAGCTTTGGTGGAATTTGAAAAGATGATTAAAGAGCTCGAAAAGGAGATAACAGAAGGCGATTCCCGGGCTTCCCTTTCCACCACAGCATTTAATTTGTTTTTAATTTGTTTGTTGTCAGGTTTGTCCCGCGGGTTAAAAATCCTCTACACTTCCTCTACTCACCGTGATTGGTCACTCCTCCTTTCTAAGAGAGGCGATAAGTTACGTCACACATGTGACGTTTTTCACGCCTGAAATATTGAGATAAGAAAATGCAAATCTGCATTTCTCCTCTCCGGATACGGAGAGATGAAACGCATATTCAAGATTCACCATTAGTGCATTGTGGATGTCGACATTTGCCGGTGTAAGTGAGAAATGAGGATATCTAGCAAATATTTCGGACATACACCAAGCGACTACGTGAATGTTGACATTCACCAGCGAATGTCGACATTCTCCAGATTTCGGACTTTCACGGTAACATAAATAAATTTCCCATTCCCTTTATGCATATTGACAGCTGCCGATATTCAGCCACCAAAAAATAATATGAAAAAAGCAAATGTTTTTCATAAATTATTACGATTGTATATATCATTTTAACACGATTGCATTGAATTAATCTATTTATGCCTTTTGTTATTGCATTTAAAAATATTTGTTGTTTTTGTTTTAAATTTTTCTAAAAGAGTTGGATTCAGAATTTTTTCATGGCGTCGACGTGCTTTTCTTGGCCTATATTGACTGCATGGGTCTAACTGTAGAAAAGCTTCTTTCTCATCACTTTTTGTTGGCCTCCGCTATAAAACAATACCAAGGGTATCGCTAGTTTAGAACAATTCACATACAGTTTATAGTTTTGGCATCTTCGCAGTTGCTTTCAATATGGTGTCAAAAATCTTGCCCTCCTAGGTTTTTTGCCTCAAGAATTCCAAAAATACGACTCTGGATACCAATCAGTAACACTTAGAATTTTCTTATTACGTTTACAACTTTTTTAGTTACATCTCCACATACTTTTATTTACATATATTGATCCTTAATTTAATGCATTATTAGTTGTATGTGTATTTCAGTGATCAAAACAACCATTAGAAAATACGTATTTTTTTTTTATAGTAACCTTTTACTGAATTCCATTGTCTTCTCATACACATGTCAATCAAAAGGACGTTATGTAATTCGATAATATAGTAGTTATTGAATATCATCCAACGGAGAAATTTTATCCGTAGTATTATAAGTCTTTGAATTAATTTTAGCCCTGTTAAGATTATTCTCTTCAAGTTAAAAGTATATTTGTCTGAAGGTCCCGATTTGAATAGGATGTTACTATCGAATAACAGTAATTTGTTTTAGTTTTATTTCCCGCATCCATATTTGCTCACAATGAATACTTTTGAGTATTCTTCCTTTCGTCCCTTGTGAAACATGAATACGGTCTAGTATCTATGAAAAGGCAACCGTATGGCTTTTCATACATTCCGGATTTTTTCCGGACTTGTTATTTTGAAAGTTAACAATTCCAGTTTGGTTTGATTCTAACGAATGTTTCATTCTTTTTGAAGTTGGTGTCGTTCCAAGGCATCATTGTAAGTAAAAATTTCATTACTTTTTTTTTTGGAAGCACTATACAAATCAAAACCTCCTAAGCAACCGCCGTCACCTGGATTTATTCAATTAAGAATTCACCAGTTTCCCTAAAATAAAATTTTTAAATCTTTTTTAATAGTTGCAAGTCATCTAATTGGTTTTTTTTTTTTTTTTTTTTTTTTTTTTTTTTTTTTAAATTTTTTGGAATTGATAAAATGAGTTTTCTTTTTTGGCAGGAGTTTTCCATCATCACCTTTGAGGATGTGTCATATTTTATAGATTTTCGAAATTGTTGCAATACTGACTGCTTAATTTTATATTATCGCTTTCAAAATTAAATATTAAGCTCTGTGTGTTATTATCTTATTATCAGCACCAAAATTTTTTCTTTGTACTTTGTGCTCCAAAATCACTACTTATTTTCAACTGCTTTGGTGTTTCACATAACTTTCTAAATTAATGTTTTAAAGTATTGATTTTAGTGTTGGTACTTACAAATCAATAAATAAAATGATTCTTATAGCTATAATAACATTTAGTAAAGCTGTAAAGTCTGTTGTTTATTTCAACATTTCGATTACTATTGATAGTGATAATAGTTCCAAGATACTGTAACTTAATTGATAAAATATGTAATTATATGTACTAGTAAATTGTTTGAAATATAGTTTATATTGTGACTGATTATACTATTAATTAATTTTATGCCTATTTTTCCAGCTTCTTTTCTATCGAGTTAAATGCCTCTAAAATATATTTTCATGATCTGCCAATCAATTAGAAATCATAAAATTCAAAGTTTGAAAATTCCCTGGAAAACCATTTCTTTAACTTTGAGACTCAAAAATCTAAAGGCTTTTTCAAGGACGAAATTGAAAAATAAACAAGCCGTAGCAACACCTTTAAGATCTTTAACAAGATCTTTATCAATATAAAATATTTCTAACAGATCATTATAATGTTGTTATATCTTGGTGGATATTTGTGTTTTTGTCTTGCAAAACATTCATAGGCGCATCTGTCAATGGAATGTGCTTTTTGAAGATAAATTTTCTGAAAATATTTAAAAGTAATCGCCAGAATCTCTTTTATCGCGACACAAGAGTATTCAGTGACTGTGTGAGTTAACAAGGCGTGAATGAAGTTGAAAGACACAAAAAATAAATTTCTAAGGTCAAAAAAGGGAAAAACCAAATGAATTTTTCTTTCATTGCTGATAATCGACCTTTTTCTCTCACAAGTACAGATGATAAACATATTAAAGAAGATAATTTGGGATATTTTTATCCTAATTACAAAACTACTGAGTTTACAAAAACATTAGAAGCCAAGATTAAGAAGTATGCACACATAAAGTAAGAAAAGAATGCCTAAGAATTCAAGGCCAGAGAGATAATCTAAAATTAATTTTTTTTTCTTCCTTTGTTCTTATCGATTTTTGCTTGGAAAGAAAATCCTAATGTGGCAATAATATATTTTTCTAACATAAATATTTTTAAGAACTCGTCTTTATCAATTTTACCCATATTTTTTTAAAAATTTTAATCGATGAATAAGTCTTGAAGAAGAAGTAATTTAAATGCAATGCTCTTAGCTTAATAAATTCAGAAAAGAAAAATAGAAACAAATTAGATAAAGATAATAAGCCATAAAAAAATTATTGCATATTGTTGTGATATCGTATTATGAACGAGAGAGGAAAATGAAAACATATGATTTTTAATTCCTAATATATCGCTAATATAAGTAGCGATCAAAAGCATCCATTTGAGTATCTCTCCAGCGTATATTCAAATTAACAAATCGCCGATGTGGATGTATAGCACTTATACTATGGATAGGATCACTGAGGAATTTGTTTATTTCTGAAATATATGAAGAAAACTATAAATAATGACGTACTAGAATAGAGTGCTGTTATTCTTTTCGCTGACGAAGAATGAAAACTGATAGATATTCATCAAAGAAAAATCTTGGGAAAGCATCTGTCAAAAACCATTATTATGGTATGATGCTTAAAGTTAATGCCATTTGAATCAATTTGCTATTTGACCTAGGATATAGGCCAGCTACACCAGTATCAAACAACTAATGAAGAAATGAAACAACTAATAAAAAGATTTAAGTTTATTCCCTGGAATAAACTCAGTTTTTTGAGTAGAGAAATTTGAAAATTCCAAGATTTGGTTATTGCTTTGCAGTCGCTTTTTGCCCATAAAAGCTAATTCGAATGGGACCAACAATTTTAAGTGGATTATATATGTAGGATATACTGGAAACATCCGTACCCGAGGAGCGATTTACTAACCAAATTAAAGTCAAGACAGCTCAATAGTTAGCTGTTAACTAAGAAAATTCTTGCAAATTTTTAAAATGTCCAGAAAATTCAAAAGTTTTGGAAATTTCCAATGCTTTTAATTATTAAATAATACTAAGATAAATAAAATATCCATTTTATTATCTTTATTCGTATTTATGATATCAATGGGGATAATTTTTTTATGGTTCTGCTATATTAAAATATAATTTGAAATAAAATTTACTATGGAAATGTGTAAATTATTCCATGCATTTGATATAATAATAATAGTCTATTTTCATGTAAATATCTATTGTATATATCTAATGTAAATATCTATTAGAATTGAATTTTAGGAAATAAAAAACTGCGATGAAGCAATCCAAAATATAGTTATTTAATATTCTTAAGAATAATGTAATTTAATATTCTTAAAAATATTATAAAATAAAAATAATAAAAAGAAATTTTCATTCTAATTAATTGAGCAGATTGTCGTTTTTCGTGCACACATAAACAGAGCATAACAAAATCTTCAGTCTAATTCTTTCAGCTCTCATTCAAATGACAGCGCAAATGATTTCTTTCGGTTAGGAAATGGAGCGTTTTACTGTAAAATATTACGGCATATAATAGACCTTTTCATTAGAATTTTCTAAATATATTTACAGTTAAACAATCATAAGACATTTTAAAATTTTATCTTCTTTTTTTAATACTGATTGAGGGCTGGATGGTCTTCAGTATTTTCAATGGCTTGAAATCTGTATATAAATTAAGATCCTATTAGAATTTGAGTTCATCTGCAAAATGATCTTCTTTTTCTTGCCATTGGCCAGCTGTCATTCTCTCTAATGTCCTAGCGGTAATGGGTTCAATACGTGACTCAACTTAAAATTGCCGAAGGATGTCAGCTGAGATATCATTCATAGTTCAAAGTAACTAAGCTGTATTTTGCATCGACAGAAACGAGTAATCGAAAAGGTGTTGCAATAATCTGATGGAATATTTCCTCTTTGATATGGGTAACTTGTTAAGCTTCCTTTCTATTTACATTGAAACTTAAAAAGAGAAAGTTAAATAAAATACAATTTGCTGTCTTCTTTGGTGCTTTAGGCACTGCCATTCGTTCAAGAAGATTCACAAGAAACGAAGATTTATATCCAATCCTCTGAGGGGAAATTTTTTGATCCATTGAATTTTTATCCTAATGGGATTTTTAAATGTTTCTTAGCCATTATTCAGGTTTCTTTAAAATTAGGTCACGATTTAAATTATATAGAAATTAACATTCTCTAAGAAAATACATTAACAAAAAAAAAATATGCAGGCATAACCCAAAAAAAAAGAAAGAAAAAATAAGTACACAAATTACATAATGTAGTTATTAAATTGCATATTTTGAGATTAAGAAACGTGACCTTATTTTCGAGACTTCAAATTTAAACTTGTTTTATAACATATTTTTATTTCTTTTGTATGAAGTAATTAGTTTTCAGTTAGAAATATATATATTTTATTTAAATTTTACACAATGTTAAACAAAAAACGTCATCACTAATACACAGATTCTTTTGATAGAAAAGATCTATCAATAAATTGAATATTGCCCAAGATAATGTTTTTAGTATGATCTCATATAATTTAATGTCTAATCTCCATTAAAAAAATATTTCGAAATGTTTTGGAGGTGTTTCCATTTTAAAAATAATTGCTAATACAACCCTTTTAAAACTGAAAAATTCTGTTAAAAATATTTAAAAATTAGATGTTTCCTTTTTATACGTTACACAAACAAAATTATAAAACAAAGCTGTTTTTTGTTTTCAAAAAATTGAATAAAAAATGCGTTTTAATCAAAACTTTCCCATAATCTAAGAATTCTGCTATAAAGCTTGATGAATAAGTTGGAATTCATGAAAAGTCCATTTCAAAATAATTTTTCAAAAATCCAAATAAATTCATTTTTAAATACACTAACTTGCATTTCTATCTATTTTAGTTAATACCAATGAGTTCGAGAAAAAAAAAAAAAAAAAAAAAACAATAAAAATTGAATGGCTTAACTCAAATTTTATCTCAAAAATTTTAAAATTCAAAAAATTTTTTGCGCACCCAAAATATTAATAAAAAATAATTGCAGCATTCTTTGATAATTGATTATAAATAAGTATTCTACGCCTGCAGCTGAGACGTATAATAGAGAAGAAAAATGGCGGCCTTCCTGTTCCTTGTTCTGCAAGTATAAAATTAGTACACAGCGGCCATTTTGAGGTCGCGTACCGAGTATAATAATCTGTCAGAATTTCGAGAAGAGAAACAGGAGCAGAGAGAGAACCCGTGAAGCATGTCGCTTGATTACGTGAATCCGGTTATCCACTTTTAGGGTTGCTAAGAATTTCTCCTCGCAGTATCCAAAATAAAAAAAAAGTCGCCAAGACATTTCTGTCATGAATGAATTTCCCTGTCTCCAAACGTAAGCGCGACAGTTTTTTCTTTTATATATTTATATATATATATATATTCTAGTGAGTGACTTCCTAACTTCTAATCATCACAGAGGTTCATTCTCTATTTTCGCCTGCCTGCTTTTTCTCTTCATGTTTTCCTTTTTTGAAACTTTTCGTTACTTGGTTCAAATTTTGTGATCTTTTAATAAATGGCTAATTTTTTTTTATTAATGGATCGATATATATGAAAAATCAATATTTAATTGGTAAATAAATCTATATTTAACAATGATTAAAAGGAATCTGCGAAATAAATTGCCATTGTATCCGTGCGCAATGTTTAATATACCGATGATTTCTAATTTTTAAAGTTAGAGATAAAATAATTTTTTTTAACTGTGTTAATTACAAGAAAAGGTGAGAACCTTATTTGTAGAAACTTACTTACTTCTTGAATTAAAATTGGAGACCCTCTGTGATAACGGAAAGATTCAGATTTTTGTTTTGGGGGTAAAGGAAAATTAAATTTCATGACTAATTCATGTTAAAAACAATACAAATCAGCAAAGTCAAAAATTCATTCAACACTTAAGTTATTTTAAAGTAAAAAAAGACATGGAACTCCTAATCCTTCATTCTTCTCTTCCATCACGCCATATTAAAGATGATGCAATATGATATCCAAACAAATATTTTCCTTATTGAAATAATTTCTGCAGGAAAACATTTTATAAATTTTACGCACTTAGTTCTAAAAAAATTTTTTTAATTGAAACTTTTACATATAATATGAAATGTGTGTACAATATCAGTAATAAAATTTTAAATATAGCGTTAGTATATAACTCTCCATTTATTTAATGGAATTTTTTCTTTCAGATAATTTTATTTCCAATATAGTCAATATATATATAAAAAAAAAAAAAACATTTAATGATTGAAAACGTGAATGTCATCATTTAAATGAATGAAATTATGGCTAACAATCAAACAGATTCCATAAAAATTTGAAAATTTTTTTAACTAAATTTATTTAACTTAAGTATTTTGTAAACTTGATAGTTAAAAAATGCTGAAATAATTAACTTATTGGTGTAAAATTTTTGGAAAGTCTCTTTATTAAAATAAGTTAGTTGTTACAAATTATGTTATCTGTCTTAAAAGCAGAAAAATGGCAACTTTGATAGACTGCTTGTAAAATAACTAAAAACAAATAATTTCTAAGTTTTATTATCTGAACACCAACTAACTTCTTATTGGATAATTCAATCACAAATTAAATGTATAAGTATTTCAGTTCTAAGAAAAGAGATGTAATTAGCAAAAGTAAATGTATGCAAAACATTAAGATTTTAGAATTAATAGAACTTCGGTTAAACATAAATTTATATCAAAAACAAATTACAGTAATCTGTCTTTTTTAATTTGAATTCATTCTGCTCTTTTCAATAAAGATACGTTTCATTTCACGTAACACGAAATTCGATTTGTAATGGTTAAGAAAAACAAAATTTTAGTTCAAATGGTTGGACATCAGTTGACTGAATTTAATAGTCGAAGTCTCGATAGATTGTGCATGTAAAATTCAGAAACAAAACTTCTGTGTCCCGTTGTTCAACAGAGATTTTTTAACCTGTGTTGAACAATGGGAGATTGATTTTTTGTTTGGCGAACCTTTCGAGCAAATACAAAAGCTTAAAATTGTTACATTGCAAATAAATTTTTATAACAAGAAATTTCTAAATAAATAAAAATACGTTTTTATATTTACATAAAATTTTTAAGTAAAATACTTAGTTATAATGAAGTGCGAAAAATAACATTATTTCCAACTATTGCACCTTTTTTTTCATTAGAAGTTTTTGTTTTTTCAGTTCTGAACATAAAATTTTATATTTTCATCATTCATGCATTTGTAGCAGATTTTTAGGATTATGAATTTTTTAAAAATTTCGAAAATAATTGATAAAGAAGTGCGAAATTGTGCTTTTTATTAAATTAAGGAGTCGAAATTATTAAAATGCTCAAAGGTATTAATCACGAACTTTATGAAAAGTAACCAATGCGAAAATCCAGCTCTAGGGGTTCATTAACACAATTTTCTTTCAAAGCAAAGTTAAACAAACGTGAATATGAGCAACTCCAGTTTGTAATAAGTGATCAGGCGCTGTTATTTTTTTATTATTTTTTTTTTATTTTTTATTTATTTTATTTTTTTACCAATTTTGTATATTTTTTGTGTTTACTGATTTGAAAATTCATTTTGAGTTCTATAGACGTAATCAAGAGTTATTTGTTTTGTAAAAACTTTTTAATTAATTATTTTTATAATCTCCAGCGTTTAGAGTACAATAATAAAGAAACTGCGTCATTCAAAAATTAAATAAATAAAAATTAGAAAAAATGTAGTTTTCCAAAAAAATATCAGAAAAATATAGCTCAAAGGGAACTTTTTCGAAGCTATTAAGCAATGTTCCAAAAGGTATAGAACTTTTTAAATATAATTAATATAGAATCTTTTAAATAATGCTTTAAATCCGATAAAATGGATATTAGTTGCCCAGAGATTTTATGCAACAAGAGCGCATCAACTTGTCTTTTGGTGATTTGTCAGCCGTAAGTCACTCCACCGCTTTTAGAATGTTTGCAAAATAAATAAAGTCTTTCCTTCCTTGAGAAAACATTTTATTGATACGCCTCTGAAAACTACTTCCTTCAAAGTTTTATATTTTATTTTATTTCATTTTTATAAATATACTTGACCTATCTCATATCAACCCAAGCTATTGATTTGATCTTCTTATTTAAGTAATAAGATTTGATAAAACACACACAAAAAAAAAATCTTATCAGAATTTTATATGTAAACATTAATATCTTGATATTTGTACACCTATTTATAATAGGAAGTTTAATTAAAATAATTGTTTATTTTTTATTGAACATTTTTTTTTAATCTACAATTTTATCAATGTCAAAACATCTATTAAAAATCTTTAACGAAAAAGGGTTTAATTTGAAAAGAAAGTCATGATTATTTTTAAAATTGTATATAATTCTAAAAAAGATATATAATGGTAAAGGAATAAATAAAAAGGAAGTACAGAAATATGAATATTTAATAATTTGTACTAAATTTCAAGAAAATATGTATTTCTACTCTAACTTTTTAAACTTGATTCAACTTACGTACTATCCCCTTAACCATTTCCATTAAAAAATTAAATCGCCTTATGTTCAATTTAGCACCAACTGTTGAAAGCTAATGATATTGCATTTATATTTAAGTTCACACTTTAAATTTTCCGGCATGTAATTTTAAACTTATGATAATTTGAATATTAATTAAATTCAAGGATTAAGATAATTGGAATATTAATTATAATCAAGGATTTTAACAATTTGATTAAATGGTTATAAAAAAATTAACTGATCAGTTTTTTTCCTCTCACATATTAAAAAAGATTATTAAAATTTGCAACAATTGACTGTATTTTTTTTTTGGCAATAATGATTGACGGGATAAATAAGAAGATCAAATTTTTCCATATTCTTCAATTTCTTAATGTTATCAGAAATATACTTTATACATCTTTTCACCTGGTAAAATTAATGCAGAGAGATTGCAAAATAGAAAAAAACTCTGAATCTTCTATACTATATAATGGACTTATTAAATTGTCCAAATCATTGTCTCTGTAGATTTGGCAATGCAAAATGTTGCACTAATGGCAGCATTATTTTAAATAATAGTACAAAACTTGATATAATGCACTGCACAATGTATCGTAAGTATCATCTTTTGGATGATAGTAGCTACTCATTTCTAACATATTTATTTAGTGCATCACCTACATTGCGAGAAATAATAACGTGAGTTTTACATTCACAGATTTTCAAATAATAAATTTTAAAAGTTTCCTAAGTGTTAAATTCCAGTGTTTATATTCTCATAATGAATAAATATTATAATTTTTAATTTAATGTACCTATGCATTTTTAATTTAATTTATACATGCATCTTACTTTTCAATTAAATTCCTTAAGTGATGATAAAAATAAAATTTTTGCAAAAAATTAAAATAATAAATGTGTGTTCAAGAAGGGCTTCAAAGTAAAAGCAAATTAACTGCACTTAAGTGATAATAAATTTGTCGAAGTGATTGTAAGTTGAGGTTAGACTATATTTTAGGGTGCCCCTTTGATTCTCGCTAAGTTGTGATCGCGATTAATTGCCAAGCTGGACAAAACTGACTCGTGCTCTGATTGGCTTAGATCCAGCCGAGGCTCTGATTTGTTTATCTGATTGGTTACATGTTTGCACTGTAATCGGGGCGAACAGGAATAGCGCCAAAAAATCACCAAGTTCGCCAGAGGGCACCCTAAAGTATAGTTTTACCGAAAGTTGAAATACCAAACAATCATTATTATCTTTAATTGAGTTACAATAGTCTTCTCTATTCAATTTCAAAATCATACAATAAATTACAACATTTTAAATTCTACGAAGAAGGTATTAAATTCTTTCATAACAATTATACATTCTAATATGTAAATTTTCGATGTGAATTTTTTTATCCCATCTAGCGTTGTACTTTTACATTTTTTATTAATTTTATTGTCAGTTTTTAAAACTATTTACTAACCCAAAGTGATCAATACTAAATAAGACCTCCGTTTCCCATAGACCAGGAGCGGGAAAAACGACATGATTTTCTAAAAAGTAAGGAGGGGCTAAAAAGAAGGGCGAGGACACAGCTACCTCTAGCGGAATGTTTACTTTCTGTAATTACTTCCGTAGAAAATTTCACCACTTTAAACACACGGAGTAGAATTTTTTTATTATAAAATTAAGTTGAAATTTTATTTTTATTTTATTGAAATGCCTATAGGACTCGCTGTACTCCAGGTTTCTCAACTGGATCCCATCTAATAAACAAGTAAAGACTAAAGAGGGGGGAAAAATAAGAAAACTTTTCACAACACCTAAAGTAAATATTCAAATTTTACATTTAATCCAACATAAATATATAGTTGGTTGGTTTATATGTCATTCAATGATCATTTTTTTGTATAAAAGGGCTAATTAGACTGGGACCTACGGTTTAAAGTGGATTTCGAATCGCTAAAAATGTCCAAACCCAAAGAGGCATTTGAGCCCACAATCTATTGAACAGAAAGCATAAGTGCTTATATTCGGCAATCTAGCTCAGCAGACATAAAATATTTAGTCATGAAATAAAATTACTCTCTTCCTGAATTATTTATTGTAATGATTTGAAATGCAGTTAATGAATAAAAACTATATTTATTTACTATAAAAAATTTGAGAAAGTTTCGATTGTAATTTTTTCTTAAATGTCTATCCTCACTTTATGAATGATATTTTTTTTCTTTTATGCATAAAGTTCAATGATTTAATATATAAAACGTGACTTTGAGTAATAAGCTCTTAGATCAGTTATGTCAAAAATACCAATAAGGCCCGCGATCGCAATGTGTCACAGAAAGAAGAATCCTGTTTTTTAAAGCATTTAGACTTCCTTCGATTTCTCTATAGAAGTTTTAACAAGGGCATACTACATTTATAAGTAATTTCAACGGCAGCTCGTTCCCTTGAAAATTGGATCAATATTCTCAACTCTTGCAAAATTTGATCACGGAGTTCAACAATCGTTTTGAAGATTCTCCTCACAAAATGAATGAAATGGAATTTCCAATTTTCAACAATCCATTCAATTTTGAAGCTCCACAGGCACCAGTTGCAAATGGAGTTAATAGACCTTCAAGCGGACAGTATTTTAAAAGAAAAATTTAAAGAGATAAATGCTTTTACAATTTATAAACAATATTTCAAGAGTTTGAATAAATATCCGGGATTAAAATAGCATGTAACGCGCTTCTGTGCATGTTTGGTAGCATCTATTTATGTGTGTATTTGTAATGATGTTTTCCTTCATGAAAATAAATAAGAACAAACATAGCACAAGACTTACGAATGAACATCTCCAATAAATTCTTAAAATAACTTCAACGAATATGATACCTGACACCAATGAGTTTGTCAAAAACAAGAGAAGTCAGGTATCTGGATCCTCGAGCTTAAAATAATTACCCTCTTTTATAATTTTGATATGATTTTTAACAACCGTATATTATATACTATATAATTAAATAAATGAAATGCTATAATAATTCAGTACATTTTTTTTATTTGAATCTGTCCCGCCTACACATTCTAAATTTAATATATGGCCTTTTCAAAATTGAGTTTGACACCTCTGTCTTAGATGAAGCTTCTATTTAATGTTAGGTTTAAATGACTTTAAAACTATTCTTAATGCAATGTATCATATATACGTAATATTTCAAATCTTATCTCTTATGTATAAGTATAGTAAATGTAAAATAAATTTGTTTCAATTTCAATTATTTAAACATACATACATTCTAATGAAATAAATGAGTGTTAAATTAATTTCTTCACGTTAATTTAGGATCGTATGGAGTAACGAAATTTATTAATTTTTTTTTAATTATAAATTTTTTGGACTACAAGAGTATACTTTTTACGTGATAAATCAAATAGGATTGATTATTCTAAAATGCGTAAAATTATGGAATATAGATAATTAATCAGATTATCTTAATTAAATCTGTAATTGAAGAATTGAAAACAGAAAAATTAAAGGCATATATATATTTTTTATCCTTATTTATCATTATATAATGAAATATATATATTTATAACTATTTATTGTTAATTAATAAACTTCTACATGATAATATATGTTTAATCTTGATCTAGTAGCATTTATACAACTTAAAAAAAAAAAAAAAGATATTTGTCGGGTGAAGTGAATAATGACTCAAGAAAAGTTTCAAAATAGATATGTAAAGTTAGGTAGTTTTTATTTATTATTATTTTGTATATGTTTTTATTAATAATTTAAATAACAACGCTTGTTTCTTAACCTTATTATTATCTTATATATATATATATATATATATATATATATATATATATGCTTATTTTAAATAATTTATTTCGTTAATAATACTTGTTTCTTATCCTGATTAATATTTTATATGTTTTATAAACAATTTATTTTACTTTCGTATTTTATGTGTATGTTTTTGTGTAAATAAAACTAAGTGGTGGAGAGCTGTGTTAATCTAAATTTTAATTGAATCACATTGCTCTTTATTTTTTAGTTGTATATAATTCATTTCCATTATTAAATTCCAGCTTTTGTTAAATGGTAAAAATAGATAATTATTTTTAAATTGTAAAATATTTTGTTTTGAAATTCTAATTTAAAATTTAAAAGGAAATAAGATCACTCTTTGCGAATAAAATATTAAAATTAATAAGATATTTGTCCAATTTTTAATAACATTTTAGTTTTCATTTAGTAACAGTATTTCTTTGCTTTTCATAGAAATTTAAAGATGTTCTATACAAATATAATTTACTAGCTGTACCCGCCGGCGTTGCCCGTGCATTTAGAAAATGCAGAT
>JAPDSC010136332.1:83802-167667 GCA_026290005.1 Latrodectus geometricus
TTAATATTTAGTGGTTTTATAATTTGTTTTACTTTTTTAAATATCTGTTCTGTATTTTATAATTATGCACCAGAAATGACTCTTTCCTTTTTTTCTGCGCAATTCTAATTTTAATTTAGTCCCAAAAACATAAATAAATAAACTAGTATTATTTTGCTAATCAAAACTTCAACATAGCTGATGATTGCAATTCTTTTACTCGTTTTATTTTACCATTAATTGTGGAAAGGGTTTAATTTATCTCTTTTAATTTTTGTTATGAAGGGGCGGCATTTTACCTCTTTGCCCGGGGCGGCGAAACTGCTAGCGCCGGCCCTGTTAAACTGTTTTGTGTGGTTTGTAGGAGCTATTGTTCTGTCAAAGAAATAAAAATCATTTTATCACTTTAGTTATTCTTTATTATCTAATATTCCAGTTATACATTAATATTATTAGACTTTGTAGTTTCTAAGCCTTAGTTTCTTTCAGCTCACTGATAATCATACAACTCAAGACTACTTTCATAGAAAAACAATTCTTCGATCACGGAGTCCATTGCCAAACATTAAAATTAAAATCTTACAATGTAGTCTAGAAGAAAGCTTTTCTTAGCACCTGCTAATAATGCTTGAATTTAGTTATTTTTTAAATGGTATGGAAAAAGATTTTCCAAAATTTTGTTTGAAAGTGGATTACTTAACAAATTTATTTCTATTTTTATGTTCAGTCTAAATCATAAAAGCGGGTGTAAATATAACTAATAAATCACAGACCAATACCTTCAAGAAAAAAATTTTTTGCTTGTAAATATTTATTTAATTTTGCATTACTCTGTGCAATTTGCGTAGGAATTATAATATTATCAATGATTTTATTAATTAAATCGTTTGAATTTCAAAGTACTAAAATTAATAAATTTATTTAAATTCTAGAAATTTTTCTATTTGAGATTTCTTAAAAATTTAAAATAATTTGCTGAGAGGATGGATGATTGGTGAGGGAAGTAACAAAAACGGTTTGCTTAGAATGCAATAATTTACCTGAATAACTAATCTGTGATCTGAGCCCAAAGATAGTGAACTGAATTGGTCATTAAAATAATGGCTAAATTTTGTTATTTTGCAGAGTATTTTTTATGTAATATATCGTTGAACCTACCTTAATGTAATATGCATACGAAGTATTAAAATGTCAAAATGGAAGTGTCTAAAATTAGAAGAATAAATGATAAAGCAATTTTTTCCTTTAATAAAGCTTTTCCATACCCCGAAAACATAACTTTTTACTCCAAATATATTTTAACTTTTTCTCAAGTATATTTTTATGTAAAGACAAAAATAAAATTTATGAGATTATAATGTGAGTTAAATCAGTGAAATACTTATGTCCTTCATTATGATTGTTTTACACCTGTTTTGCATTATTATTTTCCCAATAATATATGAAAAAAAAAAAGAGTATGATTCTTCCATAAAGTTTTTATTTATAAATTCTGACCAAGTTGCATATATACCACTTTAATTTTTAGTAAAAGTGTATACCACTTTACTTTATTTGATTTAATCACAATTTTTTTTATGTACTATCAAAATGCACTGATATTACACAATAATTATTTTAACACTACAAAAAGTTTTTTGAAATTGTAATAGAGTTTTAATATTATTAAGGAATAAAATTTCTGACACAAAATATAAGTTAAAAAATGAATTTTATTGATCTTGGAAAAAGGATATCATATATTAATTGCTTTTTTAATTAATACTAATTGGTAGAAAAGGATAGTAATACTAATTGTTTTTAAATTTAAATATTGCTCTGTTTCCTCAATTTTTGGATTCAAAATCAACTTTATAAAATTCTATTGATACAAATATATAAATTATTTTATTCAGATAAATACTTCAAATGTTGCAGCAATTCACGTATTACAGGAACTTTGAACAATACAAATGTAATAAAACAAATTAATTGTTACAATTGTTTTCCTCTTTATTTAAAATACCATCACAAAACATTTTATTTTTCTGCTGATAAATCTATAAATGTTATTAAAAATTTTTTTAATACTTTTTATTCTCTATTCTGAATTCACTCTAATTTCTTATAAATAGGGTAAGATATTTTGAAATTTAAGTATTGTTTTTAAATGTTTATTTGTTTAAAATTGTTTCTCAATTTGTATGATATTTAGCTTTTAAATATTAATTTAGTTTTTTTTATTCTTATGGGGGGGAAAAAATTGGATGCTTCTTATTTATTTATTGAATTTCCATTAGTTAAAAAATTTTAATTTCATATGTGTTTCTAATAATATATAAACTATTCCTTTGATTATTCTTTTGCAGTATTCTTGTCAAACTAATAATTATCAAAATGCTACATTTTTTCCATTTAATAATTAAATGCTTGTGCTTTCTTAAAAATATAGTTAATATTCATACCTCTGAAAGTGCATAAAAATAATATTAGGTAGGGCAAAAAGTTCTGCATAAATAGTTATGTCAATTATAGGAAAATTCTGCAAAATTATTGTAGAATATGAGCATGATTTTTAAAAGGAAATGTATAAAAAAACTGAAAAAAAATCAATTGTAATCATAATATATGTATACATATTTTAAATTAATATATTTAGATTTATTTCTGACTACTTATTTCTACTGACCAAGCCACTTAATACTGTAAACCATCTCATTTTAAACCACAGTCAAGTAATGAAGTTAATATTTGAACTGGTATCCTCACTTTATAATTTCATTCATTCAGTACTCTATTATTCTGTGTATAAGTTTTTTAAATATTTATTAAAATTAATGATAAATTTATTTTTAATTTATTGATTCATATTTTAAGGATGTGCTTTTTTATGGGTAATAGCTGGTATCAAAATCCTCATTTAACAACAAAATTAGTTGTTAAATGCTTCTTTTTTAAATAGTTATTTCTGTTCATTCATTAGAATAAATGTTTTTTTCTTATTAAAGATAAAAATATTATATTTTCAGGGAAATTTGAGTTTAATTATGTCATAAATTTTGCATTAATGTTTATAAATATATTATGTTTTTCATTACATAAATTTAGAAATACAACCAAAAATATTTTAAAATTCTGAATTGATTCTAGTTCATTTTTATTCTTATTCACATCAAAAGGTATGTGTGTGTTTTCTTTAATATTATTTTTAAATAATATTCCATTAGTAAAAATAATATGTCATGTATAAAATAATCCAAAAATAATTTATTTTATTTTTATTGATATTATTTATTAAACGTGTTATATTGTCTCATATATAACTTGTGCATGAAATAAAAATAATGTTTTAATGCTATTATTTTAATGCTATTGAATTTCATGTAATGATATGATATTACCACTGCTATCATTACCAACATTACTACATTTGAATTAGTAATTTGTATAATTTTATTTGCTTCATGAATACTATATATTTTACATTAATAATGTTTATTTATAATTTATGAATAATATTCTTGTGAAAAAATAATTTTCTTTCTTGTAGAAAAATATGTCCAATTATCATTTAGTATATACTTATGTCATTTTCATTTAAAATTAAGATTATTTAATAAATTTCACCTGTTGAACAAATAACAGAATATTTAAAACTATCAAATATATTAGATCTTAATCACTTAATTTAATTGATGATTCATTATTATTTTTTTTACCAATAATAATTCATGGATTCTTCATATTTTTGTGTATTTACGAAAATTTATTTAAATGAAAAAATGATCTTTGCTTTTATTCATATTTGAATACAAATACAAATTTTTTTTAATGTTGTGTTTTAGGTTTATGCAATTGTATCACTAATGTAAAAGTAAATATTATATGAAATATTCATATTTATTACATACAAAATTTATTTTTCTCAGTAAAATTATAATTTTATATCTTTAGGTACATATTTTTTATATTAAATAGAATTAATTTACTCAATTTTATAGCTTGTAAAGGTTAAATATGTATAATTTCACTGTATCTTATATTATATTCACACTATTTTTATTTTTACATAGTTCATAATAATTTTCTTTCTTTTGACTAATTACTTTTTCATATTTTCTCTTGTATACACCCTGACATTCAATCATTATATCTGTTGTAAACTGAAAACACTTTGACATGAAAATATTTCATAATTTTAGTAGTGTTATATAGTGTTAATAATTTTAATTGTTACTACTTCTTCAAAATAAAGGAGGATTTCTTTTAATGGAAATTCAATGTACAATAGTACGTATGCTAATTTATTAAAGTCTTACTATAATTGTGATTATTAAAATTTATATTGTAGAAGAAAAGTAGAATAAAATAATTGATTACTGTTGGTTAGTTTACCATAGAAGTTTTTAAATAATTTTGATGTCAGAGTTTTAATAATGAAGAAAAATAAAATTCCTGTTGAATATTAATTTAATATTGATTTCCAACACATATTTTATCTCATCATCTCTATATTTACAATCATTCTTCAGAAATATATGTAAAAAAATGAAACATTTTTATTACTCAACCCTTAAAATATGAAGAAAATCTATATGTATTATTCATCAATGTCTCTGATATGTGGTTAAAGGAATTGAATTGAAAATATTGTCAGAAATTTGAGCCATTTATTTGTTATACACAAAATCATGTATAAAAAATTAAAATTTCATTAAAAATCGATTTTGTATTTATATTCTGAGAGGAGATTTAATGAAAGACAAGCATATAAATGTATTTTCTGTTTCATAATGTTCAATTTTCATAAATCATTTTAATAATTTTTTTTCTTTTTTTCAAAAATTATTTTTGAACTAATAATTACTTTACATTGTCCTTATGTTTCAAACAAAGCAAATATTTTCCCATGTTTTTGGTACTTTTTAAAAGGAAAATTAACACCATAAATTGCCTAAAATTAGTCTTTTCATTTGCTTATTTTTTAAATAGCAGAGAATAATTTTTATTTATTTTTTTCTACTGTTAAAAATTTTCTTTCATGGAACTAAGTATAAAGTTAAATGATGGAAAAATAAAATCATTTTGGTCTTTTAAATATATTTTTAATTTTCTTCATTTTACTTTATTTAAATATATTTGCTATTTTTAATTAATATTTTAATGCACTGTTGTAAATTTCAAATTACAAAATCTATTAATTTAAGTAAATTAACTGGAAGATTCATAGAAAATAAGAAAATGAAATGCTTTTCTCTGTATCTTTTTGTAGTATCATTTTTAGATTTATCACTTCTTAATTTATTTTTAAAAGCATTATTTATCAATATTATCAAAATAACTATAATATTATATTATAACTATAATATTATATTATCAAAATAATAAATATTATATTATAACTATAATATTATATTATCAAAATAACTAAACATTGAGTGTCAAACTTTCCCCAATATTCTTTTTAATAAAATTTTATTGTAAGATAAACCTATTCTTTTACTTTTAAAAAATTATTCTTTATTGCTAAAAAAAGATGAAATTATGTTTAATTTCAATATTCTAATTTTCAAATTTCCATAATAATTTTTCTCTACATTGGTCAATTTGCAATATTGTAGTACTGTGAGTGTAGTTAAAGAGAAATTGCCACCTGGTTGTGCCCTGTATAGTTGAACTTTGTGAAAAGGCAAAGTGAATTAACAGGAATTTCCAAATTCTGGCATGGTGTTATTAGAAAAAGTAATTGTTTATGAAACAGTTTATCTTGTACATATAATAGTCATTTTTATGTAATATTAATTAGGGAAAATTAAATAAAATTGGGATACATTAGCTAATATTTTCAAAGAAGCCTAAAAACTAGCTACTTATATTCTTTATTGAATTAATTTCTTAAATATTTAAATTGTCCTATTTATTTATATATTTATTTTTTGTTAGACATTTGAATTCAATCATCCAATCACACCAGGTTTGTAATGTTTTCTTAACAAAAATTAGAAATTTTCTCATTTTAGAAGTATGAAAAACTTTTCTTGATATTAATATAAAATTCTTCATAAGCTCAAAATTCAGTTTAATACATTAAAAGAATTTTTTTTGATTGATTCTATTAATATTCAAGTCAGCAATGTCAAAAAGCTTAATGTACCCTTACATTAAACGCCAACTAGATACTTAAGAATTTTATATATAAGTATAATTTTAAAATTAATGTTTTAATAATTATATAAATGAACTCGTTGCTGCAAAAATTTTTTGGCTATTGTTAAGTATATGAAATTTGGTTTTAAATTTCATGATCCAAAAGTATAAATAAATAAAATGCTATTGAAATTTTTCATTTTCAATAGTATTTTATTTATTTATTAATTTTGGATAATTTTTTACTTTTTAATTTATCTTACTCTTGATAAGATGTAAATACTGTGTACAAAAAATCATCCAAAAGGAGATGCCTTGTGATTTATGTTTTGCATAATTATTGTGCAAGTTTAAGAAAGTGATTTTTTTTCTCATTTTTGCTTGTGAAAAAGATGAAACAAAATCTTATTATATTATATAATAATTGACATTAGACATTATGGGAGGTTTTGCTACAAAGGAAGGAAATATTTTATAATATCAGGCTACAAAAAAAAAAAAAAAAAAAAAAAAAAGGAAAAAAAAATTAATATGTATACACAAATAGATCTTACAAATAAAAACACTTTGCAGTGTTTATGGTGTAATTTTTATATGTGTATTGAATTACTTGTTAAAATGCATGCTTAACACATGCAGCATTTTTACAATGTGCATCAAGTCACAATTCCAAATCACTCACTTTATCATCTTGGGTAGTATTATGCTGCAGCCGATTGCAAAAAAATTGTTGCCTTTATCTGACATCACATAGTATAGCTTCATATTGCAAGTTGTTGTTAGATTATTTGAAATATCCATCATATAAGGTTTTCTGGGAGTACTTTTCATTTGTAGTGGGCCATATTTTCATGCCATTAGAAAACTCTTTCATTTATTCTAAGTAGTGTATCTTATAGAAACACAAGAATTATATCCATCTCTCATTATCTAACAGTAGCTAGGATCAAATGTAGGACTTATTTTTTCTTAATAGCATAGTAACCTTTTACATGTCATTATTATATCAAAATAATTAGAAATGTTTTTTTTTTGCACTGTAGTAAACAAATAATTATGTTTGAGTATATATATATATGTGTGTGTATAACTGACAAAAAGAAAAATTATTGCTCAATTTCCAGTTTTTAAGATTTTTGATAAGTATTCCATAAGTTGATATTTGATAAATAATTCATTAGTTAATATTTAATATATAATACATAAGTTGTGTATGTGTGTGTGAAATCATGTAATTTGTTGAAAATTTAGTTGCTCATTATTTATTTTGCTAAATTATGTTTTCTTAGCTTGTTGATATTGTAAATTTAATAAATAAAGATATAAAAAATTCTTGTGTAAGCACACATTGCTTATCTGTATCATTATTGGTCCCTAAAAATTATACTTCAGAAAAATAAATTTTAAATAAAAGAGTAATTTAAAAAAATTAACATCTTTTTCTTTACTGCATAATTATATAACTAATGCTTGCCATATTATTTTTAGGACAACCCTAATATAGATGATATTTCTAAATTAATTATATTGTATTTTTAAATCAATCATTTTGCTTTATGTTAAATTTAAAAAATAGTTAATAAAGTGTTCTTTTATGATTATAGAACTTTCATTTTGCTGTGGTATGTGATATTCCATTTTAAATATTGTTTTTCAATTTTAATTTATGTAAAAATATTTTATTTACTTTAAATGTTATGAATAATAAATACATTTATAAATACATACTGTTAAGCTTATGTTTTAAATACTTTTTTCCTTTTAGGACATCCAAATGGTCAGTTTAAACTTCTTGGTAATCCAGATTCATATGTAGGACTTATTGTCTCTAAGTGTATTGGAAACATACCAAGGCAAGAAAACAAGTTCATGTGTCCTCACTGTCCATATTCATCAAATATCAGTACAAATTACAAACATCACATGATGACCCATTCTACTGAACGTCCATTTACATGTCCTGTTTGTGGAATGGGTTTCATTCAAAAACAAAACATGAAAAACCATATGGTGCAGCACGTCAAAAAAGATGGTCTATTAAACTTTTCTGAGAGAGTGAAATAACTCATTAAATTGCAAAATGGTTGAAGAAATTAAATATTTTACTGAGGTATTTTTTTTTTTATTCAATAGCATAATTTTTTGCTGCAATTTGTTAATTCATTTTTATTTTAAAAATAGATATTTAAAATGTTCCTAGAATAAAGAAATTTTTCCTACTAGTCTTTAATATTTTAAAACCTTAAATCTTAGAAAATTTTCTAAAATTCCAAATTTTTTGACAATTTTAGAATTTTGAAAAAAATTTAAATGACAAATTGTGAAAATATTCTTTTATATTACAAAAACCATTCATTATAGAAATAAGTTGTCTTCTTCTTTTCTTTATTTAGTCAAAATAAGAGTATAAAAAAAATTTCCCTTTAGAAGCTTACAAATTCACCTATTAAGTATTATATTCTAATTTTCTGGGTTTCTCAAATTCATGTGAATTTTCCTATGCTGAATGTAAGTTTAAATTCTTTTAATTTAAATTTAAGTTATCAAATTTGTCTTATTATTTATAGATATAATTATGAAGACTTTGATAATAGTAAAAAAAAATTATACATAATTTTATATTTTATTGTCCAATTTAATTTTCTATAAAAAAATTCAATGTTAAAAATTTCCTAAAATTTGCTATCATTTTACTTATTAACTACTTATAAAATTTCCCAATTTTAAGTACTAATGAATTTTTAATTTGAATTGAGCAAAGAAAAGAAAAAATGCTAAATAAAAAATTGATAAAAAATTAGAAAGATATTTCAAACAACAAATGTATTGAAAATTTTTGAGAGGAAATAGTAAATTTACTCAGAGTCATGAAAAACGAAAGCTTGTAACTGCTAAAGATTAATCAGTAATAGTCAATTTTTTTAAAATTTTTTTGCAACATTTAATTAATATTATGTTATTGCATAGAACTACTTTATTACTACATAGAACTAATTAGTAAAATATGGTTCCTTGTTAACAGTGTTTTACTAATTTGTTCTTATACTATAAATACAGTTTGAAAAATTAACGAGCATAATTTGATTTTGCACCAAAATACATTGCTAAGAAGTTATTGAAATTTCAAAAATAATAATTTGAAGAGAAATTTTAGAAAATTAAAAGAAGCTAAAATTAAAAGTTATGTATAACTTATTATTTAGGTTTGTCTTAATTTAGAAGCACATTATTTGAGAATTTTTTAAAAATCATAATTAAGTACTTATCAAATCACATATATTGGCAGTTACTCTTAAAAAACTGAAGTTTTCTAAGAACATTTTCTTGAAGTTTGATAAAAAATATAATCACTGATCCTTCATTTTAATAGAATATATCCTAACTATACATAAATTTTTTTATGTATATTATAGATTATTAGGAACTTTGATAGAAAATTTTCACAAACTATTAAATATTCACATAAGTATTGACATTAAATTTCAGAATTTCATTTTATGTATTGAGAATTTTAAAATTTTATTAATTTAACTTGTTTAAAATCAATATTGTATTAACTTGCTAAATACAGTATAAATTATATTTTCATTGTAATTATAATCAATATAGTATCAGTTGTATAACGATTGTATAATAATTTCAATAATATCAATTGTATATTCTCTGTGATTTTGGATTACAACTTTTTTTTAGTCTATTTGAAGTTTGTTATTAGTATGTTTTATTAAATAAAAATGCTTTACAGTACATTGAATTTCATAATAATTATGTAAGTGCTTCATAATTTAATGCTTTCTTTTTAATTATACTATAATTATTACTGTACTTGAGTTAAAGTTTGATGCTAAAATTGCATATGAATAGTTTTTGAATACAATACAAAGAAAAAAAATCTGTACTTTAAATTTATCTATTCTCTTGCACAATGCATATTGTGATATAAAATGGGTCATTAAAATAATTAAGTACTATTCCCAAACTGTTGAAAATTAATTTCAAACTATTTTGCAATAATTTAAAATTTTAATAGATTTGTTTTATAATTTTTTAAGTTTTTTATTAGACTTTATTTTATAGTGCTTATTAGACTTCAGTTTTTTAATTCATTTTTGAAAAATTGCTGTCCTGATTTTTAAAAACTTTAATCAAATCTATATTATATATATTTTAATCAAAACTATCTATACATTTTATTAATTCTTTCTTGTGTATTGTTAAATTTATTAGTTTTTCATGTTAAATTACACTTTGATGTTTTTATGCTTAAAAATATAAAAGTGTAATATCTATTGGTACTCACAAACAGGATATTTTTTAAACTAAATCTGAGTGTTAAAACTTAATAATAAACTATATTTATGAAATATCTTTCATGAATATATTGTTTATTGTAAATCCTTATATATTTGTAATTATATTTAATTATGTACTTTTCATTTTGAATTTTTGTTTAATAAAATATTCTTTCTTTTCAGAATGCATTAAATGGGTTAAACTTTTATAATTAATTCAGTGATTTTAATAAATGCTGCATGATTTCAGTTGATTTTAATCAATAAATTTAAAGGATAAATGTAATCTCATTTTTATAGTGAACAGTACTTAAACTTATATCGATGTTTTCAATTAATAATCTATTGATTGAAAACAGAAATTTAATTATGTTCATTAGAATGAATAATTAAAACTCAAAATATTTTTAGTTATTGTTTTCAGTGAAATTTGTTCTTAATATGTTCATGAAAATGTCCAAAAATATAATCTGTCAAAAAACAAACTTGAAAGTGAAAAAGGGGGAAAAATATTTGTTTTTTGTACCTCATGTTTAAGGTCAGTTTCTGTTGTCTTTAAACCCAAATATAATGGGTAAAAACTTCAAATATAAGTGCATTCTATTTTTTTTCAATTTCCATTTATATTTTGACATAAACATTTTAAATTTAAAAAAGTCAATTTTATCGGAAATGTAATGGATGTAAAAGTAAATGTATATTTTTGTCTTTAAATAAATTTTTATATAAAGAAATATAATTCTAATGTCTGAAAAATAAAACTGAAATAAATTCACTTTAATTTTATATCAAATATTTATATTTGCATCAAATTATAAAATAAATATCTGACAATTAATGTAATCAATAGAGTCTGTTTTTTTTATAATAATTTATATTTCTAAGTTCAGTTTATTAATAGTAAATATTTTAAAGAATAAACTTAATTAAATATTGAATAAATACTTTTAAGCAATTTTCAATATCATTTTATCTCAATTTTTTTTTTACGTAAAATATTAATTTATAACTTATTTGCTTACATTTTTTAATATAATTGCTTAATTTGTTTGTTGTTTTGTAATTTCTCATTATAGAATTGTATTAATGAAAAATATTTTTATTTAAGAAGGTTATGTTTTTGATTTATTGACAATCATTACTCTTCATAATCAATTCTAATATTTTAATATTCAGTTTACTTAATTTTCTTAATGTTAATTTTTATTCATTTATAAGTTCTTTTGGATGAAACTAGTGATTGTTCTTTGAGGATTATTTTATCGTAGTCGTTTTTTAGTAGAAAGTTCTATCAATTATTTGTTGATAATATTGGTTTTGATATATAAATGATTAATCATAGCCTTTTATTATAGATGGTAGTTTTGTTAAACAAAATATTAAATTAAAGTATTATATTAAATTAAAATTTGGCTTGAATAAATTTCATACCAAAATATTCTTTACTTATATATAATACTTTCTTGCATAATATTTTATGTTTTTGCTTTTTCCAAGCATATTTTATTATATTATATTGTTTTGTTGTTTGAGTAGAAGCAACTTTTCCATAGTTTTTTTGTGATATGGTGTTAATGTTAAGGGGAAAAAAACGTTTGTGATCCTTTGTGCCAATGTAATAAGTCTGCACAGAATTGACCATTTATTTGTAAGACTCCTGTTTGTGTCCAACTGAATTCTTATACATTTGTTTTTCTATTTTGTAGAACCAAAAATTGTTAAGTTTTGTAATTTTTTGCCTCTTTATATATTGTGTTCATGTGTGTTTAGCTAAATTCATTTCTTCATTAATTTAGTGCAGCTATTTTTAAAAATGTTTTAAGCAAAATTGCAATTAAAAGGCTTTTTGATGTTATACTTCTAAAGAGTGAACCTCCATAATAAAAGACTGATTAGTGAATTGAAAATAAGACAATATGAAAAATAAACTTACATAGTTCAATGCAATCCTTATACATTCTACTAAATTAAATTCATAGTTTTCAAAATAGTGTTATACATATAGTGATGTAGTTCTAATTTTACAGTCAATGCAAATTTTAAGTACTACATTTGAATTTAATTGATAAACAATTTCTTATTTTTTGTGCTTTTATATGTTATTCTTAACCATTTTCCTACTTGATGGTTGAATTTGAAATCAATTTGATTTTGTTTAAAAAAGTATTGCATCAATTGAAATATCATACTATTAATTTACAGAATTATCACTTATTTTTTTTCATTGTTGCTTTATTGTTACTTATCAATTCTGTTATAGTTAAGAACAAATGTTTTTATATTTATTTGCTTTTTAATAAAATTGAAGATAAATAAATTGCAGCCTTATTATTATTAGTTTTTATTATTAAAGTATAAAATGTGTTAAAAATAGTAAAATAGAATTTTGAGAAAAGAAAATAGAATTTTGAAGTAAAATTTTTTAATTTTCCTTCAAAATTCTGCATCATAAAATTTCAAAGATGACATTTACACAAGCTGTCATAATATAAAATAATGAAAGTTTGTGAAATTAAAAATTAAAGAAATGTAAATAATTTATTAAAATTTTTTATTTGAAAATTTTATTTAATAAGCAAAAATTTGAACATTGTTTTCTATATTATATTTTCTTTAAAATTATGTTCTTTATGTGTTTTGCAATTGTGTGCAAGGCGTAATGAATGGGCAAGGGGATCTATCATAATTCCTGTGCTGCTTTGAGAGGAGTGCTAAATAATAGCTACAACGAACAAGATTTCCCCTAGAAAATTTATATTTTATTTTCATCAAAATTTTAAATTTTTGTGAGAAGTGTTTAAATTTAATAATTACTGTGTCATGTTGAGAAATAAATTATAAAGCCTGGGGAAATTTAAACAGGAGAGAGGAAGAATTAATGAGAGAGGGAGAAGGAACAGCTGGAGGAGCTTGCTATTAACTAAAATCTTTTATATTTCCATATTAAGCGTTTATATAGTTTAATTTCTTCTTAAATTTGTTTTTCGATTACCTTGATTATTTTTTAATTATATATTTTGTTCAAGATTTGTTGTGCTTCATTGTTATTTTGTACTACAAATCTTGTGCATGTATATAAATAACAAAAATATCTTAAATTTTTTTCTGATAAAATTTTTAAAAAATTATACTAGTTAGTTCCGTTTGTATACATTTGAGATGTTACATTTTGGTTTAACTTTATTTACCAGAATATTTATAATGGTGTTTATATATCTTAAATTATCCATCAATAATTCAGGTAGTTTCTACAAAGATAAGGTCATGAGATATAACTTGTTTTAATTTAGAGAATGCAGCAAAGTTTATTATGTTCCTCATAAATCCTAATTGTTTTACAGGATATCACAGTCAAGTTACATGTCTATGAAATATTATGATATTGATTGAGCAAATAAACATAATCTATTCAAAATACATAATATCTAGTTAATATTGTTTCTGCTGATAAATTCCTTTTTAGGACCTCTCTGGATGCGATTATTTATTATTTAGAAATTAAAAGTAAAATGTTTTGTAGAAGTTTTAATTTACTGAAATATTTAACATGATATTAATTTTCTTATAGGAGATTACATTGCTTATTAAATAAAATGATTTAAATATTTTACTTTTTTTTTTATAAATACAAAATTGTGAAATTTTTATTTTAGTTAAAATAATATGAAAATATCATTCCCCAAAAATAAATTTCATAAAACGGAAATATTAATGAAAGATTATCAAAATATAATTAAAACACTTATAAAAAATTTTTTAGAAGGTCTTAAAATTTGTATCTTTGATAATGTAATAGGAAGCGCCTATAATTACAAAAAATTTCGTTTCCAATAAAATTTGTAAATTATAAATGTGTGTAAAGTATTTCACATATCTAATGTCCCATTCCTTTATAAATTGCTTAACAATTACTATTATAAGCTATGCTATATTTTACTCACTGCAATTTCTATCAGATAACATAAAAATATGAGAATAGAATTTTGGTATCATGAACTACATCAGATCAATAAGCTAATATAGCTCTGGATTTACCTGTTGTAGAAATATCTAGATTATTAGCCTTTTAAACTACCATATACAGCTCATTTTAACGAATTGTATATGGTAGTTTAAAAGGTAAGGACCAGTAATACAGTTCTTAAAATAGGAAAATAATGTATACGATTATTAAGATCTGATTTTTTACCTAACTACTTTTTCTTTATAAATAAAACACTATTACAAACAATTATTAGAATCCAATATAAGAAATGCGTGCAAGATAAAATCCATATTTAGAAATAGTACTTTCAATTTGTTAATGAAAAAATCAGCAAAGTAATTATTTATCTTCTGTGTTTTAAAACTAAATTTTAAAATATTCTTTCCAGTTTTTTCAAAATATAAAAGCATTTCGCTTTTTTTCCCCTTCAAAATATTACTTTCGTTCCGTCAGCCATTCAGCTGCTTATTTTGGAAGCGGTCTTTGTACTACATAACTTTCTTGCTCGATATATGCAAAAAAAAAAAAGACTCCTTTTTTTTTTCTTCTTTATGATTTGTGTTCTCAAAAATGTTTTCCGAAGATCACATGTGAGTTTATATTCGAAAAATCCTCGAAAGAAATTCTTTGATCTTTGTTGCAGTTCATTCATGAGTGACTCATCTTTCCTCAAGTCATCAGGTAAATTACCTTGGCTTTCTTCAGTTACAGTAAGTTCATAGTAAAGCATGAATGCATACAGACTTTAATATGAACTTACTAGCCAAAGAAGTTTAAGACAGCAAAATGGTTATTTTTGAGTTCATTCATTAGAGGCTCCTCATTATTCTAATCATCAGGTAAATTACCTTGGCTCTTTTTAGTTACGATGGTTTCTTTAGTAAAGCCTGAATTATGAAATGCTCTTGGTATTGCTTTTCCTTTAACATCATTCCTAGTATTCATTGACAAGTGCATTGCTCTTAGCCAGTCAATTTCATAAGCCCACTCTAACTCCAAACCCATAATCACTTTTTGCCAAAGTACCCTGTCATCTTTGCTCTTGAAGCAATTGATTATACCCTAATCCAGGCGTCAAAAGTTGCATTAGATGGAAGGAACTCCACGCGAATTGATTTAAGATTCAAAACTTCAACTTGAGCAATGAAATTGTCTTAAGAACTTTATGATTTTCTGATAAATAAGGTCGACCTAAATCTCTATCAGTTTTCATAAATGCTTCCAGTCATATAAGTTTTTAACTACTCCTAATTGTTTGTAAGCATTTTTGAAACATCTAAGCAAGCGATTCTCAATCACTGTGCCGTGGCACTTTTGTGTTCCGCTTAGTGCTTAAAATGTGCCGCCAAATTTTAGAAATGTTTATTGTAAAAATTATAATACTTTTTCATTACAAGTTAACTTTATTTAAATCAAGAAAAGTACACTATAAAAGAAAACTTGTTTTTACATTATTTCGATTTCGAAGTACACTATAAAAGAAAACTTGTTTTTACAAGTTTTCGATTTTTTTTTCATGTTAGCATTAACTAACAAAAAAATCGAGAATGTTAAGTGTAGAAAACGATATGAGAGTAGCCTTGTCATTTTTACGACCAAATATAAAATAAAGTATCAAAAATATCAAATTTTTCATTAAAAATATCATTATCATTGCGTAATTAATCCCTTAATAATAAATGTACTGTTGCATTTGTAGTGCATGTTATATTATTTTATTTTTAAAATTATTGTCGTAAACTATTTTACCCAGTGCATTTTGGGTATATTTGTAGATGCCCCGGTATTCAAAGTCAGACGTTATTCAAAGTGTTTCTTCTTACTCAAGTAACTTATAAATATTCACAAGTAAGAAATAAAATGTTTAAATTTATATGGTTGTATCATTTATTATTACCCTTGGTTTTAAGCTCCTAATCAGTAACCATTTATTCATAACACATTGAGAATAAACTTCCCTCTAAAACACTCTAAAAACCAACAAGGTCTATACCCTTGAATTCTCAGGAGAATAGGAGGGACATTCCGATGTCCCAGTAGAACATTTCCCTTATCTGTCAAGCCTAATTGTAGGTAAGTAAACAACTTCTAAACTTATCTTTTTTATGTTACTCTAAATTTTGAAATAGTTAAAAATGTGCCGGGACAAAAAAAGGTTGAGAATCACTGATCTAATAATTAAATATTGTCCTAGGAAAGGCAGAGATAATTTTTATGTTTCATTAAAGCTGGTTGCGAGTAATACTAATTCTTTGTTTCACTTTTGTAACTCCATTATATTTATGACTCTTAAAGTTGAGTGTTCTGTCGAGTAAGATCTTAAAAAAAATAATAAATCTGTCTCTTCGGCATTGAAAATATCTTTTGAGTCATATTTGTAAAATTATGATTTCATACTCCTGACTTTTCAAATTTCTAAATTTCCACTTTCACTTTCACAACACAATTTTCTAAAACTCAGTGTCTGTTTTGTAAATTTTGAAGCCAACCCCTGATCCTTTGAAATCTTATTTTCAACTTCGAAGCAAAGTAGTTGGATAACCATGCATAACTTTAATGACATTACCATTAACAGGCTATTTGCTTTTTTATGGAATTTTTTTTTTTTTTACTAAGTTTCTAAAATTGTCAAGAGACTGTTCTTTAAAATTCCATATTTTTTGCAATTTTTGTCTTTAATATTTTTCCGTCTACTTCTTTTTAATTTTCTTTTTTTCTTCGATTAATAAACATGTTCGTTTCTTTAACTGCGACTTATCCTCAATGCTACTATTTCAAAATACCTCATGATTAACAAAACTTCATAAAATTGATTTGTTTGAATAAACGAAGGGAAGAGCCCGGTGCTGTAGTGGTAATTCACTTTCTCTACACACAGGTCCGAGGTTTTGTTCTCTGGTTGGGAAAGGTCGACTCAGCCTTTCATCCCTTCATTGGGTCGATAAAATTGAGTATCAGATATACTTGGGAACTGAAACCTGAGAGTTTCGCGTCAGATTGACCACCTACCAAGACATGTATTTAGAGCCCCAGAACCCTAAGTCAAGAAAACAGATATGAGCATTGTAGGCCTTGGCCCTCCGATGGGCAGTCGTGGCTTAGAGTTTAATTTTTTTATACATAAATTCTAGATTTTTTTTATTTAATTTATTATTTTAGATTTCTTAAAAATTTGGTGCAATTTTTCGAGAAGATGGATGATAGGTGAGAGAAATAACGAAAAGATTTGCTTAGAATGAAATAATTTTCCAGAATAATTAAGATTTGATCTGTATCTGAATATAGAAACTGAATTGGTCATTAAAATAATGGCCATTTATTATTTTACTGTCTTTTTCATGTTATTAATCAGTGATCTTGCTTCAGTGTAATATGTGTACGAAGTGTCAAAATGGAAGTGTCTAAAATAAATAGAAAAATAAAAGATAAATCAATTTATTTGTTTAATAAAGTTTTCTGTTCCCCTAATGCAAAACTCATTATACCAAATATATTTTAATATTTTCTCATGTGTATTTTTATATAAAGAAATCTAAATAATAATAAAATTATAGTGTGGCTTGAATCCATGAAATACTTATTCTCTTCTATCCCATTGTTTTACACTTATAAATTGTTTTGCATTATTATTTCCCCAATAATATTTAAAAGCATGCGTTACAAAACACAATTTTTGTTCGTGAACATAACCTCTCCGAATTTCTTGGTGTAAAATTCAGCAATCAATTGAATTAAATTTTTATAATAACAATGAGTAATTATCAATGTTTAGATGATAGAATGAGGCTGTGAATTGTGGGGATTCTCAAAGAAGGTTAGTCTTAAGTTTAAATTAGTACAAAATTCAATTTAACGTTCTTCGCCGTGTATAATTTATGGGAACAGTTCCGGACGATCTGATCTATTAAGAGAAAGGCTAGGTAAAGTCACCCAAGAACCACGACGGCCAGAAATAATTGTCATATTTCTATTGTAGTGAGACATAACAGAGATGTTACATCTTCTCAGCTCTCTCTTTTGACTTGTATATGGCCACAGGTATCCAAGTTTCAAGGGTGTCTGTTTCCAGAAAACTTCATATGATGGTTGTTTTCACAAAGATCTGTGATTTGCTCCCCTCTCATATCTAGATACAGGAGAGTTAATTTAACATGGTGCTGAGAACATAGAGATTGAAGAATAGATCAGTAGGCAGCCGTTCTTTTCACTGATCAATCTTTGTTCAGTCTAACCACAGATTCCCTCCCAAGATCATATCGAGAGAATTAGGGATCCGCTACCTATCTTCCAATGCTTGCGAAATCGATCATTATGGCGGTAGAAATTTAATGGTTTGGCGAGGCTTTATATTAAATGGTTGCACACCCGTCTATGTCTCTGACAGAGGCAGTCCCACTACTCTGAGACATAGAGATGAGGACATATGGTTTTCTTTTCAGGAATGCAATTTGCACTGAATTCATTTTAATGGACGATAACGTAAAGCCACTTAGTATTCTAGTGGTCGACGAATTTCAGGAAAGTGAAGATATTCTCCGGATGAATTTGCTCCGCAGATCTCCAGATTTCAACTCCATAAATCATGTCTGAGAAGCTCTGGGGAGGGTAATTGCAACTCTCCGAGAGCCACCCGAAAACAGCATTGCAGAATAAGTGAGACCAATTGCCCCAGGAAACCATAAACTGCCTTATTTTAATCATGAAATCACGCTGCAAAACTTATATATCTGTAAGAGAGGATCATACTCCCTATTAACCCATTTTTATGTTACATTCTGCAACCTCTGTTGCATGTCTTCCGACTCCAATGAGTTACGCACGATCATGCGTGTATTTTATAACTGTCGCATGATTATTGATTGTAATGCATGTTCATATCAAATTTATTTAAAATCAATTCAGTATAGTTCTAGAGATAATGACCAAATCTGAAAATTCTCTTAATTTGAGCACCAATGTATTTATATATATGTATTATAAAAATAATATTCTAAAACATGTTTTATTCATTGTGATTTAGCCATTGCCAGGACCAAACCTACGTGCCAAGAAATCTTCAAAAATCATGAATGAAAAGAGGACTGTTAAAAAGGTCAGTCCTATCTAAGCCTGCACAGGTCAATATGTGATCGGGAGAGGCCTGCACGGAGTATCAGTTGGTGCACTTCGGATAGGTTTTTTTGTCCCTGATCTAAAGAGAGGTATCTGATGTGTCTATTTGCGATACTTCTACTAAATGATTATCAACAATGAAGGTAAGGGTACCACATAAAGTCTGTTTATTATTCCAGGGTTGATTTGGAGGAGTTTTTCATAGCTTTTGATTTGAGAGTTTTATTTTAGAGTTCAAAGAATGATTTGAAGTCTTCACATAAGAGGAGCTCTCCTTGCCTTAAAGTTCTGTTTTATTTACTAAGATTCCATTATAAGAAAGGATCTACTGAAAGTAGATTTCTCGCTGTCGACAAAGTTGTTTAAGAGTATTATTAAGTACTGAAATAAATGTTTGGTCGCTAGGTTATTCCAGTTATTATACATACGTGCTAGATAGCACTACGAGTGCACGATAAGATCCAGATATTTGCAGCCTCCAAGGAATATGTGGATACCTAAGCAAATCATGATTTATTATAAAACGAATATTATGCTGTTAAAATAAACTTATTTTTGAAATATATTCTGCAATTTATACAGAAAATTTAGTGTTAATTTTTATACACACCTCGTGCATTGTATGTAAATATGAACCCGTTGCTCGGCTGTGGATCGAAAAATTAAGCATGCTGAATACTTCGAAACTTCCATCTCTATTTGATGTCATTTTGTGGGTGGTTGATGGATAATTCTTGGGTTACTAATAGTCATCCATTGTATCTGAGTAACGGTGGACAGGTTTGCTGACTGCCTTCAAGAGTTTTGAAAGAAGCTTGAAATACTGATAATTTTAAAAATAATGAATGAGAACTGACTAGTTATAAATAAAATAATTATGTTATATCCCGATTCTCAGGCTTGAAGGAGAGTATTCCTATAGGGATAGCCGAAATTAAACGCAAAGTACTTAAGTAAGTGCAAAACATGTTTGATATACTTCTTTTCCTGAATCTTTATACGCAGTTGCTTGAATTCTCAGCTTTGTCCTTAAAGTTATGCATCGTCAAAGATTTCAAAAGTCACGATTTTTATAAGATTAATGCATCCCTCCCCTTAGCATTTCTTAAACTCCTTGCATTAAGTGTCTAATGCCAGTAATTTTAAGGAATAGTTTATCAGCTCATGAGTGTGTTACGTTTTCTAACTCTGGTTGAAAAATATAAGCAAGTAGGGGAGCACATATGGAAAAAAAAGTATGCATACAAAAATAAATGAATGTTGAGATCGGCTGACAAAAGCGTCTTTCTCTCGACTAGGAGGTACTGAATTTTATACTTGATTCAATCGAAGGTATGTTGGACTCATTAATGGCAATATGAGCCCAATTAATGGCTCCAATGGCCGTTAAGTTCCGTTTGCAATATACTTCTACTAATATGACATAATACTAATATGACGCCAGCTCAAATGTTAACTGCCTCACTCGACTGTGGTTTAAAATTACGAGGCTGGCTGAATTTAGCGGCTTTCTTTCGGCAGAAATAAGCAGAAGAAAATGTAGTGCAAGCAAGCAAACAGAAACTGTGTTAGTGGAAGAAGCGGAAAATTTTTTTAATAGTTAATTACATACGAAAATTTTTGATGTGTTACAGTTATCTAAAAAAAATACTGCGTAGAAAAATTTTTCTTTGCTGAAGTTCCTGCTTGTAGAAGAATTATTTTGAGAAGTTTCTATTTCATCTTTCATAGATCCTTATAAAAATATTCCGATGAAAGCCAATATTATTAATAAATAGTATGGAGAATATTTTTTCCCGGTATTTCTCCGTTTGTTAATAATAAAGGAAACAATCAATTATTTTCTTTTATTCTCAATTTTCTCATTTGCAAAAGTTTTGTCATTTTTCTTTTAATTTTACATAATTTCAATTTTATTAATATAGTGATTTTTCACATGATTTTTAGATACATTCGTTTCCTTCCTCTGTGTGTTTGTTATCATCTAATGTAATTTAAATAATGATATATTTTGATTTCCACAGAGACCAATATAAATCGCCAAATTATGTAAAAAAAAAAAAAAAACAGCAAAAACTGGGGAACGACTGCATAGTCTTTCGGTTTACATCCGAACAGCGTGAAATTGTTGTATTTTTTCAATTTTAACCTTGTAAAAAAGGTTGACAATTTTTAACTTATTGAGGAATAAGGAAAAGGACATTTCGATTTTTCCAGGAAAAAGATGTACTCCCTCCCAATAGAATACACGTAAAAGGACACAAAATGAAACTACATGTGAAAGAAAGTATGTGGAGGTGCAATGTTAAAATTTGTCAACAAAAAAGAGTCTTTGATGTGGTTCCATAATACCAGTCTTAACAGTACTGCATTTCATGTGCTGTTGGGCAGAGGAATTAACATCTATTAAATGGTGTGATAAACAGTTAATCATTTGTCAAAATACTACGATTGACAGGAATAATTATATAAGGAAGATTTGTTCTCTAGATTTACTTCGAAAACTAAAAGAACGAATTGGTGGTCCTAGAAAAATAGTCAAAATTGACGAGAAATTGTTTGTATGCTGAAGAAAAAACTTTGGCAGAGTACTGCCTTAGCAAAGAATATTTTGCAAGTTATGCTGTGAAAGTCGTGAGTGTTTTTTTTTTTTTTTTTGTTCAGGTTCCAAATCAAGAAGTAAACACACTAGTATCAAAAATTGTAGACTATATAGTGGAAGGATTGAAAATTTATTTGGATTGTTAGTGAACCAGCAAAACAGACAAACTTGAAAAGGTTACTAAGATCAGTTGCATTTAACTGTGAATTCTACTTTTAATTTTGTTTATCCAATCCAATAACAGTTGTTCACACTCAAAATGTGAAAAGATTGTGGAACTCAATTAAGTGGCGAAACAAAAGGGAAAGAAGTAGGATCCATCAACATTTAGAATCTTATCTTTGGGAATTTATACTATAAAAATAGTATGGAAAAGACAAGCCATTTGATTTCACATTGAATGCAGTAGCTGAGATATAGAAGCCACAAATTATATACAAGTGATTGTTGCTTGATAATAAATTTGTAGTCGTTTTCATCTCTATTGCTGTGAAAATCAAAATGTACCTAGTTAATATATTTCAGATACAAAGAATTCAGGCTTTTGATAGATTTACAAGCTATGTATCTAGATCATTACATATTATTTCTTTTGTAATTTCGAAGCAGATGTTACATAATCTAGTTAAAGAGATTTTATTAGTAACAAAGTTATTTGCTAGTACACAAATTTTGAACAAATAAAAAGCACCTTCATATGATATGAGTAATTCAATCAGATCATGTGTGTAGAAAGTACCATATGAGCATGAAAATGGCACTTCATATTGTATGTGAATATGATGTTTGTGCTTTTATTTAATTGATTACTTTAGATACTTGTGATGCTAAAGATACTCAATTGATTACTTCAGATACTCGTGATACTTTTTGACTTCATAAACAAAGTAAAAGACCCTAATAGATGGAGCTAGGTACAAATGCTTTTAATAGATGTGCCTTGACTCAAAATAATATAGAAGAAGAAAACTGAAAAGAAGCTATGTTTAGCAGATCTCACAAAATTTGCTTGAATTATTGATAAAACAAGTTTTAATAGAAATATGTTCAAACATACTCTGTAAGGATGAAAACATTAAGGATGCCAAAATAAATGCAGATTTTCCCATCATTCTGTAGCAGTTAGTAACCTGGAATGCTAGAAGAAAGAAAATAATTCAATAAAAAATCGAAATCAAGATGACTCCAAAATACTAAAATCTATCTTAAAATCAATAACAACTTTCTTTTAGGACAGGCTTTCTTTCTGAAAGAATGTTCCTTTTCCAATATGTTCAGTTATCTATTTTGTACATGTTATGAAGCATATAACAACCATGCAAAAAATAACAAAATCTTAAATTAATTAAAAATTGTTGTGTGATTGATTTATTATTTATTGTTCTTTTCAATAATCTTTGTGGTCAATTATCCTCTTTTTGATTACTAATCCTACTTTGTGATTATTATGTAACTTTATAAGTAATGTTACAGTGTTTATTGAAAGACAAATGTTAAAAATCTTCTTTTATGTGTATAAAAAATTTAAATAGCTGAAATATATAAAACTAGCTTATTAAAATATCTTCAGAGTTTTGTATTCATTGTTGAATATATTATATAAATATATATTTTTGTTACTCTCTTTTAAAAGTTCAATTTTTAAAACTTATTTGTTTATTATTTCGTGTTTGTGTATTTTAGATATAAACTTTTACTGTGCTTTAAAATAATATTGTCATAACATATGAAGCTCATTAAATAAATCATTCTTAAAATCATAATCTGTAAAATAATAATATCTATTAAAAATTATTTACACCATCTATATAATTATAAATTATTTTAAACCTTTGAATTTAAAATATACTAACCATTAATATACTAATTATTCCATAATGTATGTTTACAGACAATAAAGAATGTATATTTACAAACAATAATGGAACATTCACACTAATTATTCCATAATGTATATTTACAAACCAAAATCAATTTTTATTCCTTAGATTGACTGCTTCAGTTTTGTAATCTTTTGGGCACATAATTATTTAACAATTTATTGATAACTTTTTATGAATGAAGGAACATTGCCTTTGTGCTGTGATTTTCTGTGAGTAAATTTATCCTATTATTTGGTAAAAAATCTTACCAAATGAATTTCCTTTGTTTAAATTCATCCTCTTCAAGGCATAAATCGACTGCTCTTATTTAAAGTATCTATTTAAATATAATTTAAGAAAATCTTGAAATTTTTGTCATTAATGAATAAAATTCAAAATAACTCTTTATATAACTTCGTAAATAAGTCACTGGAAAATTATCTGGAAAAGGGAATGAAATAATTAAACTTCGAATTTTTTAAATAATTGTTTAAATAATACTGCTAAATTAACCTTTTGAGTGCAGCGAAGCACTTCGCTTGTTATGTGCCAAAAATGCGAAGAAGCGCGATACCGCTTTACTTGTATTATTAATTAAATTACTACACATTTCATTCCGCACCTTTACCATATATATAAGTAAACTCTTCAGCACTGAAACGGTTAAATTGATTCTTAATTTTGAGAAGGTTCTGACGAGACAAGCTTGATTTTTCATTCATATATCTGACATTCGAAAAGCATATGGTTTTCATGTTAATTGGAGGCTTGTTCTACAAGGCGACTTTCTTTTCTTTTATGTTTTATGAAATTAAGTGCACATTTAAAAAAATTATTTACATAATTTGATTGTTTTCATGATAATCAATCATCGAAAAAAGCATGTGAGTGCAATGCTGTGTGAGTTGATAAATTCATTGCATTGTTATGAAAATTAAAATTACTTGGACAAAAAGTACAAATGTTTCAATTGTGCAAATGTTTCAATCGTACAAATGTTTCAATGGTTAACTTTGCTATGACAAAAAGTACAAATGTTTCAATGGTCAACTTTACTTGGATAAAAAGTACAAATGTTTATAATTGGGAATATAACAGCCAGAATTTTTAAGAAAGTCTGCACAAAAAATAGTAAAATTATTATTCAAATTCATTTGTATTCAAAAATGTAAAATTCTGTGCAGTTTGTGCTAATTAAATTAGTACAAATTGTTATTAATTTCTTGGCGTTACATTAAAAACTATTTTTAATAACTGCAAACAGGCAATCTTTTATTTAACTTAAAACAATGGGTTGTTGATTTTGACTTATGATATAAACTATAGTATCCTTTTTATGGGAAAAACATTGTAATGTGTTTTATATTTTTATACTAGGCTTAATAAATTAGAGATTATGTATTACTTCCTTTTCATGAGAAATTTTTGTATTTCAATTTTAAATGATCTATTACTTTTCACATGATCTTTCTGATAAACTATCCAAATATGTTCCATTTGTTATGTACTAAAATGTTTTTTAATATTAGTTTTTGAAGTAAATTATTATAATAATAGAATTTATTATGAAAACATGAATATAGTATTAATTTTTAATGATAATTGATTTTATTATAGGTATTTTAAAGATGGGTGAATATGAAGGACATTTCATTTTGCCATTAAGAAACTTTTCAAAGACTTGTAAACGACATCTATGTCCATATTGTCCTTATTCTTCAGATATTATGTCAAATTTGAAAAGTCATGTTCGTAAACATACTGGAGAAAAACCATATGTGTGTAAAATTTGCTGGAAGTGTTTCACACAAAGTTCTCATTTGAAAAGGCACATGACTGTTCATATTTAAGCATTTAAAAAAATACTGATGTTCAAATACTTATGTTCAAATTTTTAAAAAATACTTATGTTCAAATTAAGGAAGTTTTTCAATTTTTATGCCTAATAAATTTTTTTCTTTAATTTAATAAACTTTTAAACTAAAATTTAAAAAAAATGAGCAAATTTTGCCTGCTAGGTTTGTGAATCATAATATTTTCTTTTAGGATGATTAATTATTTCCAGGTAGTTAAGGTATGTCATTACTTTTAAAAAGTCAACAATTGTAATATTTAAAACATGATGGTAAGATAGCATATTTATTAGGATGAAAGTTCTGTTTTGTCAAGGCAAAAGGCATTATTGTAGTTTTTGATCATTAAAAAATTCTATTGCTACTGTGAGCAAACATTTCTGTTAATGTTGATAGATATTTAAGAGTCAATATAATTGTTTCTTTTATTAATAATTGTGACCCATATCTTTAAAGTCTTGCTGGAAACCATTATGTTGTTAAATCAATAAAAAAAGGTTTATAATTGCCTTTGTTAATAAAATTTACTGTTTCAAAATAAACCATTGAAATTCCATTAGATGGACATTTATCAAGAAGAATTAATATTTTATATATTTCTTAACAAATAATAAATTTATGAAATCTTTAATTTATAAGCATTCAATCACCACAAGAATGTTAAATTAATAACCTGCATGTTTTTTATATCATAAACTTTTTCCGAAGTTGTTAAATTGGGAAAGATTTATTGTTACTATTTTTCTGCACTGAAACAACACATTCTTTATTTCACTCTATCCTGTATATTTATTTACATAATAAAACTTATTTAAATAGTGTAATTTACAGTTCTTGATTAATGTTATTTACATTTAATTGGCATTATTTAATATAATTTAAAAAGATGAAATCATAAATATAAGAAAAATAATTGTAGATAAATAATAAAATGTTATATGAGAAGTTTTTGTCAAAACTGTGCAAATAATTTCCATAATCTAAAGGCTACTTATCTTTAATTTCCTACTTAATAAATGTAGCTTTATAATAAATATAATTACCTTGAATTACAGCAAATTTCTTATCTTACATTTTTAATTAATAAATTCATTCATTGTTATAAAATATGATTGAAATATCATTATTTTTTTTATGAATTATAGAAAGCATGTAATTAGTACAGAATTGTTATTTTTGCTGATTCATATGTAAGATTCAATTGTTATTGGAAAATATTTTTAATTAAATTATTTTTAATTTAAGTGACTCAGTAAGCAATATATAGTTTTAGAAACTTTTTTTATACCAGATAGTGTATACCAATTCAACCATATTTGAATATTAATTTGTTTACTACATTATCAGAGTTACTTTTGTTACTATTTGGGATTATTTTTCTTACATTAACCTTTAGATTATTAAATGTAAGTATCTTGATTCCATTTCTGTATTATTCAGTATCTATATATTAATGTCAAAATACAAAAAGTTTAAGCATAAACTGAAAATTATAAGCAATTTGATAATATTATATTTAATAAATTGTATAAAATAAGGGTTAGGAAAATTTTGTTGTTTGGTAAGAGTTGAATTATAAATAAATTCATTTATATTATAGCCTTTTTATATAGTCATGTACTTTAACAAGCCATTGATTTATATCAATATTTAATCATGTGATAAATTGGATTTACTTTTGTTCTTTTTCTCTGCAAGTATTTCAAAATATCTTTTAAATAAAAATTAAGTTTTTCAGTTAAAGTTTGTCATCTCAATCAAGTTTGTAGTAAGTTATCTCAATTTACAAGATAATTATGTTCTGTTGTATTATAAAGCATGATAAAAATGAGTGGATTAAATATCAACTAATATTTTTCTTCAGAACTGCAGGAAAAAGGGATAACTTTCCCTAAATTCTCCATATCAAACTTTTTATCAACAAAACAATTTCAACATAAATAATACTAAAAGTACTAATGAGAACTTCAGAAGCATTTTAAATATCTTAGTTTTTCAGAAATGGTATTTCATTTCTTATATTCTGCTCTCTTAAGTGCATTATGAACTCAAAAAAATTTTTTTTTATGTATATAATTTTTATTAAAAAAACTTGAAATAAAACCGGCATGGAACATTTGAAATTGTTCTGTAATAAAGTTGGGCTATACCAATCAAGGAAAGCTCGTCTGCAGATCATGCTTTAAAGATCTCCAATATATACTTTTTCTGTCAATTTTTAATATAGAATGTGTACTTCTATTAATTAGGTACTTTTTTTATTATGCATTTTAAAATGCTGTTTTAAGAAATAGTTTTGAAGAAAATATTCCTGATCCTTATATTTTAAATGCTTTACTGTTTTTAAATGAACTGTTTTAAATTATTTAAACATTACATTAATATATATAGTTTGTAGTAATATCATAGATTTTTAAATACTTAATATATTTTTAAGAATATGGATTATCATATGGTTGCTATGTATTTATTATTTGTTCCTGTATTTTGTATTACAAGTTTGCATTAAGAATGTTATAATATTAAAAGTATTGGTGAAATGAAAATGATTTAATAGGAATAATTTTATTGAATATAAATTTTATTTATTGAATTGTCATTCAAAATATTATACTTTTTAGTTATTTTTTATTGAATGAAATTTATTTATATAAAAATTGCTTTAATTTTATGCTTATTTCTTGGATTAAAAATTCTTTGAATTTTTTAAATAGTAATTTGTGGGCAGTTACATCATAAAAACATATTTTGTATATTTTATGACTTTTATTGTGTCATTAAATTAAAACCACTCAAATCACTAAAAGGCATATTTATGAATATTAGCTATATAATATGCATTATTTGATAAAATAATATTTTTTCTCATAATAATTACCTTTATCATTGTTTATTTCCAAAATACTTTAAATTATTTTTGTAGTTATGTGTATATTTTATGTTACATATTTTATTAAAAAAATAAATTTGTATGTAATTTATTTTTTATCCATAATGTAAAATATTTGAGACGATTAAAAATATTTATGTGACATAAATTATGTAATAGTACTTTTCATTTGTCTTCAATTCATCATTCAGTAGATATTACAAAATTTATCACCAATGTTATGAATAAATCTTATTATAGTAAATAAATTCAAATTCCGATATGTTTATATCAGCCTTCATACACATTGCTTCATAGTATAAAGCTATTTACCCATAACTTTGACTGACTCCAAATTTTCATGAACACTTTTTTTTTCAATTCAATTTGAACTGTTTTATAAATTTTACATAGTCTGCTTTAAAAGTAAAAAATAAAAAAAGTTTCCAATTTAAAAATTAAATTTTGTGTATGTCATGATGTTTTTTAAATGTGAAAAAAAGATGATAACAGTTTTCAATTTAAAAAACATATTATTTTTTGTGATTTTTATAATATCATGAAATATTTATTGAAAATATTTAAAACATAATTTAAATTAATTAACGTTACTTAATAACAAGAAAGTATTTCACTCTTGGGCTAACATATTATAAATAAAATGTTGTTTTAGTCATAAAAAATATTTACAATAAAAGTACTATGACTAAAAAAATTTGTATTCTTTGAATATTTTTTCATGTAAATTATAATTTCTTTTTTTTTTTTTTTTTTTTTTTTTTTTTTTTTTTTTTTTTGTGGTGGATGTTTTGCATTTTTTTATTCAGTTGAAATTGTATGTAACAGTTAGATAATTTCAAGCACTCTTTATATGTATGTATACCATAATTTCATTCTTGTTATTTTAATAATCCTCACTTATTTTCTTGTTTTCTTTCAAGATTGTCATTTAAGCGTATTTAATTGTAAGAAGTATTTTCCATATCACCACATTCTTAAGGTCAAACACACTCCCCAATTTTTATTTCTGAAAGTTTTGATTCATCTCTGTTGTATGTAGATCTTTTAAAATAATGTTTTTCTTTATTTTGAACTTTCAAAATAAGGTTGATTGATCTTTTGATTACATGTATTTAACATTTCTAATAAATTAATACTAAATATCTATTTAAAGAAGTAAAAACATATTTTAGTCTGTCTATTATTAGCATGATTTTTCTTGCCCCATATACTTTTATAAATTTAATTTTTCCTAATTATTAGCAGTATTTATTATAAAATTAAATATTTTTATTAATATACTATAAATATTTTTGTTCTATGAATGAACATTTCAGTAGTTGAGTAACATAATAAAAGTTAGATCTCATATTTTCAGGTACTTAATTTATGGGATATAGCACTGTATATAAATATGTAGAAACTGCTATACTTACAATATTATATCTCAATTTAAGATTGTTATATTGCTGCATAGCAAACTTTTATTGTAATTTATTAATGTTATATTTAAATTATTTTCTTTCTCTTAAATAAACTGGAAAATTTTTTATAGAAAAATAAAAAAAAAATTAAATAAATAAATAAAACAGAATTCTTTGATTATATGTAATTCATATAAATAAAACATTTATAGTTCTTAACTAATATGGGCTTAATAATGTGTATTAATTTTCAGAAATACATTTAAATTATTTTCATGTTATTTTAATAAAATTATAAAATAACTGCATGTGTGTAATTATCCGTTTTGTTACATTTTCTTGAGATATCTAAATTCACATTACTATTAATAATTGCATTTTTAAAAATGTTTATTGCTTAGAGTCCTGCTAGTAATATTTACCTTTATTTTGTGTGTTGTGTGAATTTTTTTCTTTCAACTTTATATTTATGTAACCTGTTATTATCATTTTAGAGTTAAACAATATCTATATTATAGTTTAACTTTAAATCAGACTATATTTCTGTAATTTATAAACTGTTACAAAAGGTAGATATAACAGTTTATTATATTCACTTAAGTTGACATTAGTTTTTAACTACCTAATATCTTGTTTGTTAAAAAAATTGCTATAATGTTAGAGTATAAATCATAGTTGTTACTTTTCTATATAAATTTATAATCTTGATAAAAGTTTAAAATTTCTGTAAAAAATATATTAATTTTTTTCCAGCAAATACAACTTTTAAGATATTTTTTAAAAACAATAAAATTTATTATCATTTAAAGTAACATAGATAATCTAATAATTATGTTATATTGATAGGTGCATGAACAATAACTAAAAAATAATATGATAATTATTTTTTTAGCATACAATTTAAAACTATTCTTGCAACCTGTTTGAAATTAAAAATTTAACTAATTAATCTATTGTGAAACAAAAGCAATAATATTTTTTAAATTTAATTTCTCCCATTATATCACATTATTTGATGTACAATATATAAATATAAGTTGGAAAATAAAATTTGTAAAAAAATTTACTAGCAGTTATTTTATTTTTTGTAAAATAAATAATAATTGTGTAAATATATTTGCTAACTTCTGTTGATTTATGAATCCTTCTAAAATTTCATTTATGAATATTTTTATATAAAATTTACAAACAAGACTTGTTTTTTATGAAAGCAAAATTAATAATTTTATGACAAACATTCATAGAAATTTTGATTAATTTAGTGCTTTTTATAATTTTTTATGCCTGTTTCATATTTTTTGTAATTTATAATAATTATTTACAATGTTTGTAATTTGTATTTAAAATGTATTTTAGCATTAGGATGTTACCATTTTTGTAAATGTTCATCTGTAAGTTAAATTTCTATTTCCTTTCAAGTGCTTGTCAGTTCATAAAAATTGTTTTAATACAGTACATTTTGTTTAGTTAATAAAATTCTTATTTTTAAACAATAGTGCTTTAATTCTTATTTTGTTTTAATACTGATTTCAGAATTTTTTCTATAGGTGACCAAACTATTGATGCTATTCTGATTTCTTCTGAAATTTATTTGAAAGGGAAAACTTTCTACTGTTTGATTTGCAATCATGCTGCTTGTCGTTTTTCTGATATGAAAAATCATTTACGTAAACATAGTTGGTAAAATTATTTTCTATGGGAATGCTCAAGAAATGACGGTTTGAGAAATTACTAATTTTGTAATGAACACATTTTACAATGAAAAATTTGTAAGCTCTTTTTACCTGATAATTATTCGAAGTTTGATTTATGCTTGTATTATTTTTATAACAAACATTCCATTAAATTCTTGATATGTTTATTATAAATTTTTCACATTTTTTCATATGTTATGATTTATTAAATATATTGTGCATAGTGTTTTTGTATAAAAGTTGTTTGTGTTTGAAAAGATATTGCTATTATATTTATATTTTTAATCAACATGTTTTATGATCAGATTATATTTTTATGTAAAATCTTAATGTTAATCTTATTTTTATGTATCTTTTATGAGATTTGAAAATAATTATATGAGTTTTATGATGTTACTAGAATTATAGCTTTGTTTTTATATGTATATAAATATGTTATTTCTTTCAAACTATTTGTACGTTATTATGGAAGAGATTGATGTTTTTAGAGTGATAATCTATATTTTTTCATATTTTATGAAGCAAAATATAAAATTAAAATTCATTCCAATACTTATATTTATTAAAATAAATATTTCTTTTTGATTTGATGATAAGATTTATAAAATACATTTTCTGATATGTTACATGTATAAAAAAATGTTGATTTAGATGATTGTATTATATGTATTAAGATGATGTGTATGATTCAATTTTTGCAAAAATTATAAAATATAAATTTTAATATGGTCTTTTTGATTATATTTAGAATAATTTTTCCCATTTCGTAACAAATAAATAAAAAAAAAAGTTTCATTTCTCTGTGACAAAAAAATAAATGCATGTTTAGTTTTAAAATTAACGGTTTTTTTTAGTCTTCTTTAAAGGTTCTCAGTCACAAAATTAAATAACATAATTCTAGAGTTAAATCCTTGGAAACCCTTTTCTTTTATAACCTTTTTTTTTTTTTTTACAACTAGTTCTGTTTTTCACTATTGCAATTCGCTTACTTTTGCTTTTTAAAAAATTTGGTGGCTACATTTTGAATTGCTTTATACTAAATACTGTTAAGATAAGAATTCTCATGCATTTCCCAGTACTTTTCCCATTAATTTCAATGCATTATGGAAATGACAAATATCAAAAGAGTGAAATTTCACAAAATGCTGATTTACCAGTTTCTGCATAATTGTGAAACCTGATTAGTATACAAATGATGATTTTGATTTAATTCTTAATCAATAATCGAAAAAAAATAATAGAATCGGTAGTAACTCAATGGATGATGTGGTTAGTTGTGCAGTAACATAATGGCAAATTAAACTCCATACGAATAATTTGAATTTATTATCATTTATGGCAAATGCCAACATAATGTATCAGAAGTTGCATGGGTGTTCGTTAATCGTTTTTCAGATTTTTCATATTTAAGTGATCAAACTCTCAAAAACCTAGTGATTCTGCTCAAGGAAACAGAAAGTACTCTTAGACCTCCTCGTACACAGGGAGAGTAGTATAATCAGGTTCTCCTGTAAAGCCGGAAAATGTTTTGGCATATACTTTTTTTTTTTTTTTTGGCAATGTTTTATTAAGTACATAAGTATTTGGACACTCATGAAAATGAGGATATCTGCGATCCTGATCTACGTAATATCTGTGCTTAAATATAGTGTAAGAACTAGCATTAGCATTAAATGAGTGCAAGATGGCACGAAATTCAGAGCTGTCTGACTTCAAAAAAGGCTATATTGTCGGGTATGTAAATGATATGACTGAATTAAGTATTCCAAAATCGATAATGTCTTTTGTTATTAAGTAGAAGATGAGGGGGGGGGGATTGTTGAAATGGGCTCTGATTGAATGATTGGAGAACCTAGAAAATCCATAAAACTAAAAGATCAAAAAGCAGTGTCCAAAGAAATTCAGAAAAACCACCGACTCACTGGCTCACTTACTCGAGAAGTTTCAACAAGATTCTGGGACAGCTGTTTCGATAAATACCACTCGCATGAAAGCATATTTTCTTGTTTTCTTTGGTCGTGCAATCGCTCGTAAATCTTTAATTACAAAATCTATCCTTGATTGAGATGGTGCGAGTCAGGCTGAAATTGGACCATCAGGGCTGGCGCTAGGGGTGGGCAAGCCGGGCCCCTGCCCGGGGCGGCAACCTTAGAGGGCGGCAAATTGGCCCTAAAATTAAATTTCTCAAACTTTTAAACATTTTCTCTTTCTAAAATAATTGAGTTTTGACCCATGATATACTAAACTTTTTTGTTTAAAATGAATCACATTTTTATGCAGTAAGATATTTGGAATCAAACCCCTAACACCCTGTATATATACAGGGTGTTTTTTAAACATACAGCTAAAATTTGTTTCTTTTTGGTTCTACTTTAGGTTCCCTTTCTATTGGAGGTTTTAAAGATTGGAAGCACCTCGCTAAGACTTTAAATCAACATGAAACCTCTAAAAAATATATCGAAAGTCAAAAGTCTTGGATTGAATTAAGTCAAAGAATACAGTACTCTAAAACGATTGACAGTCATTCACAAAGACTTATTACCACAGAAATAAATTATTGGGGCGAGGTGCTTCTACGAATTGTTTCAACAATAAAAATGCTTCTTCAAAATTGTTTAGCCCTCCAAGGTTCAAGTGACAAACTTTACGATTTCGGTAACGGTAATTTTTTACAAATTATTCAATTACTTGCTCAGTTTGATCCAGTAATGGAAGAGCATATCCGCAGAGTGCTTAAAAAAGAAGAAGCTAAATTAAAATAAATTGATAATTCTTTTAGCTGAAAATATAACATCTCATATTATTACTGATATTAAAAAAGCTAAATATTATTCAATAATTCTAGATTGCACTCCTGATATCAGCAAGATCGAGCAAATGACAGTTTTAGTAAGGTATGTATCCATTGACAAGTCCAATCCCAAGGAGGTTTCCATTAAAATTAATGAAAGCTTTTTAGGCTTTCTTCCGGTTGAAAGATCGACTGGATATAATCTTCTAGCTCTAATACTTAAAAGACTTGAAACATTGGGATTGAATTTGCAGGATATGAAGGGCCAGGCTTACGATAATGGGACCAACATGAGAGGTAGTAAATCGGGAGTACAATCTAGAATAAATGCGTTAAATCCAAGAGCATTTTACCTTCCATGTAACAGCCACTCATTAAACTTGGTAGTTAATGACGTGGCAAAAGCATCCTTCGAAGCCACCAATTTTTTTAATATAGTACAAAAAATAAATCTGTTTTTTTCCTCATCAACTTTTCGATGGACCATATTATTAAAATATGTTTCCGGAATTACTTTGAAACCTTTAAGTGATACTCGTTAGGAAAGCCGAATAGATGCATTAAAACCACTAAGGTATCAATTAGGAGGGATATACGATGCTTTACTTGCTGTTTGTAATAACTCGGAGGTTGACAACTCTATAAGAGTTGAGGCTTCTGGACTATTAAGTTGTGTTAAACAATTTAAATTCTTATGCTGCATTGTAAATTGGTACAAAATCTTAAATTGTATCAATCCTATAAGTAAGTTCTTGCAGACAAAAGACTATGATTTACCATCTGTTATGGAGCTCTTGAAAATTTGTAAAGATTTTTTCAAGGATCTTAGATCGGACAGAGCCTTTAATGAAATGCTTTGCGATGTTCGAGAACTCTCAGACGAAATTGACATACCAGCTAATTTTGATCTCAACAAGCCACGTCATAGAGTTCGAAGAAGGAATGTTAATTTCGACTATGAGGCAAAAAATGATCCAATAGAAGATCCTGCTTTGAAATATAAGACAGAATTTTATTTATTTACATTAGATAAAGCCATCAATGCACTCGAATCCAGGTTTGATTTGATCAGTACCCACAGCAACTATTTCCAATTTTTATACAATATTTCTGATTTAAAAGATATTCCTCAAAACGACATATAAAGTATTGTAAAGATTTAGAAACAGTATTGACTGATGGGAATTCATCCGATATAAACGCGCTTGACTTGGCAGATGAGATAGTAGCTGTTTTGGCTTTGCTAAACAAAAAAGAAAGTCCAGTTGAGATTTTAAAATTCATATCGAACCTGGATTTTGCTCCCAATCTTGGTATAGTTTTAAGAATATTGCTGACTCTCCCAATAAGTGTGGGAAGTGTAGAAAAGAGTTTCTCCAAATTAAAATTAATTAAAAATTTTTTACGCTCCACAACTACCGAGGATCGACTAAACGGCTTTAGCCGTCGAACATGACCTGGCTGAAAAAATTAATGTTAAAGAAATTATAAAACAATTTTCCGAATTAAAAGTGAGAAAAAAACAATTTTAATTTCAACTCTCGGATTAAATGTATTTTTAATAAGTAATAAAGTTTTAATATTTAGTGGTTTTATAATTTGTTTTACTTTTTTAAATATCTGTTCTGTATTTTATAATTATGCACCAGAAATGACTCTTTCCTTTTTTTCTGCGCAATCCTAATTTTAATTTAGTCCCAAAAACATAAATAAATAAACTAGTATTATTTTGCTAATCAAAACTTCAACATAGCTGATGATTGCAATTCTTTTACTCGTTTTATTTTACCATTAATTGTGGAAAGGGTTTAATTTATCTCTTTTAATTTTTGTTATAAAGGGGCGGCATTTTACCTCTTTGCCCGGGGTGGCGAAACTGCTAGCGCCCGCCCTGGGACCATACATGAGTGGAAAAAATTCTCTGGGGTGATGAATCCAAATTCAAGTTCTACTAGTTTGGGTGGAGAATGCTTTTTGCCAAAATGCATTGTGTTACAGTTAAATTTGATGGTGCTGGAATTATAGTCTGGGGATGTTTCCCATGGTATGGATCAGGTTTCTTGAGGACACTTCAATGTAAGATCAACTCTTATTTCACTATTCTAGAAAATAATGTGCTTACTAAAATAGCAGTTTTATGTGTTGGATCACTGTTACTTTCAGGATGATAACGCCACTTTTCATGTTGCGACTTCCACCATGGATTGGCGTGCGGACAATGGGATGAACCGATTGATTCTCCACATCGAGTGATAGAAGATACCACTATCCACTATTTTATCTAAAGCATTCTGCGAATAATAAAGTCTAATTGCCTCACGTGGAGGCTTTACCAACTATTGATTATAAATAAATTATATTTCTCTGGTCACAGTTGTCCAGTTACTTAATTGCAAATAATGAAATTATAGATTGCTAAATAAGGCATTTAATATTTAAAAATCTTATCTAGCTCTGTTAAAATTCCTTATAACATCTACATGAGAAAATGTTACAAAATTAATGAAAAATTAATATTTCTCTCAAAGGAAAAGTTGTTTGTCTTGTCGGTATACGATTTGTCAAATTTGCTTGATATCTCAAATCTGGAACCATCATATCAAAATGCCTGTAAACATGGTTATCAAAGAATATGGAGTAAAACTCCTGCCTTTTGTTTAAATCTAAATTTAAGTTAACAACGACCGATGCAAGGATTTTATTGTTCTTTGGGGGGGGGGAATAAATAAAATAAAATAATGATGGAAAATATTTTTCCAATAAATTTTATTTTACATTGATTACTTTAATACAAAATAAAAATGTATTTTTTTAGCTTTTATTATCATTTTTTATTTAGTAGTTTTGTGTTGATAGTTAGTTTCAAGATGTTAAAAGAGCAAATTAAAAAAAGGAATCTCCTTTTGTTTGACTTTTTTAATATCTTAAAACTACATGCATTTATTTTAATTGTTTTCTTAAAAATGTTTTAACGACAGTTTATTTTATTTAATTTCCCCCTTATCGAATGCTTATAATTCAGTTTTTAAAAACTAATAAAAAATAAAAATCACTTCGCTGTTCAAAACCTATCTCCTGCAGGAGAAGTATATTAACATACTCCCTTTCCCTTCCAGATATTTCTTCCATTTCATTTTCTTGTGCTTTGCAATGTTTTTTCTATTAATTTATTTTTCTTAAAATATTTATGTATTTATTTAATATAATTACCTTTATTTTCCTTCAATTTTTTTTATTTTTTTATCTTGATTTGCCCCGTAACTTAGAATTGTTGGAATAGCCGCCTCACATCTAATTTTATCGTTTCTAGAAATTTTCGTTTTTTGAATAAAATTGAAAACTAAAACTTGTTTATTATTATCTTACATATTTCTTAGTTCAAAAAGCATGAAAAAAAAATAATAAACGATCATATGCGTGAACACAAAACATTTTTTTTGTATAAAAATTTGGAGGACATTTAGAATTTCTTGTATATTAAGATATACAAGAGACGAAATATTTACCTTTCCCTATTATAATGTTATAAAGACGGATCTGAAACTCTGCCATAATGCTTTGACTTGTGCAGAAATCAAATGTATCAATCTCACTTCTTTAGTCGATTTGTGAATAAGAGTATCCTATGGATTCCATCCTTGATGTAACACCATAAAAAGTTACACGGATTTATGTATGGAGCTACTATATCCTGTGAATTTTTAATCAGTCAATACAATCGAATGCTTAGCAAATCTCGTTGCAAGCCACTTGAAGACATCAGTAATTCTATGATGACGAGACCCATCGTGCATGAACCAGTACGGGTGTGGCGTGTCATATTGAAACTCTACTTCAAATCAGAGACAAAGTCATGCTCTAGTAAGTCTGGATATTTTACCTTTTACTACATATTGTGAACAAATATTAGACAAATTAGCGCGTGATTTTACCGTTACACTATATGTCCTTTAATTACCATGAGACCTTATCGAAGGTTGGTAATATTTTGGTTATTCCCATCAAATTTTCTTACAATAAATAATCGTTCTTCGAAGATTTAGGATTCCACATTGCGTATTATTTGTTTCCGGTAATCAAGAATTCACATGAAATGTCAATATATGTACTTTTACAGTATATAAGATTATCTTTATAAATATTTTGATTTAAATTGCAATTTTAAGTTAAAATAGATAAGTTTTCCTGTCAAACATATTTTAAGTATGTTATTAAGAAAAATAATGTTTCAATTCTGAAACAAAAATATCACTTAGTTTTTTTTTATTAATCAATTATTACCATGTGAGGAGAAATTATGTTATTACAAATAAATCTAAGGAAATACATAAATTAGAAACATGAAAATTATATAGTTTTCAGAAATTATAGCTAGTTATGTTAAAATAAACGGTTATTGTGTTAAATATATGCTTCAAGAATTATATACATCAAAAATTGAATATTTTAGGAACAAGATTTTTAATCTTAATTTTAAAATAAATTAACTCTTTATAAACAAAAACAGCAATTAAATAGTAAAAAAAAATAAAAATAAAAAAATAAATTTGTGCAGCTATATTGGATTTAACTTAGTATAATATATTCTGATAGAAGTGTAGCTCCCTACATTGATCTTCTCTTGGCATGCCCACGTTTGAATTTAATTTGGCTGCTGTTATATAGGACCAATATTAGTTTATCTTGGCAAATTGTAGAAAAATTTCCTCCCACTATTCGCTCAATAATGGTTTATCTTGGGATATCCTGTTTATCTTGATCCCTATTATAGGTTGATTACTTGTTTATCTTGGCATGCAAAATACTGAGGAAATTTTATTTATCAAATATTAGGATAATCTTGGCCAAGATTATTAATATTTTTATAAAAAATGATGCTTCTTGATCTGAGGAACAACTGTTCTTATATAATTATTATAAGAATCACTTTGAAAACTTTCTAATCGTAGCATCCGTTCGATTAGAAAGTGTTCAAATGTTCCGTTTATTCGTCTTATCCATTTTTCTGATGTTCATACGTCAGTCATTTCATCATCCGATATTCTCCATTTTTTGTCACAAAGTGCTGCCGATAATTAACGGTATATGCTTCAGGCAAATTCATTATAATCTTCTACTGGCTCTAGTTTCATACTTATCACCACCTTCTTAATAACGTGCAAGACCTAATTAAAAATCTACATGAAAGCTGTTCTAAACCTTTTTACAAAGTGAATCCAAAAGAAGTTACATAAAGTTCACGTAAAAATAATGGATTTCTTTTTCCCCAACCTAATATTTCCTTAATTCATATTTAAAATGAAAACATTTAAATGCTGTTTCAGAGTGATCGTAACTCTGGCTGGTTCATCTTTATCAGTCTGATGAAAGTGTCAATTAGTGGTAAATGCTTCTAAGTTTGCAGTACGAAAAATCAAATAAACTTTCCCATCAATCAATCAACTTAAGTAAACAAAATTCATGAATGTTGTATAGTGTTGAACTTTGTCAATCAATTAAATTAATTCTAATATTAATCTGTGTGTCATAAAAAAATTGATTGTTTATTATATTTATTTACTAATTTAGAGTTTAAAATTCTGTTAATTATTTAGCAAAGAATAATAACTTAGCGTAAAAAATTAGTAACTAATTTTCTGGCTTATTTTAAACCTATGTCCCTAACCATAGAAAATCAGTGTAAAATTGAAAATGGTATGTTATAATTTAAAATTAATTTATATTTTCCAATGCAGGTTGTTAGGAAATGTTCATAATATTCCAGTTCAATTGTATCCTGTAAATAATTTTGACAGTTAGATTTAAAAGTTATTGTGATATAAATATTGGAATGTATGTAAATATCTTGTATTTTATGTATGATCTTTGAAATTACAATTAACCTTATTTTCAAACTGTCTTGCGTGAAATTCTTATTAATAAATGAGTATTGTTTTGCAATTATAGATTACTCGTTTATGTTACCCTTATCGCATAAATATTTTAAATTAAAAAGAAAGATGGTACAAAAAGAGAAAACATTTTAAGAATGATTGATAAGATGCTGGTACAAAAATAAACTGTAATTAAATGCCATTGCAAAAGTAAAAATCATGACTCAAATAGTTTGGGAATGATAATTACAAAAAAAAAAAAAAAAAAAAAAAAAAAAAAAAAACTGTTACATCCTGGCTTGAATGTAAAAATATCTATATAGAGTGAATTTACAATTACTTACACTATAGTGCTTACAAAATAGCATGTGATTCATTAATAATTAATTTTGCTTTTTGTGAAATTTAAAGAAAAAAAAATTACTACTTCTACATAATTTTTACTGAAATAAAAGCAATAATTATATTAATTTTATAATTTGTCTGTGCATTTTAAATAATATTTTATTTCATGGGAATATGGATTGTATGATATTTATAATTCTTAGTAAAATTATTTAAAGATTTCTTAAATTATTAGCTTTATTATTAAAATTAATTCTATTTCAATTTTAAAAGAATTTGTTTCTTTTTTTCTTAAAATATTAAGTATGTGTTAGGGATAGTAAAATCCCATCACATGAAATCTGTATTTTTAGGATGACGAATTTCTTGACAGCCAAAATCTGAAGTTATAAATTAAAAATAATATAAATATAAATTATAAGTATAATTTATATTTAGAATATCGCAATTCTAAAAGTTTTTTACTTACCCCTATAACAACACTTTATGAAAATGTTCTAGAAATTTAATGGTACTTATGCATTACCACTACTGCATCCAATTTTGCTCCAAAATTGAAGTTAAATGGTCGTGTAACCTATAATTAGAAATTTTTTCTAATTGTAAAAAATTTAGTTATAATTGGAAGAAAAAGTTTCTAAATTATAAGATTTTTTTTTTTTTTTTTTTTTTTTTTTTAAATTGTCTAAGTTAAAAAGCAGTGATGAGGTTATTATGTAAATACCAAACTAATTTTACTCAGTTTGTAAGATAATGCATTAAAACAAGTAATGAAAATGAAAAAATTAAAATAAAAATGGTTATTTGCACTTGATTTATTGGATATATTCAATTGCTTGGTATAATATTTAATTAATACAGTAATACACTCATCTTTGTAAAACATTCTATATAGTTCTTCTTTGCAAGAGCCACTTATCTGACATAAGATTTAAATCAATAACATGCAATAATTTTATAATTATTTGTTTTGAAATAATGAGTTCAAGAGATACACTTCAAAATTTCTACTTAATATCTAATTTAACTTATAGAACATTTTTGTACTTAAAATATTTATAACATGCTTTAAGTTACTCATTTATTAAAAGTAAACATGCTCAGCTAATCTTTAATATTATCTTTTATTAAATATTGCTAGAAATCTATTCCTTAACAACATTGAAAAAGTTTAATATTATATTTGGTGGTGGAATGGCACTATTTACTCCTTTTACAACTCATAAAAAATACGCTAATTCTTTCTGCTTATCAATATCAGTTATTGTATGAATTTGTGCTCACCAATCATCAATATTCCAGAATTATTATCATAATGTAGTAAATATTAAAAAGTAACTATAGTTACTTTATATTTCCTTCAGTATTTAGCTATTAATGTATATTTTTTCTTATTCATCAGTACCAATTTAATGTACACCAGCCATTAAATATATAACACAACGGCTTTTATAGCAGGAATATTCAAGCAGTTGCAACCTTTTCATGCTCTTTCACATTTGATTTATAATAGTTTCTTGTTGCTATCCTCATTTGCTGTAGATTCATTGTATGGTATCCATGTAGTTCTCCAAAACTTCACACATTATTCTTTAATATTGTGAGGAATTAAAGGTCAAGCTAGAAGCCACCTTTATTTGACGATACTAAAAAGCTCTAAAATTTTTTGATTAAATTTTAACTACTAAAAATTTTTATTTGTATGGTCAGGTTTAATTTTTTTCCAGCTTGATTATATATCTCTTATAATGTAAAATTTTATTTATTAATTTTATGTTTCTGCTATTAAAACTAAATTTGTTTATTGATTTATTAGTTTTCTGTTTATGTTGTCTTATATTCTTAGTTATAATAATCATCATACTATTTAAATCTACTTTTTTATGTAGTTTTTTTTAATTTTTTTTATTTACTTCAGTCTATAATCCTTTTATTTTCTTAATTTTAAAGAATTTCTTTTTAATACTAATTTTTCATTTTTATATTTTGCGTAAGTTCTTCCTCAATTTAATAATTGATTGATGGATAATAAAATTTTTTTATTACTCTTTTATTTGTATATAATATTATATTACATAATTTTCTTGCACTTTAGATTTATTCTTATTATTGCATTATGTTTGATTATTGGTTTTTTAAAAATATTCACATTCTATATTTGTTTTACTTATTTGCAAATTAATATTTTGATGACTTAAAATTACCAAAATGTTATCCATCTATTGGGTAAGATTATAATACAAAACTTTTTAATTTACTTTATGATAAAATGAAAGATATTTATTTAAAAAAATTGAACAATTTAGATAATCATATATATTGTTTTACATATTTAAAAGTTTTATAAAATGATAAAATATTTTTAGCATTAATTGATTAATTAATTTTTTTTTTTTGCACTGAAAATTTAATGTTTATTATAAATATTATTTTCACTTATTTAGTGATATGATAACCATTGAACTATTATTTATTAGCCATATGATCTTTCCTCCTTCTTGGCCTGGTGGTTAAAACTGTGTATTTAAATTCTATTCATGATGTTTTAAATTTCATTATAAAGTATAGCTGTGGAAATACTTCAATACCTGTTTTGAAAACAAATATTTTATTTTAATTAGCTTAAAAAATTGCAGTTGCTGCATCAATGGGAAAATTGTACAAATTAATTTGATAAACTGAAAACACATTTATTTAGAATCAGTAAGAAGAATCTTGATGTGAATGATTAGATATTTCTATGTTAAGAGTGTTTATAAGAAATATACATATGTCTGTCAGTTGATGTCATTATCTGTTGCATTCTCAGATTTGAATATTTAAAATCTTCAATTCCTTGTAGCTAAATCATTGAATTCTTAAATATTATGTATTTTAATGAAGGTAAAAATCATGTATCCTATGAAACAAAAGAGAATAGTGAAATACATTGAGGAAAATTCATCTAATATATTCACTAAAATATTTTAGATTAAATGAAAAAGACTAAATTTATTTTTCTTCTGAAAAATATACAGTTTCTTATAAAAAAAACTAAAAAAAATTGAATTGTTATGTGATGGAATTTTTAATGTGTACTCATGAAAAATTTTTAGATTTTTTTGGAAGAAATTTTGGATTGCTTTCACTGCTTTAAGCTGTATGCTTAAAAGTTAATTTTCAAAAACATAATTTTTTCCAAAATGAACAATACCCAAAAATTTGTATTGCATAAATGACTTAAAAAGTGTTTAATTTTCAAAATAGTATATATTTGAGTTCAAAATATAATAAATGAAAATCTGTTTTCAATAAAACTGAAATATTTCAACTTTGAGACAAAAGTTTTTGTTGCTTAAAAAAGTTTTAAATTGACAAATCATTCTTTTTTGCCAGAAAATTTAATAATAGTTATAAAGTTTCGATATCATTTTTCATTATCCTTTAACTTAAATACTGTTACCCCTTAGAATAAATTTTATGTACTTGAAAATATCAGCCTGATATTTTTGATAATATTAGTGAAAAAAGAAACAAATTTTTTTTGCCTTGTTTTAGTGTCATAAAGAATTAAATCATGAAATTAATGAAATTGAGATTAAATTTATTAATTTAAATGAATCCCTACTTAAATTGTTCTGCTTCAAGCAAAGTATATCTATGAAAATATATGTAAGGAAAGGTTAATGAAATTTAGTGAATATGTAAAGAAAATTGTTATTTTGAAACATTTTGGTTTTTGTGAATATTTTCTTCAGAAAATTCAAGATCTAATGATTTTCTGTCGAACATTAGGCATCAGGATATATCTTTGCAAAACAAATTTGTGAAGATATATGAAATTAGTTTCTATTGGGCAATTAATATTAGTTTCTATTGGGCAATTAATATTTGAAAAGATATTTAAAGTCTTGAACAAAGCAAATAAAAGTAATGTCAAGGAGAGTATAATTTTCCTTACAAGGATTCTCTAAGGCAAAAAAGGATCTTCCTCATATTTTATTGTAACTTTCAAAATTGTATCAATTAAATCGAAAATAAATACATAATATTGATTTATGATATGAGTAAGGAATAAACATAAGTTAAAACACATGCACAATTCTGAATAAATATTTATATGAGTTTAAGAAAAAAATTGATTTAATGTATCAGAGATTATTGTCTTCACAAAAGAAATTAAAACATGTGAATGGCAAAATAATCTTTTGGTAATTTAAACAAAACTTAGTTAACATCTCCAGAAACATTCACAGAAAAAGTGGAATATATTAATGTAAAATCAATTTCCAAATCAAATAATTTGTGGAGACTTAAGAAACATGGAAAAGTAATTTGAAATCACATTAAAATTCCTGAAAATTGAAAAAGTTTCAAAACAAAATTGGCTTATACTTTCATTATTCTTATAAATATTTTGTATATTTTACTCTTGCAATAATTTTCAATAGGGAAACTTCCAAGTTTAAAAAAGGAATATACTATAAAAATGGTGTTTTTTTTTACCTTGCATAATTATTTTTATTTCATTTTTTATCTATACCTGCTTTTTTTATTAATTAGAAAAATACTTAAAATTAAAAAATAAATTCCTAAAATCATATATTTTATAAGCAAATTTTATAACTTCATTGTTATTTTGAAATTGGTTATTATAAGAATGTGTTACTTAATTTGAAATTGAAAATGATCATAGAAATTCTATTTATTTTCTGTTATATTGGTATTGAATGAACTTAATCAAAGAAAAACTATTTTACTAAATAAATTATTTAACTTTCTTAGATTTAATGAGTTCGGAAGATATCACTTTAGAAGCTTGTAGAATTTGTGGAAGAACATTCAATCCAGTTTCCTTGGTAAGTTTTCAGGAATTTATGAAGTTGCTTAAAGATACTACTGCTGATTAATGTTTATGTATATTATTGGGAACATTAAGAGTTTCATTCTAAACTGAATTAGCAGAGAAAAACTATATACTTTAGCTATAAATTATAAAAGAATGCCAATCTATGCATTGGATTCTCAGTTTCTATGTTTATATAACAATGTAGAAATTCAGTATCGAATAAAGACAATCTTTTTTATTTTTCTTTGAAATTATATGATTTTAATTGGCTTCAGGTACTTGTATATTTATGATTTTTTTAAATAAATAAACGACCTAAATCGGAAATTTCAGAACAGCTTGATAACAATCATTAATATTTATGATAAAATTAAAAGTATAAATAGATATTAAGTTTTTGGGAACTATGTATTGAAAACAATCAAGCAGAAGTATTTGAAACATTTTTTTAAATTTGAAAATAAAGTTATTCTGCCTCAAGGATATATAATGAAATATAATAGCATAAAACTACATGAAAGATAGTAAAGATTATTTTTCATGGAGTTTTTTCCACAACCTGAAAACACAAATGATTATTAGATTTCATATTTTTTGAAAATTATATTTGGTATTTTTTTTATATTCATTTTCTCACTTTTATTATCCTATTTTTCTATTGAGTGCAAATATATAAATTTTTTTTAGAATTTTCTTTGCTATTTTTGTAAAATTTTTTACTTTATGATAAAATTCTTTTTAGATTTATTATTGCATGTACTTAAAGTTTTTTTTATGTTAAAATTTATTTCATTGATTAAATCATTTTTAATATTTGAATATTCATCTTAAAAATAATTATATAGCTGTTTTCGTTGAAATGGATATAAAAATATAATATTTAAATCTATTTCAACATAAACAGTGTCAAAAAAGCTAATGAAAATTAACTAATAAAGATGACACACCCTACTTGAACATTTTATTATTTTGTTAAAAATAATAATCGAGTCTTGATTGAAGATTCCACATTCATTATATGAACAAGGTAAATAATTTTATTGTGCTAAAAAATCTTATTCTTTTATGAAATTCTTTATATATCGTTGCTGCATTTTAATGACTGAAGCATAGTTTCTCTATAAATTTCTTTGAATTAACTTTGAAAATATGTTTACAGTAAAAAGCCTACTTTTAGAATAAGATATGATTTATATTCTCTGAATCTCTTAAACATCAGTAGCTTGATTTTGCCAATATATTGTATAGTTATTTAAATATGCTTCCCTTTTTATTTTTACATACATTTTCATTAATTTGTATTCTACTTTATTCTTATTTTGCTCTCATCCAGTTCTTAACTTCAGACAATCTGAGCACCCAGATATTACTTTGAATCTTAACATACAGTTTAGTGTTGTAAAAGTTATTGAGTTAAATTATTTTAAAAGAATCATCATTTGCTATTAGCATTCACCATTAGTAGTTCATAGATAAATAATTTAATATACAAATATTTAATTATATAAAATAAATTTTAGCTAACTAAGATACATTTTTAAATATGTTTATACTAAAAGCAGGTTTATTTATATTCATAAAAACAAAAATTTTTATAAAAATATTATGATAGAGGAGAAAACAGCAATTTTTTTTTTTCCAGCACAATAATGGAATCTTCTAAGCATAAAATTCTTCCTCTTGCCCTAGATTTAATTCATTTTCTTTTTGAATTATATAATTTTCTTATTTTCTCAAAATCAAAAATAAATTTTGATAATATCCTCAATTGTCTGTTCTTTTTATATCAATTTGAAATTTAGTTTATAATTATATTTTAGTTGTGCAAAGAAAGTAAATAATAATTAGATTTAAAAATCCTGATTCATACTGAAATATATTTTCTGTCATTACTTGTAAATAATAATAGTCTGTATGATAATATTAGATAAAATCTATTATAATACATGCTATTATTATTTAGGATTTTATCTTTAATAATTTATTATTTATAGGAACGACATGAGAAAATTTGTGAAAAGAATAAAAAATTTACTAAAAGGACAGTTTTCAAATCATTTCTGCAGAGGTCGAAAGATGTAGTAATTGCACCAGTAAAAAAAGTATTTATACCCATATTAAATTTGCTTTATATTTCTTATTGCTGTACTTTAACTTGAAATTTAAATTTGAGTTACATTGCAGACTGAAGAAAAGAAATTGGCAAACAAAGAGCAACATTTAAAAAATAATTCTGAATCATCAAAAATTGGGTTTTCTCCATTGAAGCAACTTACATCTGGTAAATAATTTTCTTGTTCTTATCTATGCATGCTTAAGTTTTTATCTAACCTTTTATCTGATTTTGAATTATCATAGCATATTTCATGTGAATATTTATACAAAAAATATATATTGCACAGTCTCACCTATTGAAATGTATGACACATTTTTTATTTCATTCCTCATTAACTTAGTTCATACGTTTTTAATTTAGGCTTTAATAAATGTGTAATTCCAAGCCTCCATAGTTACTGAAAAAATTGTTGGGTATTTATGAAGAAACCTGATTGTACAAATTTATACAACTAGGTTTCTTCATAATCTTTTCGATTAACTATCTTTCTTTTTGATTAATTATTTAAAAATATATTCTTTTTAATATTGAAATTAATTTGATAAAGGAATAGTAAAAATTTCTCAAACATGGCTACTTTAGTTTACATTTATGACTTTAAATTGAAAATCTTGTTGTGCCAACAACTAATATTTTTTTCTGTTGATAGAAAGGAATTGAAACAGAAAAATGTTACAAAATTAATAAAATATATTAATTTTTTTTTTGTCTTTTGGTGTTACATTTAGATATAGGATAGGGTGGTTCCAAAGAACCTACACTGAAACCAAACATCTATTATACTATACCATAAAAAAAGTCTTTAATAGCTGATTAAATGAAGCAAAATTCAACAGATATTTATTTAATGAGGATATTCTGCATCACATAAGGTTTAATTAAATGCTGATCCAATCTATCAAATCTTTGTGTGAAAAATATTTTAAATTCCTCCATATATTGACATCTCCTCAAAGCGGGATCACCCAATATGCTATTGACATGTCTCTTAAGGTGGCAATGTCCTGTAGAAATACCATTGCTCTCTTCAAACTGCATCTACTGAGCTTTAATAGCTTTTTTTGTCTTTTAGTAGCTTGTCTTTAACAAGCTTTAAGAGCTCTTTTTTTTTAAGTATCATTTAAATGAAATATTATTTAATAGCTTTGCTTATCTTCATTTGCTAGCATTATGCTAGTTCAAAAACTGTTGTTTTCTGAAGACCTCAAACACACTACATCTGATCAGTTCATTTGAAATACCTAGCACTGGTTCAGGACCAAAAAATCTTTTGTTTATCCAGCTCTCACCAGCTTGTCAGTTAACTCATAATCAGGAATAGCCAAGTTCCTTGGCATCCACATTAAAATAAGGGTATTATTGTTAGCTAATTTTCTCATAGTAAAATAGCATTTGCAGACAAGAACAGAAATTAAAGTAGATTTCTACAAAGTCAGTAATGCATCTTCATTCTCAGAATAAATAAAATTTTTTATTTTGTGTGAAAATAACTTTTTTCTAAGCATATTCTGCTGCACATGAGAATGGGAAAGACTATTGCTTGCAATACAGTTCTATGTTTTCTCAAAGGGAATAACAGCTTTGTTCCATTTGCTGGACAGCAAATATCAGCTCCAGTGCTAGAATTCACTTTTGAGCCATCAGTGTACCAGTAAGTACAATTTTCACTGATGACAAACTTATTCCAGTCTTCTCTTAAGGAAAATTTGATTGCATAAGCCATGTCAAAAGCACATTTAATAATCATGTAATCAGGCATGTCTATACAATGATGATTACATTAGTACTAAGATTTCCCCACGAAAAAATCTGCTTAATCTTTCCAGTGACTGCATTTTTAAGACTTTTCATAGAAAGTATAGCTTCCACTTCAATATGAGTGTAAAGAGTGCACATACCAAGTAAAAGCTAAAGTGTAGAAGTGAAAGCTTTTTAACACAACCCAGAGATAGCTACACAAAACAGCCTTTGACGTTTTGTTAAATCTACCTCAGCAGATTCATTTCTAATTCTAGACCACCTGGTCACTGAACCATGGGTAATGATGAGACTAATAATCATAGTGGAAATCCAAGGAATAGTTTTGGGATTTAAGCTCCAAGTTCTTCTAAATGCATTTCTACATGTCCAGAAAACCTTTTCTGTTCTTTTAATACAAAAGTTGAAATGCATGTTCCAACTTAAGTTCATATTAAAATATACTCTTTAGAATTTCATTTCTTTGGTGCAAATTAATTATTATATTTTTCAGATTAAGATTATTTTTCTTTGTGAAGGCAGTTGTAGTAGCTTTATCAGGACTCACAAAGACCTTCATTATTATCTTAAGTCTCAATGCGTTTTGAGATATTGGGCATAATGTTAGAGATCGTTTCACCAAATTTATCTCTGATAATATCTAGATCATTTGCATACACAATAGTAGAAGGCTTTATATGTTTAAAATCTCAAGAAGGGAATCTACTACTTAACACACCAAGATAAATGAAAGAACCTCTTCTGGTGAACAATCAGCATTGGTTTGGATTATCATGTTTTCTCTTGAAAAGGAGAAACTATTAAATCTGTTATTAAGTAGGTTTTTTTTTTTATCTAGAGATTGCTAATGTCAGTAATTCCCTTTCTAACAATAGATTATAAAATGGTTTCAATAAGTACCTTATCAAAAGCACTTTCAATATCTATAAAACAGCTAAAACAAGTTCTTCAGCCTTAAGATTCTTCTCTAAAATGAAGGGAAATTTATAGATCATACTGTCATTCAATTTACTTGATTGATATGCATACTGAGAGTTAGAAAATATATTACCCACTAAGCGAATTTCTCTGATTTGTCTGCTTATCAGCTTTTCTGCTTATCAGCTTTATCGACTTTGAGCTAATAGGCTTGAAAGATTTAGATTCATATTAATGATATTTTCTATATTAGGAATAAAAATTACTATTGTATGCCTCCAAGCAATAGGTATATTGTCAAAAGGCTATATATGTCCTGAAAATCCTACAAAGAATTAGGTTAACATGCTAGATTTCCTCAATAGAGCCGGTACAATACCATCTATTCCTGGTGATTAAAGACGTTTATAAGATTTTATAGCCCATATTATTTTATCATAAATTATGTTTTTTTGAAACATCCCATTTTCTTTACCACATTAGATGTAGAGAATGTAAAGAAAGGTGGGGGTCCAATTATTTCTTTAGAACCTGGAAAATGAATCTGAACAATTCAGCCATGGTCTCTTTCTTAAATTCTGAAAACTTACTATTCAGTATCTTGAGATTGTTTAGACAACAGTTCCTGTCTTTAGACATTATTCTATCTAGTCTTGCTGTAGCTGACAAAATATTAATATCATTGCAGCAAATTATATAATTTTCTGATAACTGATAACTTTGTTATAAATGGTCAGTGCCAGTTTATATTTCTTTAAACTCATCATTTTTTTTAGCTCTGTTAAAGGGCTTCCTACATTGTCTCTGAGATTCGCTAGCTTTTTAGACTACTAAGGAACTAATTCTGGTAAGCAAGCACTACTGACTCTACAATTTTGATAATATACTTGGAAAATGTATGAATTACAGCTAATTAATCACCAATTCCAAGTATGCTACAGAAGATAATTTACTGAAGTTACTTCCTCTAGTCTGGATTTCCAGGTCTTTTTTGTAAGAATCCCAATTGGTATTTTTTGGGTTTTTACCTACCACCTTTAGCCTGTTTGTCCCCGAAACAAAAAAGCCAATCTATTGGTGACCAAATAAGTTTACTTCATCAAACACTTTCCAATCATTACTAAAATTCACATGCTATCACATTGAGTAAGGTTAATGATTTATCTTCTATTTACTGCAATAAACACAGATCCATAACTTTTATCTATTTATTTAGATTATAAAACAAAATGTATTTTAAAATATCATGAACATATTTGTTGCAACTTCCCTACATAGTGTGGTGAGCATTTGCATCACATCCTATAATGAGTTTCTAACTCAAATTATTAAAAGATTAACAATTTGCACTTTGGCTGTGTTTTCATCTTCGAAAGGAAGATATGAAGATGTAAAAAATGATTTCATTTTTAATTACTTATAATAAACAAGATATTTTTACAAAACATTATCTCCATTTAGATATTTAACTTAAATATGGGCATTTAGTTTGTTGCTAACATCAAAACAGGGTATTAGTCTTAAATAACATTTATCACAAAAGGTGTTAAATGCATGAACATGTAGACTCAAAATAAAGCCCTTGTATTAATTGAAAACCATGGACATGTAATGTCCACGTACCTTCTAGTTATCTTGGTAAGAACAGCTGAAGCTGACTATGATGAAGGTTGATTCATGTTACTTTGATGGTACTTATAATTATGACTTTCAAAGACCTAAGAGGGAGCATTGGTTTCTAATATGCCCACAAGCACAATAGTCACATACTTGAATTTTTTGTAAAGTCTTTTCTATCTCCCTGTCAGATATAGGAGAGCTAGACTGCAGGGTTGTATCAGAACAGGTGTCTAATTTTTCAGTTCTTCAATGCTTGGTAATTCACTGTCCTTTCTAGAAAAGTAGGATAGTATTTATTTATTTGATCTCTTTTGGCACTACTTTCATCTCTTCTATGGTTTAGATGCCCTTATGATTTAGGTCCTGGAGAATTTCAGAAATCTCCCAGTGTCACCATACTTTGCCTTTTTGATGGCTTCTACAGCTTCAATAGCAATCTTGAAGATCCATCTTATAAAATATGTCTCTAAAGATTTCTGCAGAGCACTGTATTCAAAATTTCAACTCAGGATTGGGTCTATTAAGGTGCTTAAAAAGGTTGGCAAGTTCCCTGGTATGAGTGTTCTTGGTTTTAAAGCCACTTTTACAGGTATAGAGAATTTATTGTGATCCAGAACTCTGAGTCCTTCACTTTCATATATGCACTTATTACCATGGAAAACTTCTAATCCATTCCACAGTTTTTAAACTAAAGATACTCTAATTCACATGATGGATTTTTTGAATATGAAAATTATTGGATTCCATTATTTAAAATATAATTTAATTCTTCGAAATAAAGCTACAGATGTACTCAACTCAAATTTCATAACTCTTCAACATTAGCTTAAAAAAAAATTAAAACATTAAAATTCACAATATTTGGAGTTTCATGTGGAATTTCTTTCATTGACCAAGATTATATTTAGGGCCTAATTTAACTTCCAGAACTACAAAGACTGCTTAACTACATTGCTTATCCACTTTCTACTTGCAATTTCAGCTGAAAGTTGCAAAATGAAAAGATTTTTTTTTTAAATCAAATGCACTCATTGCATTAGGTACTAGCTAAATATCAATAAATTAAAAATTTTTCTATATCATATGTATCAAAATGTTTTCCTCATTTAAAAATATAAATGTGTGTAGAAAAAAATATTTTTCATATGGTTTGTATATTTGCCTTCACTAATTCTTCATTAATTGAAATTTTCTTCTGACTGTTTCATTAAAATTTTATTTGCAGGTATATTTTTTTAAAGTTAAAAAGTTTTAAAAGAAATATAATTTGAAATTCTTTATATTGATATTTCAGTTTGTTGCTTTTGTTAACAAGAAATCAAAAATTTTTTCTGTAAAAATAACTCATATTAGAAATGTTTTAAAATATAATTCAAATTGATTTCCTTACTCCTTCTAAAAATAAAATTTTTAAAATGACTTTCATTTGTCAGAATTATAATTTATTATAACTTTTTACTAAAAGAATTAAAATATTTAGATTAAATATTTATGTTTACAGTAGAATATATATAATTAAGTCAATATATTAATTTGGAAATATCAAACAAAAATAATGAAAATGGTCAAGATATTAATTTTTTAGAAGAATAGTGAAATGAATATGTACCTTTGTTAAACTGAAAGGGAAATAATCTCTTAATCTAAATGATTTTATTTATAAGTCTTGGAAACATGTAAGTTTGTGTTTTCTGAAATATTTAAATCTTTCATTAGTCAAAAGTTTCATTGTGAAAGTAAATCTTCATTTTACTAAAATTTCTATTCAATTTAAAACTAAAATTTTGATTCATTTTAAAATCTAGATTTTTCATTTATTTTTTGTGTATAATTTCAGGATATCAACAATGCCCATTTTGTCAAAGATATTTCAATCAGAAGGCAGCAGATCGACATATTTCTTGGTGTCAGGAACAAAAATGTAGACTTCCAAAAACTCCAACGAATTCTGAAGCCTTAGAAAGACTTCAAGCAAGAGTGAAAGTATGTTAAATTATTAATACTGTTGTGAAACTCTGCTTGATTTAAAGTAAATTTTCAGAAACAAATTACGAATTGTTTATAAAATTATTTTAAATTTGAAAGTAAATGAAATTGAACAAATTCTTTTAACACTTTTCTAGTTCATAATATTGCAATATTATTTCTTTTCAATATAAGAGAATTTAGTGTGAAAGTTTTAAAGATATAATCAATGTAGGACCATGTATGATTTGGACTTAATTTAAGGGCAAAATGCTAGCTTTTGGGTAGGTATAATGTAATTATTTAAAAGAGCAGTTAAAACAATTCTTCACTCTAATGATAACATTATACTTATAAAATTATTGTGTATTATATTATTAAGTTGTCAGTTTGAATGAATTTATGCCAATTTTTTTATATTTATTTTGTGTTGTAATATTAAATATAAAAATCTGGTTGGAAATTTTCTAATCTTTGTACTATTATTTTTAAAATAATTTTTGAAAATGTACTGAATTTTTCTTTAATGTTTTTCATATTTTTTCACTTAAACAAAATATCTTAACATCTATCAAATTCATTGGGTAATATTTATGTTGCTTTACTTGCATTGATGAAGGATGTAATATAAAAATATAATGTATGAGCTGTATGAAAAGCTATAAATATGTTAAGAGTTGTGTGCCAATAATTTTGGCATTCATGTAGTTATCATTTTGCTATTCATCTGATAGGTCTTGGTTCAAATTCATCCTTTATTATTGAAAGTTTTCTTATCTCTGAAACTATCTTGTTTTTTTCTTATCATTAGATTCTTATAATTATTTTACTATGCAGCTTTATTGTGATTTGTAGTTATAAATAGCATTTTTAATAAGATTTACAAAATCTAATATTTCCATGCAGTTATACTATTGTCCTTTTTATTTACCTAATAAAATTTTTTAATTTGTAAATGGTAATTAGGTAACAGGAAATGTTTCTATTTGTTAAAGGTTTGCATGGGCTCAATAAAACACAAAATAACATTAATTACAAACACAATGAATAAATAATTATTACGAGTCATTAATCAGAAATTTAAGTGAAATAGAATTTGTTATTTGTAGTTGGAAAAAAATTAAAAGTTTAAAACTAATTATGTCTAAATGATGAAAGCATTTTTTATACTTTCGGCTGATATTAGAAGATAGGTAATTAGATGAATTTAGCTATTGAATAATTATTTTTCCATATCAGGATATTAATGCAAGTTTAATATAAGCCTTTTGAAAAAAAAAAAATTAAAATCTTGGATAATGCTTTGTGTGAATTAACCAAACACTATTGTTTAACAATGGTTGTTTTACAAAAATTATTGGAGATTGAATGCAAAGTGTTATACAGAGTAAGAGCCATTGAATAATCAATCTTTGATGTAATTAAATTGAAAACTGTATCAATGATCTGCCAGAAGTATCAACTAAAAGCTCTTATTTCTTATTGCAGTTAATGCAGTATATAACTGTCTTAACAAAAATGTATTCAGTTATATTTACTTACTGGAAATCTTATATTAAATGATTTCTGAATTTAACCAAAAATGCAATAGGAATACAGTAACTGTGGTTGGTTGGTTGGATTTTATGGCAAAGATCCAAAAATGTACATGCTGTGCCAAGACTAAAATTTTTATTTTGCATTTATTTTTTTTAACCCAAACAACATTAAAATCTATTAAAAAGCAAAAATCTTTGTATATAATGTTACTAAAATCTTACTGTGTATATATATTTACAGTAATAAAATGTAAAGCATAAATTAAATAAAATTTAAAAACCTATTGTCCTTGAAAAGGCAAATAAGCTTCTGTGGGGTGATTCCCCCAATAAATCAAATAATGTTAAGAAATTAGTATTAAAAAAGTGTAAATGGTGGTTAAAGTCATGAAATGAAATTAAAATATGATGAACTGAATATGGTCCATCAGACGTTTCACACCAAGGATTTAACTATCTCAGAAACAAATGTCTGTGTGTGAAACATGTGTGTTGGATATAAAGGCAACTTCTGCTCTTCATAGTGGTAAAACTGATGATGGAATGAAGTATGGAAAGATGGCATGCAATTTGTTCGAGACCTACATACGCCATAACTCCTGCCAGAAAGAATTTACAAATCTTTTTACAACCTTTCTCACGTCAAAGAAAGGGACAGATGAATGGAGTAAAGACTGTGCAGCTTTAGTGGCAGCATTTGCCATTTCATTTCTCTCTAGACCTACATGACTTGGGATCCAATAGAAAATGATGTCATAACCCTTGTCAGCAAGGGAATCCAATGCTCTGAAAATCTTAGACACAACAGGATGATAATAACTTGAATTTTTCAACACTTTTAATACACTCAAACTGTCAGTATACATGTAGATTTTATAAAACTTTTCTGCATTCACTGGCTGAAGAGCTTGAAGAATGATGGTAGCTTCAGCCATAAAGATAGAGCAGGACATATGGAGACTGTAATCATAACTGATGTTACCAAAAAATATGCCACAGCCAACATGTCCTGCAGTTTTAGAACCATAATACCGGCATGTATGATGAGTACTGACAGCAATGGGATAGATAAAAGTGTTGAAAAATCATTGATTTTGTGTCAGATTTTCTAAATTGAGCAAAAGGATTGATAATATTTGTCTGTGGATCATACCAAGGTGGATGTGAATGTAAGTCTGTTTTAATAAAACGGACATCATATAGGTATGTCAAAAGGAGTTGAGCTTTAGTTCGAGTGAGAAAAGGTTCGATGCTATATGGTCAAGCATCATATAATCTCTTTAATGCAGAAGATATGGCCAAGGAACGTATAGGATGTTGTCTATTAAACATAACCTTAGTGTTGTAATTGAGAGACAGCTGCATTCATCTCAGGTCTAAAGACAATTGTTGACAAATGGTATAAAGACTCTGGGCGGGTGATGTGCAGAATGCGCCTGAACATATTCTCAAAGCAGAGTGATGCACAGTATCCAATCTGCGTTAAACAGAAGATCTTGCAGATCTATAGACAACACATCCATAATCAATACGAGATAAAATGATTGATAGATATGAAGCAGTGACAAGTGATTGCTCACACTTCTTCCGCACATGTAAAACATGCGGAAGAAAGGTCTACTGTCGGTCAAATATCACACCAAGAAATTTAATCTTGTTGACTATAGGTATTGGAATGTTGTTCAGTTGAATAACAGGATCATTGTGAATGCTGGTCTTCTTGCAGAAATGGACACAGTAGCTCTTGCTAGGAGATAAAGTAAAGCCATTCTCTGTACACCATGCAGCTATTTTATTTACAGATGTTTGCAATTGTCTCTCAATTAAACGAATGTTCGATTCTTGGTAAGATATTTGCAAGTCATCTACACACATTGTGCCATGAACTGAAGATGATAGGAGATGAAGCATGCTACTGATGTATACATTAAAAATTGTTACACTTAAAATAGAGCCTTGGGGTACACCCTCAGCTTAAATAAAAGTATTGAACAAAAAGTACGTACTCTAAAAACACAGGAGCATAAAAAATTTTGTAGGAATATCGAAAGATTACCCCAAAAGACAAAATCATATAATGAACGGAGAATTCCATATTGCCATGTACAGCCTTATGCCTTCTCGATGTCGAAGAAGATGGAAACCAGGTGATTTCTCCGCACTAAGGCCAAATATGTAATGTTATTTGGGTTTCCAAATATGTAATGTTATCAAGAGTGGATCTCCCTTTCCGGAAACCACTCTGATTGATATGAATACATTTATTTTCTTCAAAGACATACATGAGAGGGGCATTCGAGAGTCTTACAAAGGCAACTCGTCAGAGCTATTGGTCGATAATGTGAAGGATTCAAAGGATCCTTATCAGGTTCAAGGACCGGAATCACTATTGCTTCGCTAAAAAATTATGAAAATTCATTTTCAGTCCAGATCCTATTGAACAAATGCAATAAGTTCAAAAGGGAATCTGGACTTAAATGTCAGAGCATTTGGTAGCTGATTCCGTCGGGTCCTGGGCAGGTATTGTTAGCCTGCTGCAATGCTCGCTTCAATTCCATCATCTGAAATTCGCAGTTGTAAGGGAAAGCTTGTTTTTGATTGAAACGGATTGATGTTCTCTCAGCTCGACTCTTTGTCCTTAAAAACGAAAGGCAATAAGAGTCAGAGCTTGAGATGCTAGCAAATGTTTCACCAAAGACGTTAACAATGTCCATAGAAGAAGAGTATATAGCAGCTCCAATTTTCAAGATGGGAGTTGAGAATTCCGTATAGATACCGTTGGTTGCTTTTACTGTTCTTCATAATTGCTTACTGGATGTGGAAGATGTTATTGAGGAAACATAGCAAGACCACGATTCATTCTGACTCAGACGACAAGGTCTGTGAGCTGAATTTTTTGCTCTCTTAAATGTAAATTAGATTCTCCATTGTGTGGTACCTCCGTAACAACCCCTATAACTTCCTTTGTTTCTTATAAGTTTGTTGACATTCCTTGTTCCACTATGGTTTGCAACGCCTTTTTGTTATAGAAGAATTTTTAGGTATAGCAGTATCAACTGCACCTATAATTGTTTTGGTAACATTATGAATGGCATTATCAATATCCTCGATCAAGACCATTTTACCATTAATGACTGCCAATTGTGTAAATAACATCCAATCTGCCCAACTGTACACGTAGGTAGGTAGGCTCCTCCCTCGAAGCTATAAGGTGAGTCTTTGATCATTTCCTCGAGCGATAATTTATCGTCCAAGGGATGAAGAGAGACATCAGCCTGCAGGAATAACATGGCTCTGTGGGTAGATAAGGAGGACTTTCGGAAACCCTCCTTTGCTGGTTTTAAATTGGAGGACTTAACGCCTCTTTATTTAGCCAAAGGAGCTCTTTTAATGATGGGAGAAAAGAATTTTGGCTTTTCAGTGTTTGTTTGGGGTAATCTCGTAACGGGGAGTGACAGAGTATCCATTCGATTACTAATACTTCTGGTGACCCTTTTTGAGCAGCTGCATAACTCATTCCAGGTTTCAGTGTGCTAGGTACCGTATTTTCCTGTATATAATCCGCGGATTATGTGTTAAAAAAATCCGAATTTCGTTGTGCGTATTATACGCCGCCGCGGATTATCTGATACAAAACATTCTTCATCAGAAAAGCTTATAAGAAAGTTTTGAAAGAAATACTCTTTATGTTTCTTAAAATAAATAACAGGCGGTACCAGGACACACCTGAGTTATTTAAACTATAATCGGCTTTGTGCAATTACGTTCAAAAACGAATTCGGTTCCTCTTAAAGATTTTACGGTTGTAAATTCGCTAACGTCATTTTGCAATTTGCCTTGACGTGAGCTGTTTCGTTTTGAAAATATTCAAATTCGTATATCGTCATATGGAAGCGAAAATTTTTAAGTTACACAGCAGATTTTAAATTAAAAGGTATAGCGAAGGCAAATAAAAACAATGGCGTCAAATGTGTTAATGTGAAGTGAAAAACAATGCACGCGCGGTATAAAAAAAAAAAATTGTATAAAATACGCAATTTGTAAATAACCCATTTCTTTCATTTAAATATTAACGAAGCAAATATATATTAATTTAAATATGTCTAACATCGTTTTAAAAGTTATTAGAAGCTAAATATCGATAAGTTTTACAAGACTCTCTTTTCAAAATTATCGCTTTTGATCGATCTCGTGCTTTCATCTCAAGTTAATCGCACTTTGCGATGAACTGGATCTAGACTGATATTTTTCATAATAAATGCTTTTTTTCTATACAATTTATAAAATTTTTAATCCTACCTACTGTGCATTTTTTTATTTTATGTGACACCAATATTATCAGCAGTACATATTTTAGATTATTCGCCGGGGAAAAAAAATTGCCGCGGATTATACGTCGCTGCGGATTATATACAGGAAAATACGGTAATTTGTTTTCTAGCCTCAGGGTAAGAAACTTTATTTTTCACTTTATAGGTAGTAATTTCATTTTCTAGTACCCATTGAGGATAGTTTCGAGAATAAGAGGGATGATTACCATTACAATTTACACATGCCTCCATTGCTGTGCAGGTCGAATTATTGCGGCCAACTGCAGCGCTTCGAGTGCAAGTGAGTTTGCCTCTGCAAGCATTTCTCGAATGCTCACAATGTTGGCACTGAAAACATCACAAGGGATTTGGCATATAGGGCCAAACAGGTAGATTTAAATATGCAGCTTTAACAATGTCAGGGATGTTTGGCGTCGCATAATTCAGAATGAGATGTTCAGTTTCAATAAATTTACCATCTCTTCTAACAGGAATGCGTTTAACAGCACAGACCTTCTGACTTTGCAAATTTTAGAGAATCTCGTCTGCTGGTGAGTTCAACAAATTTCTTGCGGAAACCATACCTGGTGCAAAATTTAAGTTATTGTGAGGCGATACAGTTAACCTGGGAAATCTACAGAGACAGCATTACACAAGCTTGTATCTAAGATTGAGGACACCCTGGAGAGAAAGGAAATTGCCTTAGCCACTTTCCTAGATATCCAAGGTGCATTTGATAACACCTCTCATCTATCCATCCTTAATGCCTTAAGGGATACAGGGATTGAACATGCAATTTGCTCATAGACTAGGACCCTGCTTTCGGATAGAACTATACAAATGAAAATCTTCAATGAGACATTTGAAAAGAAGACAACCAGACTCTGTCCACAAGGAGGTGTATTATCACCATTACTTTGGAATCCGGTTGTAAATAGCCTATTAAAACATCTTAATTCTATAGGTTACTGTACCCAGGGGTATGCTGATGATATTGTCATACTCATCCTTGGTAAAGACTTTAACATAACTTGTCAACTAATGCAAAATGTTCTAAGTTATGTAGGCAAATGGTGTAAGGAAAGGAATCTGGATATAAATCCACAGAAGACCAACCTTATACCATTCACAAGAAAAATAAAAAGGGAGGGATTCTTTATACCAAAACGTTTTGAGGTTAAAATCAACGTTGCTTCTGAGGTGAAATTTATGGGCTTAATTCTAGACCAAAAACTCACCTGGAATAAACATGTTGACTATAAAATCAATCAGGCAAAAAAATGCATCATGACATGCAAACGCATGCTTGATAAAAACTGGGGTCTACAGCCAAAAATGATGTTTTGGATGTACACAGCAATTGTCAGGCCTACTTTTACATATGCATCTGTGATATGGTGGTGTAAGGTGGAACAGAAAACTATGAAGGACAAGCTAGGAAGTCTGCAAAGAATGGCCTGCTTGTGTATCACAGGTGCAATGTCCACAGCACCTACCAGAGCACTAGAGACAATTCTGGACCTGACTCCACTAAATATCTTCATATGCAGCGCTGCCAGAATAACTGCATATATAATGAAATTTCAAAATCAGTGGTGTGATAAGCCCTCTTCTGGAGGTCATACTACTATTACCAAAAAAATCAACCACCCAACTCTCCAAATGCCTTCAGACAGCATGGAAAAAACATACGTGTTTGAAAGACCATTCAAGGTAGTTTTTCCTACTAGGGAAGAATGGAAAAACAGCACGATTGAAATAAAAAGCAATCATCTTATCTGGTTTACTGATGGATCAAAAAAACAAAACCTCTCAGGACTGGGGGTCTGTGGCATGGCACCAAGATTCAGTCTTTATAAAGGGCTTGGGGAACATGCCACTGTCTTTCAGGCGGAGGTTCTTGCTATCACCAACTGTCTGCAGATAAATTTAAAGAAGGAACTGGCAAATGTTAATAAAATTATTCTTATTTGGGTGCCAGGGCATATAGGAATAGAAGGTAATGAAAGAGCTGATGAACTTGCAAAACAGGGATCCTCTTTCAATCCAATAGGAATGGAACCCTTTTGTGGGATCAACATGAAGACTACAAGGAAGGCCATTCAAAAATGGGGAAAACAGGAGATGAACAAAGTTTGGCGTGATTCTCCTGGACAGAAAAATGCAAAAAGCATGATTTTCAGCTCATCTGAGAAAATTGCATCTGAAATTCTTAGACTCCCAAGATTGAAGACTCAAGCAATTGTAGGCTTCATTAGTGGGCACTATCATTTCAGGAAACACCTTAATACAATGGGGCTTTTTAAACAGGAACCAATTTGTAGGAAATGCCACGCAGGGGTAGAATCAGCTCATCATATCCTATATGAGTGTGATGCTCTTGCCCTTACAAGATTCCCTACTCTAGGTAATCCATATCCTAAAGAGTTACACCTAAACTCCATTGAGGGCCTATCAGACTTTATAAACAAAGTAGGTGACTCAAGACAATGGAACTAGGAAAAAATTGGGCTTGGAGCATGGTACAGAATGCAACAATGCAGAGGTGCCACATATCTGACAAGCTCAAGAGAAGAAGAAGAAAAAGAGGTGATACAGTTACCTCAATATTCGCTGATAACCGCATCTTATTTAGCATTGCTGATTGTGTAGAGTTAGCTGCTTCTACTAATAAGTCACCTGAACGGAACTTACGGATATCTCACACTTCCCCGATTATTCCAGATATTCTTTTTTGAATGAGAAAGGGGGACACATGTTTGAAGGAACCCTCTTTTCTCTTAATTACATAAAATTTAGAATTCTCATTCATACTAAGTTGCTTCCGAGGAAAAGAAGAAAAATTTTTGTTCTCCATTTGCTAAATATAAAATTTCTGAACCTGACCACACCACCCACCACTGAGTCCAACAAGAGGATGCAGACCAGCTTCACCAGTGCTAGCTAAGTCCTATACGCTCACAGTATATCCCTGTGATGGCCTCCACCCTTAATGAGTCATCCAACAAATGTACTGATCGCTTGATCCATTAAGCCGATTGATGTGCTGAGGACCACAACACACCTCCCCTTTACCTGAAGCAGAGGCCAAAGTAATGTGTTGTTCTCTGGAGGCCTCAATTACCAGGATCCTCCTTTCCAGGGACACGGGTCTCCACACACGGCAAACACATGGGTGATTTAGTCCCCAAGAAAAGCTAATAGCAACAGAGCGGCGACAGCTGCTCAATGAGAGCCCTCAACCTCATAAGAGGCAACCACAATGAGGGAGAAAAAGAAGAAAAAGCAGAAGGGGAGAGGAGATAAGAAAATAAGAAGACAGATCACTGGGGTACCTTGGGATTGTGATACCCATGTTTACTTAAAGAAAGTAAACCCCCTGAGGGTACAGTAACTGTGATTTTATATATATGTACAATTATTTAAATTTTACGACTCAATAAAATCACTACTATGGATTCTTATTTTTTTTATTACAAAAAATTGAAATCTTACTTTTTAATTGTGTCAGAATAAAAATCAAGGAATAAAGTAAAAATTTTCAAAATAATCAAGACTAGTGACATAAATTCACAAGAACGCTCATGATTTCCAATTCTTTTTTTGTCTAAACATTTTACCATACATAGAGATTTTATTGCATTCAATATAATATAAAGCAATATGATAAATGTTAAAGAAAAGAAGATAATTATAACTGCATGACGACTGGTGCAGGATAAAGAACGTAGGGTGTCTTATTCATAGAGGGGAAAATAAGCAGTTTCTACATCTGAAGATTAAAGCACCAAGAGTAGAGGACTGCTAATCTCTAATGCCTATAGACTTAAGCTGTATAAAGAAGGGTAATTTTAAAGAGATCATTTACACCTTAGTCAAAGTGAGTGCTGTTGATCCTTCATTGTCTTCCATTCTGCTTATTCACTTGGAACTCTTCTCATTCGCTGAATAAAATTACTTGGTTAATCCCGCACTCAACCACTGGTATCATCGTTGTCGGCCACGAAGCTCTTTGACTCTTGCTTGCTATCATAGAGACCAGATAATTATTGCGCCATTTTTTTGTGAACGGCATTATCTTCTGAGGATTCTAAACATTACAAGATCTACAAGTGCTCTATTAAACATGCGTCTTCTGTCAATATTTTATTATGTCTGAGTCTATACCTAAGTAGGATCTTTATGATAACACATTGCTGGTTTTGGACTTTTTTGGGGTGAAAATTCATGGATTTGATATAGCTCTATTAAACTTGAGGTTTGCATCATTATCAGAGAATTGTAAATGTTAAAATTCAAAGCCTATGCTTCAGAGACTGAGAATTTCAAATTACTACTGAATATTATTATCAATAAAATATAAGAATTAAAATCTGATTATTCAATTATTGTCACTCATTTCCATAAGATCGAAAATAAATTTAAAGTTTAACAAAATTGTTCAATCAAGTTTAATTAAGGAATGGAAAATAATGAATGATGCAACAATTTTGTTTAACTATCCTACTTTCATTTATATCCATTATATACCATAAAAATTTTAGATTAAGAAATTATTGATTATTTATTCTAAAAGCATAAGGAATAAGTTTTTATATTTAAGTAATATCTTAGTGTGCAGTGTTCACTATTACAAAAAGATATTTATTAATGTAATTTAAAATGCATATAGTTAAACTAAAAAATTGTTTAAAAACTGCACTTAATATGCACTCTAAAAAAAAAATTATATTGGTGAATTCAAAAAATAAATTTTTTTAATTTATCATATTATTATATATAAATTCATTTGTCTGTTATATTCATATATTCATTTGTCTGTTATCAAAAATATTACATGCCAGTGTAGTTTATACATAAACAACAAATTCAAATCCGTACATTTACATGAAAAAAGAATCAACAAACCAAATGTGGCTTAGTAGAAATTCATCCTTGTTCATTGAGCTAATTCTAGGCATGTTTTTTGCATCACCATCCATAGAGTTCCTTATTCTATATTATTCCTTCTAGGAAAAAGAAGTAATCTCTTGATGTTGTATATGGTTGGTATTGAGAGTGATTCAAATTTGTTTTTTTAAACCTTTGCAAAAATTTTTGAGAAGATGAAATTTGGGATGGTTATTCAGCAGAATGACATCTCTTAACATGATATTTGTTTGATTTAATTGTGATTTCAGAAACAAACATTTATATAAAGGAATAAATCATAACTTACTTCTCCAAGCATGTATTTTTTTTCTAATGATCTTATCCCAATTTTTAGATGTGTATCGAAATTTATAATATGTACAATTTTATCTGCTACAAGACAATTGTAGCCCTCACCTCTCTTACTGAAAAAGTTTTCTCTTTATAATTATTTCTAAAATGTTGCCATTTTTAATTCATCTTTATACTTGGTTTCAAACTTTCATAAGAAAGAAGGTACCTTCCTTCATCATTACAATTGCATCTTCAATAAAATAAAAATATGTTGCTTATATATAATTGTGATGTTAGCAACATATTAAAATTTATTTTTATTATACTTTAAACTTAAATGTTAGTCTAGAAATTGAAATATAATTAAAATGAACAGAAAAATACCTAATTGTCAGAAAACTTAAAATAATACTTTAAGAAATATTTAATATTGGAGATGGAATTTTAATAATTTTGTTAAAATATTTTAGCATGGTCTGAAAATTTGGCTGTTCTGTATCATTTTTGAACATGAAAAAATTAATAAGTTTCTCAATCATTTTTAATTAATCTTGTGCTTATTATGGCTTAATGATATACCTGGAGAGAAAGTCTTTAGTTTTGATTCGCAGCTGACAATGAACAATAGAAATCAATGTCACGCTTCTGCATCTATATTTGTCAAAACTATGCTAATTTTTTTTTTTTTTTTTTTTTTTTTTTTTTTTTTGCTTTATTATTTGGATTTTTACAAAACTGTCCATTTAAAAAATTTTATATTTGAATCTTAAGTAAGAAACTAAATAAAAGAAATCATAAATCAGTTAAAATGTATTGCTAATTAAATTTTTAAATGTTTCTTTAATATTTTTACAAAAATTAGCCTAAAGTTTACTTTTAACAATAAATTCAACAATAATTAATTATATTTTTAATGCAATATTGATTTTTTCTTTCTTTAGATTAAGGAGATTAATATGCTTTCAATATATTAAAAATTGTGTAAAGGACATTCTAAGTTAATTATAATCTATTTTTTTTTTTTTTTTTTTTTTTTACATATCTGGATGACAAACAAATACAGTAATTAATTAAAATCAGAATTATTTAAAATAAAACAGTGATTAATTTAGGTCAGTTATCTTCATCTATATGTTTAATGTATGAATAGGAGTTATAATTTTTTAAAATTCAAAATTTTATTCTGATATAAACACATAGATTACATTTATTTGAATATAAACAGGTTATTGTGTATGTTGGAAAAAAACATAATAATTACATACATTATAATTTAAAACAAATATTAATTTCAATGCTTATATAAAGCAATCTCCTATACCTCTGTGAATTATTTGGCTGTTAAAGTTTTGAAATTATTTTTTTGCCTCACATTTATCTTTTAGCCGAGCTAGCAATTGAATGGGTAAATTTCTGGCATTCTGTTCAACAGTTTATGGGTTTAAATTCCAAATTGGGCATGGATGGTTATACTTCAGAATCAACTTTAAACTGTAGGTCTCAGTCTAATTAACCCTTATGAGCTAAATGTGACTGTTGACCTATAATCAAACCATAATTAAAGAATATAAACCAAACCAGATTTATTTTTTGTATAATACCACTAAAACATAAAAAAGATAAATATAGAATGATATGAAGGATTTTAGAATGTTAAAAATCATCTTCAGATATCCTTAACATGTTTGTTTCTGCATTTTGAAACTTCTGTAGAAGAAATTAGAATTTTATGTAGCATAATTTTGAGCTATATAATGTCTGTTTACTTTGCATATTTGAATGTGTTGTTTTTACTTATTGCAACAGCTTTTTAAAATTTGATATTATAATTTTGCTAAACTTTAAAAAATTTTTATTCTGCAATCAAAGGAAATGATAGGCTAAGTGCATCAACAGCTTTAGAAAGTTTCATTTGAAGTTTGTAAATATTGGGTATAGGGAATTTTCCATTTATAAAATAAATAAAATCTGAGTTGCTGTTATCATACTTGGGAAAGTTGAGGAAAGTATGTTTATTTTTTAAAATTTAACCATATTTTTAAAAAATGTGAAAAATTCTGAAATAGTTAAAGAATTTAATATGTTTCTTAGTGTAGATCACTAAATACTTTGTGCTGAGGAACAATATTTGTTTTGATGTATTCAAAGTAGTATATAATTCTAAACTATTTTTTTTTTGTTTTTCTTTTTTGAAAAAGATATTAAAAATAAAATGAACTGTTTATATCAATAGGAAGAAAAAATATTTCTTTACCAGAGAAATTCCATTTTGTTTTCTTAAAAATATTTTAAAATGTAGATAACTTACTGTTTTAGTTACTATTAAAAATGACTTGGTTAATCATTTTGCTACCAGATCAGCTGAAATGTAAAAATTATTAAAGTTAAGAAAAGAAACTGAAAAGATTTTGTTCTTTAAAATTATTTTATTGATTCACATTTTGAAAAAAAAAATTAAGTTTTAGATTTTTTATTTCCATTGTTGATAATTTATTTACATTAATTATGTATATTTCAGTGATCAATAAAAATATTTTAAAGTTTTTGAAACATAATATTTTTAAAGAAAAGATATTTTGTCACACATTTTTTTGCATAAGAAAGTTCATATTTATAATTTTCAAAATATAAAATAAAAATATTTAAAATATTTTGAATTTTATTAAGTGTCAATTTTTTTAATTGATTTAAGAACCACACATTTAATTAGGATCAACTTCATACTTTTATATTATTAAAATAATCTATCAAAATGAAATTTATAAATATTACTGAGAATTAGTTATAAAACCTTACTAATTAATTTATTTTTCTAAAAAAATTAAAAAGTAAAACATATTTTTAGATTTTTATATAATGATTTCAAGTTTAATTATAATCTAGAAAAATAATTAAACATTTTTAAAACCTAATTTTACTGTATATTTATTGTAATATGTATTAGCAATTTTATTTGTTTTTTATATGCAGTATCAAGCTCCTCAACCAAAGAAGAAGAAAGTGAATGATATTAATTGTCGACTTGTGAAATCTGCCGATTCTGTGAGGAAGGATCACAATTCATACAATCTACAGGCTAATACTCCTCTTGTGGAACATAATAGATTAAAACCAAATCAAAGTATATTAAAAAGGTAAAATAGAGAAATTGTTCATTGTTTGATGCATCATTTAAATAAACTTGCTTAATAAATTATAGCTAAGTTTGTCAATTTTGTTTAATGAACTAAATTCCTCCCCCTACTGCTTTCATTTCATCTATTTTTTATAAAGCAACGCTTTCATTAAATACATTTTTCTTAAAATATAGAATTTTTATCTATTCTTGAAGAGACCTGTTTAATGAAACAAGTTTCTAATTTTATTTTTGAGTCAGTAAGTACAATGATGCAAAATTATTCATTAAAATAAGTTTTAATTTTTTAGGGTGAAGGAAATTCTGGCTCAATCAAAAATAATATGTCTATTTTTTTGAAAATTTAGTATGAGAATTTCTTTTGTGATTTTTATATAAATTTTCAAATTTTAAAAATGTAGCACTATTACAAAGTCTATCCAAGACATGAATACTTGATATACTGTAACAGTTCAACTTCCTACCTTAAGTTGAAACATATTAAGCTAATCCAAATCTATACTAATGTAAAGTTGATATTTGAAAACAAATATTTACTTATCAAATATTTTTCCTAAACCAATTTTATTGTTTTACAAGTAATGGCTTTCTTAAAATTATTTTCGTACATCTATTATAGTTATTTAAATCAAATTTAAAAAATTATAATTTAAAAACTATATTATTTTATAATTAAACTTTTTACAGTTATTTATATGTAATTATGCATATTAGAATTTTTATATGTTATAGTTGATGTGAAAAAATATTAATGTATTTTAAAATTTTAAATCAATCAAAAGTAGCACAAAAAATCCAGTTTCAAAAAATTAATTAATAAATTAAGAAAGTCACGACAAATCAGCAAAAATGTTCTAAGATCTTAAATTCTAGATGTGTTACAAGACTGCGGTGAAAATGCACTTTAGGTCCCGTACTTGGCGCATTTACAAATTCGCCGATGCCATGGCGAAAATTCTACCGCTACTTCAAAGTGAAACTTAATTAGCGACCCTTTGAAAAGGCTTAAACAAAAGAGTAATTAATGAGCAGTTGGCGTAGCAGGGGACCTAAAGCGCAATTTAACCCAAGGCTGCATTAGGTAAGTATCATAATTTTCATCCCCACCGCTTTTACATAAAAACAAAGCAACTTTAAGCCACTGTAGAAAATAGCTATTAAATAATGGTTTATTAAATAACTTCATAATGTCCATAAATATAAAATATAGTGTCATTTGCCAGCAGGATGCTGTTATAGAACTATAAACCATTTAGAAACAGGTCAACTATAGTGTGACATTGTAATATATAAAATTATTAACTTTTACATTGTAAGTTATTTATGAAATCCATTTCTATCTAATGACCGAACTTCTTAAATACCAAAAGATACTTGGTAGGTCAAAAAGATATCTTGTTTCTTAGTGATTAACATTTGTAATTTAGTGTACATTGCAAAAAGACTAAAAAATCATTTCAATTTAAATCTTAGTTCTGCCACTCAAAAAACTGTATCAATCAAATAATAAAAAAGTTGCATGAAAGTAGCCTATATGCTTGAATTCTTGCTTTGTACATCCTGTTTAAACCTCTTCTCTTTGAGAGGTCATTTTAATAGCGAATATATTTATATATTTCAAAATGAATAATCTGTGACAGTTTATCTATTGAGTTCTTTTTAATTTTATAAAGTGGCTTCCAATATATTTACATATGAAAAGAAACATTCAATATCTTAGATATACCTATCATACAGGAGAAGGATACATATGTAAGTTGTTTCTTAGTATGGAGATAATTACTGTTGCACCAGCGTACTTCCTTGTCTCTAGACTAAAGACTCAGTTAGATGGAATTAGCCAGGGGAGTCTTTATAATTTAGAAGTGGAGACTAAACAGAAGGCATTAATACTTGACTACTACAAGAGATATCAATTTCCTTGAAGGATATTACAACACAACCTATTTAATGACTCAGTCGCCTTTAAGGAATAAAACTGATCTTCAGCTAAGCCAAGCTTCGAACTCAATACCTTCTGATAATGAGAACTGAGAGGATTAGGTATTACCTAATGTATGTGCAGAAACGTAGGTGTGTTGCCTACGTTTCTGTACGTACCTTACATTCGTAAATATGCGTTCTTCTTAATACATTCTTATAAAATAATTTATACATACATTCTTACAAAATACCAGAGTTTATAAGTAATCAATATTACTATTTCTGAATAAATTTATGAAATGTTTATTTACAATACGGTACTTATGTATTACGACCACAACCCAAAAGAACCTAAGCGCTAACATAGGTAATAGAGGGCGCTAAAAGAAAGAGTATTATGTAAATATTACTTAAATCGTGTGAGTCTCGTCCATGAAAATTTTAATCGCCAAATATCAGCAAGGTAGTAGTCATATTACTCAAATACCTATAATACTTAATATATAACAAAACAGCAATCTTAATTAAAAACATAAAAAACTCATTAATCATTGCTACTTGCAGAATCGTCTGCACCTGTCGGACAGGAGATTTTATAGCTCTCAAAAATTCATTCCTGATATTCGCATAATTACGTGCCATATATATTCCTCGAGGAAAAAGAATAATTCGAAGTAGTAAAAACGATATAAAGATAAATTTATTTTTTTTTAATTTCCTAAATAAATTTTGGTGAAAATGTGCTTTAGGTCCCCTGCTTGGTGAGTTTTCAAAAACGCCGATGCCATGGCGAAAATTCTACCGCAATTTCAATGTGAAACTTTATTAGCGACCAATGAAAAGGCTAAAACAAAAGAGTAATAAGCATGTACGAAAAGGCGCTTCAAATTCGCGAGTCGGCGAAAAAGGAGACCTAAACCGCAATTTAACCTAAATTTTTAATTAAAATAAAATGCTCACTGCAAACTAATCTTCAGAAATTTAACTTTCAAAAAAATTTCAAACAAACATTAAATCATCCATTTTAAAAGCTTTGACTAAACTAATAACAAATTACAAATCAAATTCTTCAAGGGTTATTAGTATGAGAATCAAATTTTGCGCATCCATACAATCATGTTATTTCATAAAGCAAAGTTACGTCATACAGACTTAATCCGACGATAATGGATACAATTTATCTCTCGTACTGGCACCTAATCTTAAGCACTTTATTTCACGTGCAGAAAAATGTATTATAATAGCAATCATAAACTATTTCTAGTACTTTCTAAAACTTTGCGAAAACAAATTGTTTGAATTTAAATAAATTTTTCAAAAGCAGTGAAATGTATTCACTAACTCTGTTGAAGACAATACAACTTCTTTATGTTATCTAAAATTTAACTGCTATCAATCTCTAAAAAAGATGTTAGTAAATGCTTACTTATAGGAAGAAATATTAATAGGACAAATAAAAACTTCAAAAATACTTTGGCTGACAGAGTTGAAACACCCAAGAACTTGAGAAATTACCATAATTTAATAATGTCAACATTTCAAGTCTAATATATTTTAATTAATGAAAATACAAATATTCTAAATGTCACTTAGGTTAATTTGCGGTTTAGGTCCCCTACTTTGCCAACTCACGAATTTGAAGTTTTCTCGTGCATGCTCAATAATTACTCATTTGTTTTAGCCTTTTCATTGGTCGCTAATTAAGTTTCACTTTAAAATAGCGGTGTAATTTTTGCCATGGCATCGGTGTTTTTAAAAACGCGCCAAAGAGGGGATCTAAAGCGCATTTTCACCGTCACTTAGATTGTCGTTTATATGTACGAGATATTAATTTAAAGACAACATAATTTTTGAAAATCATTTTCATGCATAATACAAACATTGGGAATTTATATTTTTAATGTATTTATGAGAATTTTGAAGAAGTCTGATGTGTCTACCATGACCTCTATTGCAAGATTAAAACAAACATCTAAAAAGCATGGTAATAATTTTGAGCATTTTCATTCTATTGTGTAATATTAAGCTGTTTTCTAAAGTTTTAAGTATTCAGTATGTTTTCAAAATAGTCACCAAAACTAAATTATAATCGATCAAGTAAACTTTATAATCATCAATTTATTTCTAGAATGTATGAATATGAATTTCAAAATTTCATCAACTCAATATATTTTACCTAATTTTTATGACTTGCTTTATAAAAAACAATGTTAAATATATTTTTAAATTATGATTTATTTTACTTACCGTATTTTCCTGTATATAATTCGCGGATTATGTGTTAAAAAAGTCCGACTTTCGTTGTGCGTATTATACGTCGCCGTGGATAAAACATTCTTCATCAAAAAAGCTTAGGAGAAAGTTTTGAAGGAAATACTTTTTCTGTTTCATAAAATAAATAGCAGGTTGCGCTACGACATGGTTGTCTTGTTTCAGCTATAATCAGCTTTGATCAATTACGTTCAAGAATGAATTTGGTTCCTCGGGAAGATATTACAGTTGCAATTCGCAAATATCACTTCGCAATTTGTCTTGATGTGGGCTATTTCGTTCTGAATATATTTAAATTTGTATATCGTCATATGGAAGCGATAACGCTTAAGTTAACACATGTTTAAAATTAAAATGCGACAAACGTGTTAATATGAAGTGAAAAACAAAGCATGAACAGTACACAAGAAAAATGTATCCAATACATAGTTCGAAAATTATCTTTCATTTAATTGTTGACGAAGCAAATGTGTTTTATTTTTTAAAAATATATCTAACTTTGTTTTAAAAGTTATTAAAAACTAAAAATTAATAAGTTTTTCTGAAATCTTTTCGGAATTATCGATCTTATGTATTTTTTTATTTCATGCGTCATTCATATTATCACCAATATATATATTTTCAACCATTCGGAAAGAAATTTCTTTTTTACTCTTATTCAAAAAATAAAGTCTTGAGGATTATATAAAGGAAAATGCAGCATTTCTTATTTTAACTTTTGCTTTGTTTTACATAAAAATATAAAATATTTTTAGTTTGCAAATGACACAAAATATAAAATACATTTTGATGACTGTATAGGTATAATATTAATACATAAATTGTATATTATATATATATTTATGGGCATTGACTCCAATAAATACATAATCTATTCTAAGAAAAGTATTTGGTCAATTTTTAAAACTTGCAGCCTAGATTTTAATACAGGATAGATCATGTGACTCATAGTATTAAATGTCAATTAAAATGACATATATATAAAATCAAGCTGAATACTAAGGAAATTTTAAAATCTATGGAATAACTAATATGCAATAACTATAGGCATTGGGAAAAAAAAGTGCTTTTTATATTATTGTCAAAAATTTTTATATCTAGATAAAATATTTTCTTATTTATTACTTGTTTTAATGAAGCCATAATTCTTTTATTAAAGATAATTATAGATACTGTAAAACATTATTCTAGTAGAGCTAAATTTTGAATTAATATTTAGGTTTAAAATCATTTAGTGCTCCTTTATTTGAATAAATTTTAGTAATAAATTTTTAAGATGTTAAATAATTTTCATTTGTAATTTTAATTATTTTCTTTATATTGGCTGAAATTTTAATTATTTTTATAACTTTTTTAGTGAGTCTGTTTCTAATAATAAGAGTTTAGAAGCTAAATACTTAAAGAATTGTGCACAAGAACTGGAAAACAAAAAAAGTGTAAAATTCAAAGAAAGACTGCCAATTTATGCTAAGGATAGGTAATATTTTTAACAGTGAAAATTTACTTCTACAATTACGTTTTAACAATACAATAATAGTAAATTTGCTGCAACCTATATATACTTTATTATTTTATAAATAACTTGTTAATATTAATTGATGAAATCATAATGTATAATTTGTATATTGACTACACTATATGACTACTAAAACTAAATAATATTATCTTTTTAAACCAATTAATTTTATATATTAATTTTAATATATTACCTTCTTACTGTTAAAAAATGTTAATTAATGAGATTAAGTCATGCTTTTCAAATTGCCTGTGACAAATTATTGTGTTTTATTTAATTTAATTTTTTTTCAGAAATTCAATCTGTAATAACTTTTAGTGGTAATATACACAAATGTTTTTATTTACTCTTTCAACTAATTTATTGTATAAAATGTCAACTGTGTGAAGAATTATGTGTAGTTATATTCCATTTAGAAAATATCATAGAAAACATTATCAAAATGATCTGTAAAATAACATTACATTTTTGGTCTATTGTATAAAAAATTAATCACTAATTATTAATTTTTCACTTTTTGTGTAATCTTGTAGTTGCAAAAGGAATTGTACGTGTAGTTACATATTTTTTAAAAACATATCTAATTAAATTTATTATTATAATAAAATTAGAATAAATTGCAATTTTAAAGTTAGACAAATTAAATGAAATTCATTATATTTTAAAAGACAGAAAAAAAGGCATATTTCTGAGAGTTTGCTTTGATGTAGTTGATGGCTAAACATACATTTTGCTAAAATATTTCTAGAAATCAGTAAAATTCTTCATTTTTTTAGAATCATATTCACAGTGTAGCGTAGCGTAGAGGCTAGGCAAATTATGACCATTTTAATTTAAATTAATTCAATTTATTAATGAGAACAAATTTTAATATATACATAATCTTAATATAATTTTCAAAACAAACATAACTTTATAATCGGTGGACACCGCCACAAACACACCTCCAGTGTGCTGTCTCTCTGAGAACTACTCTACTAATAAAAAAGTAAACAAAAACATAATCGGGAGGGAAAGAGGAGGGCGGCAGATGTAGGCGCGCATGCGCTAATCTGATCTTTGCCTTGACTCGTTACAACAGCATGTGTTAATAATAGAAGTTATGTTGATTTACTAATTATACTTTCTTCGGATTTTACTAAATCTATTTTATAATACATTTAATGCAACTCAAAAATTATTGTTACATTTGGAAAAATGAGTTTCATCTTAAAAATATTTTTACATTTCTTTTATTATTAGATACATACTTTTACATGTTAACAATTTTTTCTAACCATCAATTTGTTTCCCTGGAGAACATTTTAAATTAGGTAGCATTTAAAAAAGCATTGCAACAATTTATTTAATTTGTAACTTATTTATTTTTTACGAGTAATATTTCAAAATTGTTTTCATAATTATTTTGTTGCATATTTCTTTGATAAATAAATTATATACTAACTTTTGTTAAAACTGGTCAAATATAACTATAAGGTTTTTTAATATAGTGATTACTTCCTGAATTACTATTAGTGTATGCTCATTTCTCATTTTTTTCCCTGAATAATTAAAAAACTATGTATTAATTCATACAGTATTTAATTGGCGTTTTAATTTGAAATTTAGCCATACACATTGATTTTTTCATCTAACTGTGATCTTAAAAGTAGACAATTATTAATTCATTATGCATATGGCCTACCACCATAAACAAGGAATATTTAACAAAATCAGAAAAAAGGGGAAAAACGGAATTAAATTGAAAGATTCTCTGTTTTCAGGGATTCGTAAATTTAAAGATATTAGTAAGTGAAAAAGAAAGAAAAAGGTAAAATCCCGTTATTTAGAAAAAAAGCTGAAAAATAAAATTCCCTTATCTGTGATTTTATATTCATTCAACATTAAAGAATAAATATTTCCCAAATAGTTGAAATTTCCAATAAAATGCAATATCACAAATTTTCTGTTCATAAATGAAAAATGAAAAAAAAAAGCTTTAAGTTACATTCTTGAAAATTTTCATTATTCAAAAGTGATAAAAATAGAAATTTTTTTAATGAGATGTTATTATAGTTAATTTTAAAACTTATTTTATTTATTTAAATTATCTTTATATTCTAATATTTAGTATTATTATACCATTTCATTCTTAGGAGAAGTCATTTTTTATTCCGCTGAATTAGTATAATAAAAATTATTATAAGAATTGGAACCAGAAATTTTAAGCTTATGAATTTCAATTGTTAGAATTATTATTGCTGTTTCCATTGAAATAAACGAAAATTTGTTTTAAAATGGTGGAATTCATAGTTTATGAGCAAATATTCATTATATTTATTAAAGAGCAGTATTTAAAGATGCATTTCAAAAAAAAAAAAAAAAAAAAAAAAATTCTTATTTACTCTGTTTGTTCCAATTAATCATACTAACTTCCATTACTAAATGATCATTAAGAAAGTTTGCATTAATGAAATGGATTCCATTTTCTTTAAGTGATTAAACAGGAGAAAAACCATATATTTTACCACAGTCTCTTATATTTCTTAGGTATGGAGAAATTAGAAATTGCTTCTTTCCCAATGACAGTTCATCGTTTTTAATTTGATGCAATGAAATTCTTTAAACTGTTGTAAAATTTAGTAGTACAAAAATAATAATGAAAAAGTAGGTATTCACTACTGACTTATAATTAAACTGCAGCAGTAACTTCTTTCAGTATTCAAGAACTTAGAATAGTGCAAACAAGTTCATTTTTAATTATACAGTTTCATATTTTCTCAAAGTCATTTAAATAAATTCTGAGTTTAGAGGGAAAGTTGTAAGAACAACTTTGCCTCTAAACTCAAAATCGAACTCTTTAAACTTCTGAATTAATGTTTTGATTTGGTTCTAATAATCCAAAATAAATTACATCATACATATCTCACCAAACACTCAAAAGAATCTTTTTGGGATGTAAAGACACCTTTACTGTTGGTATGTACTGCTTATCTGTTCACATTCTTTTTCTTGTGACGTTATGGTTAATAATCCATTTTTCGTCACCTTTTACCAAATGATCCTAAAATTATTCTCCTTCAAAATGCAGTAAAAGAGAAGTGCAGATGTTTATTTGCTGTTGGCAATTGGTTTTGGATAGCTCCTGCGGTACTTACTTTTCAAGTTTGGATACTTTCCCAATCTTCTTTAAATGATGAAAGATTGTTCCATAAGATGAATTCATCCTTTCTGCGATCTGATCCACTGGTAATTGTATCTTGATTCTACAAGATTTCGAAGAATGTCATGATCAAAATAAACAGGGCATCCTGAAAGGGGTTCATCATCAATCCAAATTTAAATTTTTTAAACCATTTCTGGGCAGTTCTTACACTAATAGTATGTTCACCATGTAAACTAATTTTTATCACTGCAGACCTGGCAGATTCACCACATGAAAATAAAAAATGTAGCACAGCACATTTTTACTCATTATCTATATTCCTCTCCTAATGGTACTAAAATGTATTCAATATTTACAAAAGTTGGTGATGAACTGAATAATATGTTAGTAAATGATGACAAGTTTCAACAGGTTCAAAATTGTATCATTTTAGTAAATTCGTCATAATGAATTCCACACATACTCTTAATGCACATAAACTTATGGACTGACCTGATACATTATGCAAGTATGTAGGTATAATTGACCGCAGGCAATACATTACTGGTTAAGCAAATCATAGGATTTTATAAAAACGATTGAAATCTAAGTTTGTACTGCCAATTAAAGCTCCTGATAAATTTGAATTATTAAAAAAAAATTTCGATATTTTCTGAACTGACTGAACCACCAATGTTCAAATGCAAAATAAAAAATGTGTATTTTGTATTTGGGAACAAAACAAAATGTAAAAGAATAAATGTGTGTAAAAAGGTAATATATATAATGTATTTTCTTCCTTACCACTTTTGACTGACCTCTTAAAACACTTTTTTAAAATAATTGCCTCTGCCATTATTTTAATTGTGATAGGAATTAGTATTTATCAAGTCACTTCTTAATATATATTGACAAATGTAAATAGGATACTTTTTTTTCTTAGAGCAATTCGTAAAATATTATAAATGTTTGTTTTATCAACTACTTAGAAATATTAGATTTTTATAATTTTTTATTTTGCATTTGTATTTTCAGTGAACTCATTCAAATTTTCTGTGTAATAAAAATTATATTTCAATTAGAAAAAAACCCAGTGTGGTTTAAATGTTGCAGGATAACCTTTTCAAATTAATTGTATAGTAGAACCTCATTATATGAACTAATAGGGAATCCAGGCCTGTAAAATTAATGAAAGTGGTGATTAAACAAATAATCTATATATTGAGTCAAGTTAAATAAAATTACTAATTTTTACTGTATTAAGTAATTTGTTTATGTACAGATTTTAAATTATATTTTGAATTAAAGGGAAAGAAATATAAAATTGCATTAGAGAATTAAGTTTAGTATGTTCATATATTATTTTATTTACAATACACATCAGATGAAAAACTACTTTGAACATGATGGTTCTGGCTCATCTTTACAACTCACTAAGTTTATCTATCAAAGAAAGAGATTTATGTCTAAATTTCAGCGAAGTCTGGTTTAATAGAAACTAAAAATGCAAAATGTGTGATATATTGTTTTTTATAATTGAATCATTTTATAATAAAGTTATTCAAGTTAAACAAAATTTTGCAATTTTCAAAATTGACTTTTTATGATTATTTGTGCTTTATAGAGACAAACATTTGGATGTACTAAAAGCTCTTAGGATTCATTTATCTCAATTAAGCACATCAGAAGAGTCAGAAGATTATATTTTAAGGTTTGTATAATTTGTGAAATGTATGAATTAAAAGAAGTTTAAAATAAACTTAATTAAGCACTTCAGAAGATAGCATTTTTGATTTTTAAGGTTATTGTAATTTGTGAGTTGAATAAATTTATATTACGATAAATAGCTTCCTCAGTCCTTGTAGCTTGCAAAACTAATAAAAATGTAAAAATTGAAAAAATGTATCTATTGATATTAATGTAATAAAATAAAACTAGTAAGTAGTCTCTCTTAGTCTTGTCCTTTAATCATCAGTAATTGTCCTATAAGTAGTCAGATAACAAATCACTCTTGATTACTAGTAATGTTTTGTAAATTCAGTTTTGCTTTTGAGAATGCAATTGCCTTCTTGTTTCAGTCTTCTTTCATTCACATAAATATGTTTTCTAATAAAAAATGAATAAAAGATGTGTTTTTTTTATATCCAAAAGAATGAGAAAGATATTTAAGAGATGAAAGAAAATTTCAGTTGTTGTAGCAGTATGATATTTCTTCCATTCCTTCCACTGATAGATTTCTTTTTATGCATGAAAACATTTGTTTAATATTTTAACTGGATTTTTACGAATGTGCTTACACTTATTTTTGAGAGGAATGTTTTTTCAAAATAAAAATATTTGATTGCCATTTTAAGAAATTTCAAGATTGTAAAAATTGTAGTGCTTACTAGTAATTTTAAAATTATTTATGAGGTCCTTTTCTCTGACAAAATTCTGATCATAAAGAAACTATGCAACATATTAAATTTAAGTATTTGATGCTCTTGAAGTAAAATTAATATTATTTTTTCTCTGTTAGTTGCATTTCAGTTCATTCAGAGTTCAGCATTAATTTGTTTTTCAAAATCTGTAGTACTGATGTACTTCCATCAGCACTACAGATTTTGAAAAACAAATTAGTAGAAGCCAATGTCAAACAAAGTTAGACAAACACTATATTTCTTATTTATGTTGTGTAACTTACAAAATATATCATGAAAAGTTTAAATTCCTTATATTTGGTTATTAATTTACTGTTAATATATATTTATATCATAATTTTATTTGTTTTTATTGTAAATAATACATTCAATGTTTTCAAAACTGGAAATAATTTTTTAACAATTTCATTTATTTTATCTTTTTTTAGATTATTTTTCAACAATTAAACTTTAGTATCAGGCATATAATTTTTTTAAAAATATTTATGTATATTTATTTGCTTTAGCATTTATTTTCTTAAGTTTCAAATGTTTTCAGCTAGCTTATCAAAACAATATAAAATAAATTCCTCTTTCAATTATTATTCTTCTATATCATTTCATTGAAATTATTGCAAATTATATTATTGTGTGAAGATTATCAAAATTCTTCTATAATCATCCATTCTATGCTTGTGTGTATATGTTTTAATAGTTGGGGCTTTTTTTTATTAAATTGCTTATATAGATTTGCTTATATTATTTGCAGATTTCATAGATTATATATCGCTGTGGCCTGACTGGTTAGGGCGTCATTCTCGTTATTGGTAGATAGTGAGTTTGAATCCCGGCTTAACCAAAGATCCGTCCAAAGATTCACTAATGGCGACTGAGACACATAAAATATGTCATGGTCACAATTTCCTCTGTTTTCCCATTCCAAATTAATACCTCTGGTTGCGTTAGGAGCCAGGCCTTGGTTGTTCTCTAGCATTCTATCTCTAAATTGGATAATCCAGATGATGCTGTCATCTAGGAGCCAAGGTCATACTTCCATGCTTGTGAGGAGGTGCTCTGTTCAAAAAACGGAATTCGTTCTTTCTGACTTCATTCCTTCAGTCTCTGATAGGCTGGCTTGGGTTCGCCAAGTGTCATAAATAACAACAGCAACAATGTATTTTATATAAGCCTCCTCTTTTTAAATTTTCTTGGCTTGAATCTGTTAAGCTATTTACTCAATTTATTTTACATCTAAATTTTTGATAATAACTAAAAAAAGAGTACCTGTTTATATATCAATAAAAAATTTGTTTCTAAAATCAATTTTTGTGTAGGTCTTGGAGGAAAGCATTTCATACAAAATTACAGACGCTAATTTTTATTTATTTTCTAAGCATCCCAAAACAAAACATGTTCAGAAATCAAATATGGCTTGATAAGACCATAGATATAATTATGAGAGATTGGCCTCGCAAATCTTCAAAATAATTACATATCAAGCTAGCTTAAAAAAGTCAAAACAATTAACTAATTATTAAATTTCGAGATTGACGTCATCATTTACAAAACAATTATTCATAAAATGGCTTAAAAAGTAACTAATTGGTTATTGAAACAAAAGGAGACTGGCGTCTCCACCAGCATAATTTTTTTTGTTGGGCTCCCTAAGTCTACAGTAAAAATAGGCTCACCAAAAAAAAAAAAAAAAAAAAAAAAAAAAAAACAGCAATTTTCTTGACAAGGCGAGGTCATCTCTGTACCACACCTTCACCAAAAACTCCACTAAAAACACCCTTCTCTGTTGTTGTGAAGAGCAGTGGAGAAGAGGAAGCAGTGCTTGGATGTTGTTTTAAAATGCCTCTGATTTTCATAGATATCTTTTTTATACAATATTTATTTTTACTTTTTGAATGTTCTTATTGGATTTAAAGTGAAATTTGTGACTACTTTTTTTAAATGATTTATATTTCAATGTAGTTTCTATCTATAAGACATTTTGCTAGTTATAACACGTGATTAATAAATTTTATCAGTGGATGCCAATTTCATTGTATATTGAATGCTGGATTTTCATTACAAATTCATGGTTATTTGCTTATTCAACTGCATTAATTTTTCTTTCTTCTTTTCATTTTTATTTAAAGAGTTTACATTTTTTAAATTTAATTTTCAATGCTAATTGATTTTGCAATTTCATTGCCTTTTTTGTAACTGTAACTGTTAAAAGCTTTGTAACGGTTTTAATTGTGTCAGATCTTCAGTTAATTATAAAATACATTAAAAAAAATCAGAACTGAATATAATTTTAGAAGTATTTTTAACATGTCATATTTTACTTTTTTTAGAATATCCTAATTTTTTTAGTTGAATCTATACTATGTTTAATTTTCATATTTTGTGAAGCAATTTTTATAATCTTCAAGTAGTTTAAAATTTTAAAAAATTCTTATAACATTAATTTTTTATTGATTGTTGAATGGTCATGTTGCTTATAAGAGATTTATAAGCTTCCTTAAGTTTCTTTGATAGTGTGAACACTTGTTTTTAGAAACCTTGAGATTAATTTTTTTTAAAAAAAGCCTTTTTTCCCTGCAGTTTTCCTCTAGATCTTATGGAGAAAATTAAATTTAAATAAATGCATAAAAATTATGTTTTATGCCTAAATAAACCTATAAAATAATTCATCATATTACATTCATTTTTTTTTTTTTTTTTTTTTTAAATAAAATTATCGATATTTACTTTCCTATGCATGTATAATTTTGTCTGAAGCTAATACAGATGCAGAAAGCTATTTTTGATTATAGATAATTTATTTTTTGTTCCACATTTTAAAATTGTAATTTTTATTTTTTAAAGATACGTTCAACATGAAGATGTTGAAGAGGATTCGTTTTTGACTTCAAAGTATATTCACAACAATGAAGATCGATATCATACTGACAAATACCTACCAAAATTCTGCTACAACTGTGGTACAAAGTATCCTATCATTACAGCAAAATACTGTTGTGAGTGTGGTGTCCAAAGATTCATATTTTCGAACTCTCATCAATGATTATTGATAAAAATTAATTTTTTTCCAATATCATATTGCAAGTATTAAATATCTAATACTTCTAAAACTTAGTTCCAACTCATGCAAAAGTTTGCAATATTTTGGTATCGCTTTTGAATTGTACCCCTAATTGGAAATTTGAATTGTATCCCTTATATGCAAAATGTGATAGTAGAATGATGTTTATATGGGCATATATTTATCATCCTTTGATGCATATCATATTGTGCTTTAAAAACTTATTTTTTGTTGAAAACTAGTCTTTGTTATACAAGTTTATCAAGATTTGCTTTTGAATTTTTATGAACAAGAATAACTCTAGTCATTTCTCTTAGTTATATAAAAAATTATAGCTATATTTTAAGAGCTTGTTTAATGTAAAATGTTTAATTTCCAAATTCTTATATTATTGTTTTGATAACTCTGTTTTGTTTAATATAATTGTATCATTAAATTAATTATTTTGATAATTTTTTCAATTTATGTTAAATATATTTGTAGTTTATAATTTTAGAAAAATTAATGAATTTATATTATTACATAAATATTGTATTTTAAGAATTTCACATTTTTTTACTATTTCTAATTGTATTTTTGGATGTAAAATACCAAAATTTGTCATTTTTTTACTATTAATGTAGTTTAAGTAATTTTGAGAATATTATTTTCTCATAAACATTTGATATTTTCATAACATCTTGTATAATTGAATTGTTAAGCATTTTTTAAAAAAGATTATTATATAAAATTTGTTTCTTAAATTCTGTAATTTTAAAATAAAATATGTTAACCTTTAAATTTTTTGTATTAATTTTTATAGAAGAAGCTTTCTCAAAGCAGAAATTTTCACACTCATCAGAAAATATTTTATTTGATACTATATAATTTTAATAATTATGTAAAATTTTTCTTAAATATTTTGCCAAACAATTAATATTAACCAAAAAAAAAAAAAAGGGCAAGTAGTTTTCTAACATAAAAAAAAAAAAAAAAAAAACTATTGGTTTCAAATAACATTTATTATAAAAGATCTTAAAACCAATGAACATGTAGGCTTAAAATAGAGTCCATGGCTCAAAAATAAATACAATGTCAACCTACCATCTATTTATATTCTTGCTAAGAATAGCTGAAGCTGATTGACTATGTTGAAGGTTGATTTATTCTACTTTGATGGTGCTTACCATTGTGTCATCCATAGAAGCTGGCAAAGAACATTGTTCCTCATGTGACCAAAATAATAACAGACTTGAATTTCCTATTAAGCCTTTTTTTTTTTTTTTTTTTTTTTTTTTTTTTTAAATCTCACTCTTAGATATAGGAGAACTAGGCTACAGGGTTGTATCGGAAGTAGTTTCTAATTATCAAAACTT